>JBBBDQ010000662.1:6287500-6372500 GCA_037127315.1 Ascarosepion bandense
GGCTGTCTGTTAATTTTTAGTTACATTCTTCCTTTTTTTTGCGAACCCAGACGATGTCAATTTTTTTTCCTTTTTTTCCTTTTCTTATTTATTTGATTTTATTCTATCTTTTTCCTTTTCTTTTTCGTTTTCTTTTTTTTCTTTTTCTTTTTCTTTCCCTTTATTTTTATTTTTATTTTATTTTTTTATTATTTTTTTATTTTATTTTATTTTATTTTATTATTTAAGTTTCTTTGCAATCTATTTAAAAAGGAAAAGTAGACTAATTTTTCTCCAGTTTCTGAAAGGTTTTTTCTGTTGCTGAGGTGATGTGTCGTCCCCCGTGGGGATCTTCATATCGAAATGGCCATTCAACATCCTTGAATTAATCCTTTTTTAATATATATTTGCTCTGTAATATTTTATTACATGGAGCTCTCTTCCTGTATCATTTTTTAATATTAAAATAAATTTTTAATATTAATTAGGATCGGGTTTTTTGGAATTTACCTTCCTGCTTTTTTCCCTTGGATTGAAGTATCTTAATTAAAATATATATATATATATATATATATATATATATATTACTACAGTGTATATATATATATATATATATATGTATATATATATATGTATATATATATGTATATATATATGTGTGTATATATATATATATATATATATATATATATATATAATACATACAGTGTATATATATATATATATATATATATAACAATGTTGGGGAAAATGGTTAAAGCTTTCTTTTGACACATTTCGTCCCTGAGAACTTCATCGGACTAAATATGTTATTTGGGTGCGACTACGCATGCGAACGATTAAGGGATGCTGGGAATTTGAATATATCTATAAACACTGAAGTTCAAGTGTCAAGTTATGTGCAAGTCTAGACGGCTCGCTACAGGACAACTGGCTTTTTTGTCTTAATCTGAAATCGGACAACGAATCTTATGATTCTGATAGTTAAGATGAAACTAGTGCCTCTTATTATTATTATTCTTATTATTATTTCTCCTTGTGCTTTGTGCTTGTGTATATCTGAAGAGAAAAATATCACGTTCCCATTGATTTGATTAACAATACTTCTTTTTCGGTCTCTGTGCTTTGACACTTGGTTGATATTCGCTTACGGTGACCTGGCTGTCTCTTAGCAGAAATCACCCATCGTCGCTTTTAACCACTGAATCGAATTATTGGATAGTGTATGCCCTGACCTCGTATGTCGCACTGGAACTAATGGTATTTAAATTACATACCAGATGACCACGGAACTCTTTGACATTGATATTTATTCTTTTGTTGATTTTGTTATTATCTTCAGTCTCATGTCGTTAAACTCAGACTGTCACATCACGTGATAGATATATTGGCGGCAGCTCAGCATTCAGAAATCAGCTTAGACATTTTTATATCATATCACTCACAAGAAATTTGAACAGCGCCTCGAAAATAGAATTTAATTAGCACGTTATTATTACTTTTTATGAAAATAGTTTTTTGTGAGATCTCTGTGTAGATATATAAGTAGACTATTTCGGAAGGTACCAAGAATGAAGGCTCATTAGAGCAAACACAGATAGAGGGCCTTCTCCCCTCTCGCTGGAGGAAAACCTCCCTGATGTGTCTCAAAATGGATGTCTTTTTTTTTTTTTTTTACATCTGCTTATAAGTACGAGTGTAACGCATTTAAAATCTGCTTTGTGTCACACTCTTTTAGAATGGGTACGAATTTGTGTTAATAATTATCGTTCTTGGAATTGGGCCAGAGCTTGAAATTCCAAATCCAGAGTCTTTTCTCACTCTCTGGAGAAACTCCTCTATGACTGACTATGTCTTTAAATGTACTCACCACGCTTGGCCAGTTGTGGGTTAGTGATGTTATTTGACCCATACTTGGAGGTTTTGAATTCAAAGTAGTTCTTTTCTTAGACTGGTTGCCAGCCAAGGCTATAAGATCCATGCTTCTCTGACATTTACCCATAGCATGTGTTGTGGTGCAGTAGATATAATTTCGGAATGAGAAATCGGTTAGAATTCTTTGCATTCACTTACGCACAAATACTCCCGGAAAAGATATTAATCCACATCTTCTCCTTCCAAATATAGGTTAAATAGCAAGACAGATTGGGTTCTCTAGCCTTGCTTGAGGACCAGTCTAACTCGTCCGGAGGGTTTGCGTAAAGTCAACATCCCTACATGTAAAAATTTACAGAAGCATCGACGACCTTTCGCCGATGGCCGACGCTACGCTGGGAGTGAAAAGGTTTAGTGGATGAGGAGAAGAGATGTTTCGAAAGATACGGTGGAAAATAATTTCTATTTTTTATGAAAATTTAGAAACGGTATTATATATCCGGAGAACTTAGCATCGACACAGCGCCACAAGATGAAAACTCTCAGATGCATATCGGATGTTTAAAGTAATATCTGGGTGAAGTGTTCTAACATAAGACGGAAACTGTGACACTGAGACCCAAAGGGTAATTGTCATGACCAAGGATCCATTCCAGAAGCTTAGTAGAGTATTGAGAGACAGGATATTTTTGCTAGAAACAAAGTGAAATATGACAGTGAATGCAGAATAATCTCAAAGATGAAGACGAGACTTTAAGCAACCAAAACGTGGTTTTACAGAAGAATGCTGAGGATACCAAAAACCGAATATGTGAGCAATGATGAGGTTTTGGAGAGGATGGAAACGAAAAGGAAAATACAGCTGAAGTTCTTTGGATATGTAATGAGAGAGGAAAGCATGGAGAATCTGATGCTCACAGGTCAGACAGAGGAAAAGAGAGACAGGGGCAAACAACGTGTAACATACCTGATGAGCTTGAGAAATTGGATGACAGATTGTTTGGGGAGTAATGGGAGAAAGCGTGCTAAGAGACACTTGGGATAGAGAGATGTGGAAGCGCATGATTGCCTAGGTCCTATAGGGACACAGCACATAGAAGACGAAGAACTAGAAAGTGGTGCTTCTAAGTTAGATGTTAAGTTTGGAAGATTCTTGATTGTATATTTATTTCATCTGGTCATCGAATGGACAGGCCAAGACACGTAATACCCAGTTTAGAAAATAAAAATGAAGCGTCTATTTCAAATATGGAGTATCTCGAATAAGAATAACGTCTGAAGTAATATGTATTGCAATTTTGCCTTCTCCTGCGGTCATACAACGCCATATCTTTTACTTTAAGTTAATCTTTGGTCTTGTATTTCGTGGATATTGTTTTAATATATATATATATATATATATATATATATATATTCTTTAATTTTAATATATATATATATATATATATATATATATATATATATTCTTGTTTTGATTTTAAATACACATTTTTTGCTTTTTCCTTGACATTTATTTATTTATTTTCTTGAAGTATAATTTTTTTCTGTATGTAAAAATTATATGAAATGTTTTAAAAGTTAACGTTTAAAAACAAAAAAACAAAAAGAAAAGATGAAGTTTTATAATTAATTTTTAAAATTAATGGGCGTAATGACATTAAATGAATACAACGCTCAGCTCAATAGCATTGCCATAGTCAGTCAGTTAAGTGCCATACGTGATACACGCTTGGGCGATCATGTCTTTTTGAGACATGACTGACTGAGCAGAAGATTATCCCGCAATAGGTTGCCATTGCTTTCTGCGGTAGACTGGTTGCCGACCAAGGCTATAGAACCCAATCTGTTCTGCTATTTAACCCATAACTGGAAGGAAGAGACGGATTAATACCGAAGGGTATTTGCGCGTAAGTGAATACAATGGATTCAAGTGGAATTTGAACTCGGCTCCCCGGCTTCTCGTTCACGAGCCGATATCCACTGTACCACGACGCACATCCTGCACACACACACACACAAAAAAAAATTGCCATAGACTGAGGTCAAAAGAAGAAATGGAATCAGTAAAAATTGGAGCGGTGAAACTCTCCAAGCAAGCCGTATAACGTTGTAGATGATTTAAAAATATTTGGATTTTATTCAAAGTAATTAGGATTCATTCATTGCTTTATCGTTATATACTAGTTAAAACGCTTATCTGAATAGTAAGTTTAATGTACGTTGTTGTGCAATAGATATCGGCTCAGAACGAGAAATCAGAGAGCCGAGTTCGAATTTTCGTTAGATTTATTGGATTCACTTACGCGCAAACACCCTTGGGAAAGGCATTAATCCGTCTCTTCCCACCAGATATGGGTTAAAAAGCCTGAGTATCTTGATTCATGTCTCAAAAGATACTCAAAACGTTAATCATGTATTATACGAGGGTCCTTCAATAAATAAGGCGAATTTGTCTGTATAAAGACTTCTAATACAGATAGAAGCTTACTAATTTTAAAATTTTTCAACTTAGTCTCCCAGCAGTGTCACACACTTTTCTCATCTGTGCACAAACTTCCGTATTCCCTCAGCGTAAAAATCTTTGGACTGATGCCTCAGCTAATCGCTCACAGCACTTTTGACTTCATCGTCAGTTTCAAACTTCGTGCCTCTCGTGAGCGCTTTCAAGAGACCAAACAGGTGAAAGTCTGAAGGGGCAAGGTCTGGGCTGTAAGGGGAATGAGGGAGTAGTTCCCAGCCCATCTCGTTGATGGTCTGCACCGTTTGGGATTCTGTGTGAGGCCTTGCGTTATCTTGATGCAAGACGATGCCATGTGACTTCTGTAAGTCTTCAAGGCCTGTCTTTATCCTCAACACTGCTCCGTCCTTCTTTAAACAATTTAGCCCACTAAATTTTGGCTGAAATATGTGGCACCATACATAGTTGACATTCTCCTATTAGTGTATTCTTTATAAGCAGCGCATTTTCCACGTGTTGCGTTAGTGGGTCCCCAGCCATCAAGGGCTGGGAACATGGTGTATTATTCCCACTCACATACACACGCACATTAATTGCAGGGAGTAATTAGTGGTGCGAATTTATTTCTTATGCACACATGCATGTGCACACATGCATGTGCACACACATTTCCCCAATACAAACTCCAATGGGAACTCAACTCAAGTACTGTACGTATTTACCTTTCCGAATTATCTTTCATTAACATTCTTCCAATGAATATTTTACTAACTAACGGTCAATGAGAAGAAACTCATTGGTCACTTATCTATTGTCAACTGTATTGCATGCTTTTTCAATCTATTTTCAACTGTATTGCATGCTTTTTCAATCTATTTTCAACTGTATTGCATGCTTTTTAAACCAATATTTCTACTTTCGTTAATACATAGTTTATAGTTGGTTACACTGGCGTCATCATTCTTTCTTGTTTTCTGTGTCATGTGTCTGATTGATCGTCCATCGTGTCGAATCCCAAATATAAATATCGTAAAGGACCTGGTATCCTCTACAGATTGATATTCCGTTAAACAAAACTCAAATTGTAATTAAAAAATATATTTTCATACTTTGATAGTTGAAACCCTAACATGTGCTACTACTCCGATTTATTTTTGTGGATCATCAAGCCGCAAACAAGCCGGATGGGCTTACTGCGGCTTAAGAAGTAAGTGAAATTATATGCGATCGAATTGTTAGCTCATCTTTTACAGGGTTTAACGTCTTCAATTGTCCCAATCTTCTTCCTCTATGTGCTGTGTCCCTTCAATCTATTGCCTTCAATCTATCTTCTAACTATCAAATTTTCTAAGAACCTCTTTTCATATTATGTACACTAGAAATTTAAACAATCCCCTTTGATTCTAAATATAACTCATCTTTATAACTAAAATCTTCGATATTATTCACATATACAATCCATGGTATTCTCAGCATTCTTTCACATTTTTGTCCAACAGTGAATCAGATAAGATGTAACCGCAATTTCTACTCCGACAGCTTCTTTTCTCGCACTTCCCGCCTGTGGAATTCCCTTCCACATACTTGCTTCTCCGACAGCTACAATCTCCAGGAGTTTAAATGTAAGGGCAATAGACACCTCCTCACACACTAACTCACATACATTCTCTCAAACACTCTTCCCATCTACCCAACCCCCATCCTTAGTATCCTTACCCGTCTATCACCCTCCTTCTGACATTTCCTATATCTAACCACTCTTTCTCATCACTTTCTCATCACTTTCCCCTGCGCAATAGTGGCAGTTGAATGCCTTCCTCGGGGTGAAATGATTAAAAAAGGAAATATTCATGGCAATATAGTAGGAATGATATGACTTCAGTGGTTTTTGTTTCCAATGAAGTATTTTTCTGTTTTGAAATATTTTGCTTAGATTTTGGAAGGCATTTTCGCCATCTAATGCATTTTTGCATTTCAGTCTAGCACTCTTCTTCTTCTGTTAAAACAATACACAGAAGTAAAGGTAAACTAACCTAGCCAGTGCTTGAACGTAGTCCAATCAATCCCATTCTTTGTATTATTAACAGTTAATCAATCTAAATCTATATTTACTAATGATATGCGTAGGTACCAGTATCGGTTCGATAAGTGAAACCATCGAAACGAGTTCTAATTCTGCTCGAGTTTGTTGTGAACTCTTTCGCACAAATATCTTTTGAACTTTCATAAATCTATCTTTTCTTTTTGTCAGTTATGAGTTAAATTTCTAGTTAAGCTGCTGTCTCACGCCATGAATTGCTGAGTGTCGGACAACTGTGAACCATGGAGAAAGCAACAAGAAATAACTGTACTATATTTTTCAGGAGGTCATGGCATGTCAAGGATAATAAAAGCTAATTACAGATAAGAAAAGAAATCTTGAGAACTCTCATGACGTATGTCCTGAAAAAGCAAGGTATTTTAAAAGTACACTGGTTAGCACACTGCTATCAGCAGCCATAGGAAAAGGTGTTTAGTTCGTATCTAGGGATCTAAAATTAAACATTTTTAAGTATTGGTTTGGCACAGTAAACACCTAGGAATTTGCTGCTAAGTATATACACATTTCCTGGTTCATACTGTTGTGTTATTTCTCACTGGTAGTTGAGGCGGCTTTTCTCGCAATGTATTATAGTTGCATTTATACTGGCTACACTGGTGAGGGACGAATCAGTCTTGTGCTTACCTGCCTGAACATAAAAATGGCGAGATAGATAGATAGATAGATAGATAGATAGAAACAGAGAGAGAGAGAGAGAGAGAGAGAGTGAGAGAGAGTGAGAGAGAGCGAGAGAAAGATATAGAGAGAAGAGGACATAAATATGTATATATATATATATATATATATATATATATATCAAAGTCGCATAGGATAGATATAGAGGTCATATATATATATATATATGTAGAGAGAGAGAGAGTGAGAGAAAGAGAGAGAGAAGAGGACATATATATATATATATATATATATATATATATATATCAAGGTCGCATAGGATAGATATAGAGGAGGTCATATGATATATATATATATATATATAGAGAGAGAGAGAGAGAGAGAAAGGACACATAATAGAGAGACAGAGAGAGGAAAAAGATGCATAATAGAGAATAAGAGACAGAGAAGGGACGCGTAATAGAAAGACAGAGACAGAGGAGGGGTGCATAAGAGAGAGAGAGAGAGAGAGACAGGGTGAGACACATAATAAAGATATATATATAGAGAGAGATTTGAATGCAAGTCTTACATCTTCAGTTAGAAGAATACACAACGCAACTCTCATTATTTTAAACTCATTGTCTTTCAATCATATGACGTTAACCCTATTAAACACGACCGTTTTTGGAACAACATGAACCTTTTGGTTGTTATACGCACAACGTTTCGGCTTTGTTTCCTATGAACTTTTTCAGGTGTTTTTCGTCATACTCAGTAACCTTCTTGGAAGATTTAATCCACAGGAATACATTTTTCTCATGACGCCTTCCATAGTTTTGGATATTTTATAAAATTTAATAATCACGAGTTTTTTTCAGCTTTGCGTCGATCGTTTGTATTTTTCCCCACTGATCATGCGTAAATGTATAAGCGTTATTTTTGATAAGCATAAATGAATAAGTAGACCTAACTGTTTTATTCAAACAATAAATTTTATATCTACTGACTTAGAAACATCCACAGTCTTAGGAAGGCATGAATCCAACATTACATTTTTATATTGAATCTATATTTTTCTAAAAGGAGCACTGTGAAATTTAGCCTACCTTTAATATAGGATGAGACAAAATTATGTTAACATTAGTATGAGAGGAATCATTTATTCAGAGTTTACTGAACGGTCTACACCTGCCCACCAGCACAAATGATGCACAAAAATCAGCGATCAACAGTGCAATTAAGTGCCTTGACACACATTTCACGGAAAATATTTGATATTACACCTTTTATTCTGTCCTTGAGTTCTTCGATGTCTCTAGCTTTTTTGCTATACACGCGATCCTTTATAATACACAAAAACCATAAGTCATAGGGTGTCAGATCTAGGGAGTGTGGTGGCCATGCCAACGGAAATTTTGGTCAAGACAAGCGCGAACACTACGGGCAAAATGAGGCTGTGCCCCATCCTGATGGAAATACCCTGCTCGTCTGATTTGTAGGGGTATGTTACCAATAGCAAACTCTGGCAGCATTTGTAAGTGAGCATTTGTAATCACCGTTGGTAATGTAAAGAAATATAGGCCAATTACGCCGTACACGGTACACCACCCATTTGTCTTTGGGGAGGCAGTTACTTTTCCGATTACCTTAGTCTATATCTTGAGATTTGGTGAAGATATTTTCAGGATTTATGTTATCCAGGGTTCTAAACACTTTTATAATCTATCCATGTGCAATGTTGTGTCGCTGGGTTAATGAAAAAAACAAAAAAACAAAAAAAAAACAAAAAAACAAAAAACAAAAATAAAACTTAATCTCGCATATTTGTTTGGCATTACATTTTATTCAACTTCTGCCTTCATTAATCACTGTCGACCACTACATGTATTTGTGGCCTTGAACCGTGGACACTACATTCTCGTCTGCGATGTCTGAGAGAGACCGTCTAGTTTTTCTTTTACTGTTGGTATATATATATATATATATATATATCTATCAATCTATCTCTGCCATGTGTTTTTTTCACGCGAGCATCTGAGGTGCACCTGGACCAATCACGTGAGTCAGCAAACATGAATTTACTTTAGGTCAACCCTGAACCTGACTTTTATAAAGAACACTAAGCGAAAAGTCTATTCTGGCTTGATCTGTGTTACAAAATATTTCCGTTTTTGCTCGTTTAATTATTAGCAGAACAATCATACGTTTTTTTTGTTTTGTCATTCAATTTGTTCATCAGGAAATACTCATTGGCTTTCAAGTGAGCACTAGATTTCTTTCGTTATTTGTGTTGTTAAGATTTTTTACGTTATGATTAAACATATTAGTTTGCAGTTTCTTGCAACTGTAGCTTTTGTGACTATATTTCAGTTATTTGTGAAGTTGTGATAACCTATGAGTAAAAATAATGAACCGCTTGAATTAGAATCTACGGATTTCATTATAGCGAGTTCTCTCGTTTAGGAAGAGTTTAGGTTTCTTCATTGTTTCCAGATGTATTTTTTAGCCTGAGGCTCTTTGATGAATTAATAATTCTTTCTTCAAACTGACCAGCGAGTCGGCTTCTTTTACGCTCTTCACTCCCAGTTATGGGCTAAATAACAGGACAGATTGGGTTCTATAGCCTTGGCTGGCAACCAGTCTACCGCAGAAAGCAATGGCAACTTACTGTGGGATAATCTTCTGCCCAGTCAGTCATGTTTCTTTCGAGACATGATCGCCCAAGCGTGTTTCACGTATGGCACTTAACTGACTGACTGACTGACTATCTTTGACCATTTACTTCACAATGTTCTCTTTCTTATTTGGTTGTTACATATTCGTCTTTATTTTCTCATTTACTTGTTAGAATCCTTGTTTCACAGTGTACGTAATCAGGTTTTTTATCTGTCTTGTGTCAGGGTCCCTTAGATCATCATTCTTTTGCCCAAAAGTCTTTTGTTGGGTGCTTTATTTTCATTGCCTTGTACCATCAACTAATTTTACATTTTCCTCTTTTCCATACATTTTCCATTGCTTCTCATAATTTTGGATTCGTTATTGTTCTTTCATTTCTGGATGTGAGAATGGTGCAAAGGATTAACGGTTGGAATGAGGAATTAGTGATCCCAGTTCGAATTTAAGTCAGTTTCGTTACATTGATTTGAGAGCAAATACCGCTGGGAAGGCATGAGCGACACTTCTTCCTCAGATATTGGTTAAGTAGTAGTAATGAAAAAAATCTTGTTATTCCCCAGAAATTATTAATGCAATACTTACTCGCAAAAAAAAATATATTCTAAGAATCCAAATTAGCTTTCGGCTTTAAATAACTCACAAAGGGTTGACAAGCTGTAACAAATAAATCAATCACGTTTAATTTCCAATCCAGATATTATATTTTTGTTTATGTCGTGACATTATTCTTATAGACAATAGTTGTCACAAACTTGTTTGGCTGATGCATCAAGTGATTCACTTTAGTTCAGTGATACTGATTGTGACATATTGCAGAATTCTGCTCACCTAGTTTTCGAATATAATTTTCTTATTTTATTAACAATAATAGTAGCTTTTCGATATTTATCATGGATTTATTATAGGACTAGCAGTATATCCCGGCTATACTGAAAGCTTTAAAACTAATCCATGGTCCTGGAGCTCAGACTCTTTGGACGTTGGCACGAAAGACTAAAAAGCAATAGTTGTTTCCAGTTAAAACAAAACCGTAGACTGAAAGAAAAATTGAATGGATGTAAGTCAAATTTTGATTTCCTGGTATCGATATCATATAATTTTTTTCGTCTTAAACTGAATTTTGAAGGCTAAATAAGTCCTCTGAATAAATGGTATCATGGCTGAGACTAAGAACTACAAGTATACCTACTTAGAGCCAAACCCGAAGCAAAAACTAAAACAAAAGGGCTGAAAAAAAAATACAGACATACAGGCAGATAAACAGACACATACACAAACATGTTGCCTTATAATATATATATATATATATATATATATATATATATATATATATATATTATCAATTTTCTGCACTATTGTAAGAACTGCAACCTTGAAACTTCTGAATATCGTTTCTTATGTCTTTGTCTATGAGTGTATCAAATTTGATTAAAATCAGACCCCTCCTTCTATAACCCTCGATTTTTTCGATTATCGATTTTCGATATTTATCGAGAATACCTCGACACAAAACCCAGCTAAAAATACTCGCAGACGCTTATAGTACAACTGTGTAAATTTTCAAGAAAATCGGTTCAGCCGTTTCGGAGTCTATAGGTAACGGACACACACACACACACACACAGACACACACACACACATACAAATTTCCATTTATAAATAAGTTTCGATCTATTCCATTATTTCTTCTTGTGTTAGATTTGCTGTATGTGTGAAGGATTTGGATATGATAATTTATTGCTTTTTTCAGTGTGGAGTTCTTGTAAAACATTTTTCTTTGCCTAACATCTTGCATATGTTCTTCAGTATTTCTTACATCGAACAACAAGCTTTTGAAATTTTCACTGCTTTCTCATATTACTACCATTCGTTTTCTCTAGCATCTTTTTATATGTTGCTCTTAAAATAGGTTTCCTTGGCTTTTATATATTCTGTCCTTTCAAGATGTAGGCGTTCAGGGTATTTCCCAACACTTTTGTAGCTCTAAGCAACATAGAAACAATTTGTTGCCATCTCTATTAAATTTATATTTCTGGTCTCTGATAGGATTCGACCGTACGCTTTCCTGGAGCTTATAGAGGCGAGTTGTCAATCATTACTGGATCATGACCGGATATTCATATTGGCTATGAAGGGAGAACCTACCGGTAATAATACACAAATTTGTCAATTGATTTTTATTCTGCGTATAGGTTATATATCTTTTCTTCTCTTCACCCTCTCTCTTAGACATGCGCTCTTTCCTTCCCTTCATTCTCTCTCTTAGACATGCGCTCTGATCATTTGTCCATCGCCTGCTTCATTCGTAACTGAAAATAGTTCAAATGGAACGCAATGTGCCTTTTGAAGTTTCACTTATTTCGGTTTTGGGTTACTGGTAAGCTTGATTGATAATCTTTGTTTTATTTTTTTGTTATTAGTTTAATTTTGGAAATGAATTTATTTATTTTTTTGTACTACACAATTGTCTTCCGGCATATAGCGGTGGTTGAATTTACATTTACCTTGTGAGATAAACAGATGCCTACTTATTGGTGGGTGCAAATATTTAGTTGTGAAAAATAGTTTGGCTTTATCCAGTTATAATAATACTTATTCTCAAATAATTTACAATAATTCCTTAAAACAAAAGAGAATTAATCATATGATATAATAAATGTTTATCTTCCACTGAATTTCAATCTTCTAATATTTGTGTTGGTTAGATCATTGAAAATTGGTTACATCATTGAAAATCCATCATGAAAGAAAGCATGCTTTTGAGACAAACTCAAATTGATCATATGATTTCTTCATTATTTATATACTTTATTTTCCCTTGCAACAGAACTGTTTACAAATGTTTTCTTTTCTTTACCTATTATGTTCACTCTCTTTCCAATTTGCCATACTGCAATTGTTCTTTTGATTTCATGCGTTATTGGGTTTACACATCATCTTTAATGGTTGTCGCTGATGATCAAGTTATAGTAAATATTTTAAAGTCTTCAGGACTTTTGATGCCGAGCCCAACACTATCACGATCTAGAAAGTCCAAATTATTCTTTGTATATGCATTACATAGAAACACACTACTATTTCGACGATTGAATGAGCGCCACTCGTAATACTCATGATCCAAATACTCATGTCACTTATTTTCCGTTCTCCGTTTATATATTTTTCTAGGTGTGGCGCCCAACTCGTTCAGAAATGTTTGAACTATCATTTATATAGAAGCTTTTTTTAGATCAATGATTAAAAATGGTTTCAAGAGCATGAATCCTTTGGTCATAAAGAAGACGATCCTTCATGAGACCCGATAGATTTAGTGGTTTGTTTGGATTTAGAAATTCCTGAGTAGTTTACTTCTCATCTAGAACAAACTTTGATTAACGATTTGTTTACAAGATGAAGCTAAATTTCCTTTATATTAAATCTTTACGTATCACATATCTTACCTTATCTTTCCTGCTTTTTATATTCTTTTTTAGGCATTTTGTTGAGGTAAAAGACTCGTATATTTCTCCACAAAGGTTATAACTACTTTTTCTGCTGTGTCAAACTTTTCTTATTAAAATTGATTCTGGTATATGTATAAAGTACAGATGTGCCTTGTAGTGCAGAGGATAGCGCTCGGAACGAGAAATCGGAGAATCTGGGTTCAAATTCCAGTTGAATTCGTTGTATTTGTTTACTCGCAAATAACCTTGGGAGAGGTGTTAATCCGTTTCTTCCCTCCAGTTATTGGTTAAATAGCGGGTTGGATTAAATTCTATAGCTTTGGTTGGCAACCAGTCTATCGCAGAATGTAATGGTAGCCTAATGCGGGAAAATCTTCTGCCCAGTCAGTCATGTCTCTTTCGAGACGTGATCGCCGAAGCCTGTATCATATACGGCAATTAAGTCATTGATATAAATAATGAAAGATGATTTTCGCAATTTTTTTAGATACATACTGAATTAATGTCGACCACTTTTTTTCTTATATATCCAACACTTTCCTCAGTATTCTTGCTGATATCTGCACTTCCGTGTTCTAAACAGTTTTCCCAAATTTATTAAATCCCCAATGTTTTAAAAATTATTTCTAGTCCCTTTGAGGCCGTTTTCAGTGCGAATTCAATTTTCACGTAAAGTTTGCGTGTTATCACGTATTTATTTTTTAATATTAGTATCTTCGCTTTCTGGAATTCTAGCATTGCTGGCTATGTTTTTTAATTGTTCATAACTACTGAATCCAATTTTGAAGGATGTGGCCTCTTTGAAGTTCCAGTATTTATTTTTAATTTTCTAGCACAGAGGTTGTTTTGTTCTCATAATTAATTGCCCCTAATTACCTTCTTCTTCTTATTATTATTCTTCTTCTTCTTCTTCTTCTTCTTTTTATTATTATTATTATTATTATTATTATTATTATTATTATTATTTTCGGAGGGTTGTTTACTAGCCCTTTGTAAACTATGATTTTTAGCGTTTACCATTTCGTTGGATTGAGAGCCGTCATTTATGTTAAAATTAATTATTGTTGCTGGTAACAATAATTTTCATTTTCTTTCTTAATTAAAATATCGACAACTTCTTTCTTTCCTTCCTTCTTCTTATCTTTCTTTCTTTGTATGTTTATTGTGACTGTTGCGCATAAGGTGGCTGCCATTTTATTTATGCCAAAACATAACTGGGTTGTCACGAATGAATGTTGACTGTGAAAGCCGCCTAAAATGTATCGCGAAGAATGCACATTGAATTGAAATTTCTATAAAATGAAATATAAAAAATCATTAAAATATTTAATCTATGTGAGATTAAAAAACACATGGCGCATGAACAAAGTCCTTACAAATTAAACTCAGGCCTTTGCATCATATTATCCGTCTTCCTACGATTTTTATCTTGCTTATTCATCCATTACTTTTGTTTCTTTCCTTTTTAATCGTAATCTCTTCCTCTCCTTTGACTATCTCCCCTTCTAACTTCCTTCCTTCTAACTTCCTTCCATCTACTATCCTTCCTCCTACTCTCTAACCTCCTTTCTACTCTCCTTCCTTTTTAGTCTCTTTCAATGTATACTCCTCCCTTTTACTCTCTTTTTTCTACCATCATTCTTTCTACTCTTCTTAAATCTACGTTTCGTTATTTTACGCTTCTTTCTTCTACGCTTCTTCCTTCTACCATTCTTCTTTTTATCCACATTCCTTCTATCCCTTTTTTATTTTTCCTTTCTTCTACTCTCCTTCCTTCTATCATCGTTCTTTTTACTTTCCTTTCTTTAATTCTCTTTCCTTCTGTCCTTTTTCCTTCTACTCTCCTTTTTTACGTTTCTTTCTTTTACGCTTATCTCTTTTACGCTCATTTCTCCTACCCTCTTTCTCCTAGCCTTTTCCCTTTTATCCGCTTTCATTCTACTCTCTTTTTACGTTCTTTCTTTTACGCTTCTTTTTTCTACGCTCATTTCTCCTAGCCTTTTCCCTTCCTTCTATCCTTTCCTTTTACTTTCCTTTTTTACGATTCTTTCTTCTATGATCCTTTCTCCTAGACTCTTTCCTTCTATCCTCTCTACGCTTCTTTCTTCTACGCTTCTTTCCTTCTATCCTTTCCTTCTACTCACCTTTTTGGCGTTTCTTTCTTTTACGCTTCTTTCTTCTACGATCATTCTTTTTACCCTCTTTCATTCTCTCCTCTTTCATTTTCCTCTTTTTTTTACGTTTCTTTCTTTTACGCTTATTTCTTCTACGCTCTTTTCTTCTACCCTATTTCGCTCTATCCTTTCCTTCTACCGTCGTTTTTTACGTTTCTTTTTTTTTACGTTTTTTTATTCTACGCTCCTTTCTTTCTATCCTTTCCTTCTATTCTTGTTTTTTACGTTTCTTTTTTTCTTTTAGGCTTCTTTCTTCTACGCTTCTTTCTCCTATAGTCTTTCCTTCTATTCTCTTTTATACTCTTTTCCTTTCTTTTACGCTTTTTTATTCTACACTCCTTCCTTCTAATTTCGTTTCTTCAACATTCCTCCTTTCTACTCTTCCTTCCTTTTATCCTTTCTACGCATCCTTCGTTTACGCTCTTATCGTATACATTCCTTTCTTCTATGCTTCTTTATGTTTTTCGATGTCGTTTCTTTTTAGCTCCAGGTTCTTTGTTCTTGACTGTCATTCATTTTACATCATTACAGACTGCACTGGTCTATCGGTCTTTGCACTTGTTATTTCCAAATTTACCTCACCTTTATCTCAGCATTATTTATATACGCTCTGTTTTATTCCGCATCCCTCCCACCACGCTTCCTTTCTTTTAGCCATGTTCACTTCCGTTTATGTCTTTCATCTGTTATTACTTTATTTAATAATGTTATTTCCCTATATTCTCTTTCTTTTCGTTACAAATCATGGCATACTTTTCTTTCTTTCTTTCTTTCTTTCTTTCTTTCTTTTATGCTAATTTATTGTATTTTGCATCCGTTTTCATATCCTGCGTTTATCTGTCGGTACCCGATGTAATTGCTTGTACCTTTCTTTCTTTCTTTAGCAATTTTACTTTTTACCTTTTCATTTGTTTCTCAACGTTCTCTCTTCAACTTAAACTCTTTCACCCGTAATATATGCTTCACTTTAGTTAAATAGCCGTCGGAAAAAAACTTATGTCTGTACTAGATTTCTTTATAGATTCATAAATTTACTACTCAATCTTTTGATGAAAAAAAAAACAATCAAATATATCGCTGAAAAACAACTTTATTTACTTCATCTACTTTATAGTTCTCTTCCGAACTTTTCATCTTGTTAAACATCCTTTCATCAATTGGAGACAGGATCGTCTATACTTGCATATGTGTAGATTCTTAAAACCTTGGTTCTTGTCGATTTTATAATCATGTGTATAAGGTGAGTACAATATGCCTCGGGATGTTGAAAACTTTCTTAGAGTCGTGGATTTAATATTAGTGTAGATGATCTTGATCTCAATCATGCCAAAACTAAGATATCAAGCATTTTAACTTTAAGCAATAAAAACGCCCACATAGGTAAGTCGGTTCGAGATAAGGTAAATTTTATTTACCTTGAACTCGTCAATGAATTGTTTGTAACAGGAAAACGTGTTATCTCACATATCATATCTATATATTGCAATGCTCACGAGGTAGAGGATGTAGTCATATAATAAATATAAAAAAGAGGCCAAAGAATATCAGCGATAGTATCTATCTATCTATCTATCTATCTATCTATCTATCTATCTATCTATCTATCTATCTATCTATCTCTGTACATTCTTTCTTTCTTTATCTATCTATCTATCTATCTATCTATCTATCTCTGTACATTCTTTCTTTCTTTCTTTCTTTCTTTATCTATCTATCTATCTATCTATCTATCTATCTATCTATCTATCTATCTATCTATCTATTTCTGTACATTCTTTCTTTCTTTATCTATCTATCTATCTATCTATCTATCTATCTATCTATCTATCTATCTATCTATCTATCTCTATCTATTTCTGTACATTCTTGTTTTCTTTCTTTCTTTATCTATCTATCTATCTATCTATCTATCTATCTATCTATCTATCTATCTATTTCTGTACATTCTTGTTTTCTTTCTTTCTTTATTTTCTTTTCTATCTATCTATCTATCTATCTATCTATCTATCTATCTATCTATCTATCTATCTATGTTTGCACATTCTTTTCTATCTATCTATGTCTGCACATTCTTCTCCTATCTATCTATCTATCTATCTATCTATCTATCTATCTATCTATCTATCTAAGTTTGAACATTCCCCCTCTCGTTTTCTATGTAGCTACGTATTTCTCTCATTCATGGCTTAGATAGTTTCATCTTATCCTGTGGTATTTGCCGTTAGTATTGGATTGCAGGTAAATGATAATACACTCAATGTTGATTTACAATACCGATAGACAAGCAAGTAGTTGCCACTATACATATCAGTCAATTCTTGAAGTTAGAAAAGTACTGTTGGTTTATTTCCTACTGAAAAATTGATATTCAAGTTACTGTTTCACTTTTCTCCAGTCAGTATATTTTTATTTTGTAAAATCTACGATACTTGATTAATATATCTATTTATTCCGTGACTATCTTCACCACTCTATTCTAATCTACTTATTTCAAAACAGGGCCTACTTAATCGATTTTTGAATTGAGGTAGCAAGGACAAGGAAAATACTTCAATATAGACTTTTTATTAACCTGAAAGTTTGGGGGTGATTGTCGTTTACTGGTAAAGTATATAGAGTGAATACAATCAACCTATTCACATATTGATGTGTTTGATGGTCGAGATAGTTACATTTTTTTAGGTATTCATCATATTGGAACGCAGATAAAATATAGAATTTTGAACGCTGAATTAAAAGGTAAGTAAACACATTTCATATGTCAAATTAATGTAACTCGGTCTTACTCTCTGTAGCAATTATTACATTTGTTTATTCTCAGAACTCTACATGATCGAAATATCTTAGTAAATATGTAGTTACTAGGCGAGTTCCGACAAAAATTCGAATGTAATCATGATCAAAGTGGTGGCTTCTTGATAATAGCGGGTCTGGAGAAACAATCCCTTCGAGTAAAAATGCCCAGAAACTATAATTATGAGTAAAATTTTATTGATCGGAATTCGTCGATGTGTCAAGCCTCGATGTGAGAAATTGTTTGAGCATAACTGTCTTGTTGATAACGCTAGATTATGCGCTCTCTTCTAGTAATTGTAACTCAGATCTGTTTAACATAGGTGCAGTATAGGCCACACGTTGATCCTGTAGGTTTTCAAGAAACCCAGATGTACCCCAATAAGCATCTGTAACAGCTATCAATCTACTTACTTTTATAAGTAGTTGTATCAGTCGAAAACTTTTTGATTATAAAGACAATCGCTAAAGTAGCCAAGCGAGCAGCTGACTTGATTATTGCATGTGCCACCTCTTTATATCGACATCCACATATTGTATAAGCAATTGAGGCGCATTCCGATAAAATATTTTCGCTTGAGTAAATAGTTCAACCGGTGTAGCAAGCTAAGTTTTAGTTAAACAACACGCCATTGTTTTTTTCTATTCTAAAACAAGATACGGCCAAGAGATTTTTTAAATACTTATATTTAAAGGTTATCTCTAGCATCTGTGTTAGTGCAAAATGCGGATTAACAAAACTTTACTAAGCTAAAATGACACAAAAATTAATGTCCATTTTTATATACGCTCTATCTTTGATATTTAGCACATTAACCCATAAATATGGCATACCTTTTTATCATATGTATATGATAAAAAGGACAAAATGCTTACAACTAAATTGCTACCCAGGTTTTAGCCATACCGGTTTTGTCCGGCAGAAACAAGGAAAAGAAAAGGTGTTTTTTAAGTATGATTTCCCCAATGGGAAAGTTTCTTTTTTTTTGCGATAGGTTGGAAGAGGAAGATGGCTTTATCTGGGTGAGCGTCCTGTTCTTTTGCTACAGCTCTATGTGAATTCCAAATGCAAAATGCATAACTAGAAGGGCATTTGCGCGTAAGTGAATGCAATGAATTCAGTTGGAATTCGAACTCGGCTCCCCGATTTCTTGTTCCGATCCGATATCCACTGCACCACAACACTGAGACGTAAGATATAATGGCGAATACTTCTACTTCTTTCGCATATACTAACAACTCTAATTTATTTCAAACCAAACTGCTTGAGTGATAAACACGAGGGGCGAATTAAGTTTGACTATAAGGAAAATAACAAGATATAATACCGAGGCAAAAAATCTAATTATAACAAGTATGAATTCCCCTCGGAAGTGTTAGGTTAATTTACCAAAATCCGAATAAGATGAAGAACATTAGTTTTCTTGTTTTATTTCTATTACCCTTGAAGTTATTGAACTATTGTTCTCACCTTGGTTAATATAGATGTTGATGTAGACACAAAGTTTCGACCAAGTATCCTCTGGTCATCGTCAAGTGTCAGTTGATTGGCTGATGTGGGGTATCTGTTGACTATTGTGATATTTTGTCGATGTGATGTCATTTATGGTTTGTTCCTACTGACTCGCTGTATCATTTATCTGATCCAATATATCCCAATAATCATTTTATTTTTTATTAATTAACCAAAGATGGATATCTCAGTTGAAGAATATCTAGTATCTTTTCTATTTTCTTCGGACCACTTTAATTAATATGAAAACTCGACAATTTCATTTTGGCATATTCTCCCCGAAAAGACGCTTTAAAATTAAACATTTTAAAACATAATGGAAGCAATATCATAAAAAGCAACATTGGTGATATATTTTTGTCAATGATGAATAAGAATCCGTATACTAAAAATCAATGTGTTAGTGATGAAATGCATTGCAAAACACTTCACTGTGCTCTCATCCGAGGTTTGCTCTCAAACGTTTATGAAATGACAGTGAATGTTAAAGGGTGCTATTTTCTCACATGAGGGAATTCAATTGCGTATCCTTACTTCCTACGCACTTTTATGTCAGACTCTATTTTACCAAACAGCTGCCCGATTTCTAAATTGTAAACAAGATAAAATAATATGGGTTATTAGTGGAAAGGCGCAACCTCTACTTCCCTATACCACCAAAAATTCATTGATATAGTCTTCAGCATAATCAAATAGGAGGCAATACTAGTTCGGACTAACAGTTGTGTATGTGTGAGTATGTGTGCGGACGCGCGGATATACAGAGTCAGTCAGTTGAGTGCCATACGTGATACACGCTTGGGCGATCATGTCTCGACAGAGACATGACTGACTGGGCAGAAGATTATCCCCCAGTAGGTTGCCATTGCTTTCTGCGGTAGACTGGTTGCCGACCAAGGCAATAGAACCCAATACAGAGTACGATGGGTAAATTTGATATTTTTAGTTTCGCTCATAGGCGTTGTTTGCATTTGATTCTGTAGACAGCACAGTATAGCAAGGTCAGTTTGGTACCATCTGTGACGCAATTCGCTCTGCCAGAAATTTAGAAAAAAGGTACTGTACTGCTTGACATTCGAACCAGAAACTTTAATACGAACATTCCAGTGAGTTTGGGTATCAATTACAGGACAGTGTAGAAGACGCGGAAAAAGTTAGATGAGTCTAATGATTAAGAAGAGAAAACTCCCTCTGAACGTTTTGCTAAGAAAAGAACTACTTAATTTGTTGGTGAAGGCCTCAGACTTAATACAGAAACCTATATCAAGTGCCTTGAGGAAGTATGATGCTGCTCTTGGTCGAAAGAGTGGCTACTGGATGAAACTATGTCTTTCATTAGGACTCTTCACCAAGCAACACAAGCAGGAGAACCCGATCATGTCTGCCTGACAATTTCTACGACCACATCCCCCATTACATCTGACCACTCAACTCCCGAGACTGCAACCCTTGATTATTATATGCAAGGCGCAGTTGAGCGAGAGACTAACAAAACTCTTTGTAACACCAAATATTAACGGAAGACAAAAAATTCTGGCAACATTCACCAACTTAAAAAAGGAGACCGCCCTGAAGAGTTGCAAGAGATTTCTAAGTCGTCTGGAGGCCGTGGTCAAAGCTAATGATGATTTTATTGAATATATTCACTGTTTAACATTTCAAGATAGCTTTGTGTAATTTTGGTAGATATATCTGTTAAAATGATATGCCAGTGTTATTTTCATATTTGAGTCATTTTGACGACAATTTATTTATCGTACTCTATATAATAAACGAGAAATTGTAAATAACCGTTACAAATGTCTATTCTAAATATGGACATGTGAGCGTCTAAAATTATTTAGAGGATATTTTGAGGACCAACTGTTGTAGCATTTGGGTCTGACGAGCCGCTATATGCGGTGAAATATGTATTACCCATTGTAATAATCTAAAATCTTTTCTAAATTATATATACAATTGGCTGCCGATTCTATCTGACAACAAGCACCAGAAGCAGGAGAAACCAATCATGTCTGCCTGACAATTTCTACGACAACACTCTTTACATCTGGCCACCTAATTCTCTAGACTGAAACCCCTTGATTATTCTGTGTGAGACGCAGACCAACAAAACTTCTTGTCACATCAAAGATAAAATAAAGGCAAGGATTATAGCAAGATTCACCAAATTAAACCGTCCAGAAGAATTGCAGGAGATTCTGAAATCGTCTGGAGCCTTGGTTGAAATGGCGATAAAAAATAAATATTTTTGTGCAGTTTCGGTAAATATATCCCCGGTAACTCGTCCAAATGTATTTACTCTTGCTACGAAATTGGCATTAAAATTACAATTTTTTACCGTCGAACTAGTTAAATGTAAACACCTTTTTTACTCTAATAGTTTATATTCTCGCACTTTCCGTTTGTAGAAGACATTTCCATTTGCATGTTTTCCTGATAGCTACAATCTCCAAAAGTTTAAATGCAATGTCAATGCCTTCTTTATCTTCTTGATTCCCATCCACCTCTTATCTTTTCTTTGAGATGCCCTGTACCTTTTGAAGTCTCTCATTGTAAACCCCGGCATACCAGTAGTATTTCTGGCGTACTTGGGGTGAAACGATTATAAAAAAAACTTTATAAAATGAGATGTCAGCGTTATTTATATTTTTGCGTAATTTAGACGACAATGTCCGCCTGTTTTTATATATATATATATATATATATATATATGTATGTATGTATAGGATAAAGAAATAAAAAATATAAAAAATATAGGATAAAAAAATAAAATAAAATAAATATATATATATATATATATATATATATATATATATATATATATATATATATGGGATAAAGAAATAAGGTTGTTCTAACAAGAGAAATTGGTATATAATAAAAAAGTGTGAGAAGCCGTGAACGTTTTCTTTAAAGTGTATATTTATTGTTTTTATAATTATACATGTTATGACACATTAAGTGTCCATAATGGTATTTGTGACGCGTCACAAATACCATTATGGACACTTAATGTGTCATAACATGTATAATTATAAAAACAATAAATATACACTTTAAAGAAAACGTTCACGGCTTCTCACACTTTTTTATTCTCTCTCTCTCTCTCTCTCTCTCTCTCTATATATATATATATATATATATATTTAGAGAGAGAGAGAGAGAGAGAGAGGAAGAGAGAGGGAGAGAAAAAGAGAGGGTGTTGGAGGAAGAGTTTAAAATACCTTCTCGTATTCCAAGTGTGCTTCGCAGGAGTACAGATCAAATGACCTTGCGATTTTGTTGCCCCAACATCAGATCAAATGACCGATCGATAAATTTTGTATCATGTTTAAGCGAGTGCGAATAATTCCACCTGCACTTTGCTTATCTGCGTGCTCTTGCGCTAGATTTACACTTGTCTCTGTGTTTGTGATTTTGAATGTCAGGAAAACACGAACCGTGTAATGAAGTCTGTACGCATGTGCACGTGAATTTGAAAAATAATGCTTTACACAATACGTTTACTACCTTATTTGACTTTGTACGTATGTAGACGTATAGATTTGAACAACGCCAATGTAATAGAACATTTCGTAAAATATAAACTCTCTGTAATGGCAACAATGACGAGAATTGTTCTTTTTTGATTATGTGTTATTTTATTTTTGATCTTATTCATAGGAATGTTTCAAGATATGCGCGTATGTGAGGGAGAAGGAAAAAAATAGTAAAGAGTCTTTATGTAGAATGTTTATATGTTCAGGATGGCTCAAAATCACAAGTTGGTTGACAGTAAATGATAATATTTATTTTGAGATCACACATAAAATTATATTTCATAATACAATTATATATTTACAATTAAATTTTATTGTGTACATTACTACAAAAGCGGTTAAATTTGATCACAGCGGGTTCCCAAACTGGTGTCCATTAGAGTTTACACACATTCTGACAACCTACTTTTGAACCGCACACTCTCTCTTTCTTTCTCTCTCTCTCTCTCGCTCTCTCTCTCTCTATCTATCTATCTATCTATCTATATAACATATGCAATTACATGTGCATCTATCTATACAAATTTAAAAGCAGTATTAATCGTCATCTTCTGTTTACTTAAAACCTGGTCTTTTATTGTCTTTCCTCTCAAAATAGCATCTTGCGTCTTAGTGGCTTTATCACATTTCTTGGGATGTTTTAGGCAAGAATGATTGATAATAAGGATACGTTTGAATAAATCATGAAACATATAAGCATCGTGTAGTGTTGCTTTCTTTTCTTTCACAATATATATATATATATATATATATATATATATAGGGTGTTGCAGAAAAATCCTACAATTGACAAAAAGAAAATGAAAGAGGCAATAAAAACAAAAGTTGTGTGTACAGAGACCCGACAGTTTATTTAGCAACAGTTAGAGTTACATACTACATTATATTTCAAGTTACATACTACATTATATTTCAATGTACCCGCTGGCGGCGGCGACAACCATCTCAAGGTGGGCGCGAAACAAGCTTTGGTGACTATTTCCTTGTCCATAGCGGCGAACCCTTCCACGATGGCAGCTTTCAGACAGTCGATCGTGTTGTCTGCATGCTTGATGATCTTGGCCTCGATCACGCCCCCAGAAGAAATAGTCAATGGGGTTACAATCGGGTGAGTAGGGTGGCCATAAGTCCGGCGACCAGTGGTGAGGAACATTGTTGAGCAGCCACGCTTAGATCGTCTTGGCCTTGTGTGCAAGAGCGGAGTCCTGCTGGAAGACGTAGAAGCATCCAGCGGCGATTTCGTACATCCAGGTCTTCACTACGCCCCTCAGCACCTCCTGGTAGATTTAGGCAGTGAACATCAGGTCCTTTTGAAAGAAGAACTTAGGCATGAGGTACCCCTAGCTGAAGATGACGCCAAGGACCATGACGGAGGAGGGAAACTTCGTATGCTTTACGATGGGAACCTCCTCGATGTCTTTGCAGATCCACCTGTCGTTCTATCTGTTGCTCGTCTGGTCCCGGATGAAATTCTTTTCATTAGAGTAGAACTTAAGCATCTGGTCGAACTCGTGCTTGAGCTCATTCACCAAAGCCTCCGCCTTGACCTTTCTCGACTCCCTGGAGGCATTCGTGATGAGCATGCGGTGAGATTTGCGGTAGGAGGAGGAACCAATGCGCTTCTTGATCGTTTATTGCTTATTTCGCTCATTTTTGTCAAGTATCGGATTTTGCTGCAACACCCTATATATATATATATATATATATATATATATATATATGTGTGTGTGTGTGTGTGTGTGTGTGTGTGTTAGTCATCCACATACAAGCCTGTTTCGCTGCATCACAGCTCATCAGTGTAACTAGACACATCCGCTTGCTTCTGGCTGGGTGTCAGATTCGGTGTCAGTCGGAGTTGCTTCTCCCTAAGCAATAGGCGCATGGAATCAGAGAAGGGTAATTTTAACGTGTTGTATATAAGCAGTGTATACACACGCCAGTAACCGAAAGAACTCAATTTATTTCTAAAGAGTCACGCATATATCGCAGAGGTCGAAACTGTTTTTAATATATATATATATATATATATATATATATATATATATATATATATAATATGAATAAAGGAAAAAAAAAGAAAACTTATCTTACCTGACGCGTTTTCGTCCTCTGAGGGCCTTTATCAAAAAATTTATTTTGGAACAAGTATTCATATACAACAGTAAAAATATTATTAGTTTCAAAACTTTCCAAATTTAAGAACATTCATAAATATTCATCAGGTTAGCTGAAAAGTTAGTCAAGCTATGGAAGATGTGAAGTGATGCAATTCATTGTCTTGATCTGTTTCGTTTATTATACATATAATGGGACAGACTCATCCCTATCGTATTCCATTAGAAAGAATTAATTTATATTCAGTCAACTTCCTCTGAAAAAACACTACTTTGTGAAACAGACTCCTGAGAGGATACTTTCCTGGGAAATGTTCTAACAAAGGACGAAAAGTGCAACATTGATATCCGAAGGTATATTGAGATGGGCAAAGACGCATTCCACAAGCTGAGTAGAGTATTAAGAAACTTCGAGAAAAGAGTACTGGACTGTTATGTGATACCTGTCTTCCTATATAGCACCGAATGCTTGACAATCTCATCAAAGATGAAGAAAATATTTAAACCACCAAAGATTTTGTTCCACAGAAGGATGCTGAGGATACCATGGACTGAATATGTGAACAACGATGAGGTTTTGGAGAGAATAAGAACAAAACGTATACTTTGTATCAGTTGGTTAAGTGCCATACGTGATACACGCTTTAGGCGATCATGCCTCGAAAGAGACATGACTGACTGGGCAGAAGGTTATCACCTAGTAGGTTGCCATTACTTTCTGTGGTAGACTGGTTGTTACCCAATCTGTCCTATTATTTAACCTATAACTGGAGGGAAGAGATGGATTAATATATTACCTCGGGTTATTTGTGCATAAATGAATGTAAGGAAATCAACTGGAATTCGAACTCGGCTCCCCGATTTCTCGTTCCGAGCCAATATTCACTGCGCCACACCTTTGAAAAAGGTGTTAATCCGTCTCTTCCCTCCAGTTATGGGTTAAATAGTGGGATAGATTGGGTTCTATAGCATTGGCTAGCAACCAGTCTACCACAAACAGCAATGGCAACATACTGCGGGATAATCTTCTGCTCAGTCAGTCATGTCTCTTTCGAGACATGATTGCCCAAAGCGTGTATCACGTATGCCACATAACTGTCATAATTTGTACCAGGAAGAGACAGTTGGAGTTTCACGTAATAAGGAAAAAAGGCTGGGATGACCTGATACACACAGGATGGGCGGAGGGAAAGAGAGACAGGGGAAAACAGTGCATGACATACTTGATGGGCTGAAGCAAAGAAATGACAGAGCAGGATCTGACAAAATATATTAAGGGCTACAAGGGACAGGATATGGGGAGGGCCACGACTGCCTGCGCCCTGAAGAGACACGTCCAATAGAAGAAGAGGTATGGAAACGGGGAATGGTTAACTTATACCCACCACACATATATTTATTGTGCTACTTGACTATTGTCTACGCAGCAGGCAGTGTTTAATTCTACTTGTTGGTCTTCAATTCTGATACAATGAAATTAGTCCATTCGTGAGTTAATTCTGATCTTCAATATATTGATTGGCTGTCTTATAAAATCGATTGATCTACTTGGTTGTTCGTTTGTCTGAAAGCCGACTGATGCGAACATCATTCATTAATGCTTCGACATATCGACCCCCCAAGTCGTCAGACTACATATTCAAGGACACCCTCAGCCATCGTTACCCATTAATTACCCTGATTTGTTATCTATCAGTTCATTTATTAATTTAATTTTATTTACCAACTAGTCATGCACACACATAGACACGAACACATGAATGCAATCACACGAACAGACACATGGTATGTGGGCAAAAATTTCCATTTGCATTAAATAAAAATGCCAGTTTTCTCCTGTCTGACGAGGTTGAATTTTAAAAATATAATGAAGAGAGAACAATAGCCATATTTCTCTCTTTTTTTCTCTAAGTCTGTTCATGTCAATCTATCTATCTATCTATCGATCTCAAATATCTATCTATCTATCTATCTATCTATCTATCTATCTATCTATCTATCTATCTCATTTTGTTAATTAATCTATCTATCTATCTATCTATCTATCTATCTATCTATCTATCTCATTTTGTTAATATCTATCTATCTATCTATCTATCTATCTATCTATCTATCTCATTTTGTTAATATCTATCTATCTATCTATCTCATTTTGTTAATATCTATCTATCTATCTATCTATCTATCTATCTATCTATCTATGTATTTATCTATCTATCTATCTATCTCATTTTGTTAATATCTATCTATCTATCTATCTATCTCATTTTGTTAATATCTATCTATCTATCTATCTATCTCATTTTGTTAATATCTATCTATCTATCTATCTATCTATCTATCTATCTATCTATCTATCATTTTCTTAATATCTATCTATCTATCTATCTATCTATCTATCTATCTCATTTTGTTAATATCTATCTATCTATCTATCTATCTATCATTTTGTTAATATCTATCTATCTATCTATCTATCTATCTATCTATCTATCTATCTATCTATTTATCTATCTATCTATCTATCTACCTCATTTTGTTAATATCTATCTATCTATCTCATTTTGTTAATATCTATCTATCTATCTATCTATCTATCTATCTATCTATCTATCTATCTCATTTTGTTAATATCTATCTATCTATCTATCTATCTATCTATCTATTACTAAATATTATTTTTATTCGATATTTATTTATTTTTGCTAACTGACCATGAATACGCTATTGAACGAGTATCCACTAAAATAACGTTTAATTTATAAAATTTGTCGGAAAATAAATAAAAGATCCACCCTTTTCTTCTATTATCTATGGGTTAAATAAATTTTCGACAGAATTAGACTTCGTGCTGCACTGTACAACTGTTCTGTTTTTTAACCAAAAAAAAAAAAAAAAAAATGCAAATGAAATCTAGGTGTGTAGGTAGTCCTACATCACATTTATTTTAAATGCGTTGCATAAAAATGTTTTAAGAACTTTATTGTCAGGATCTTATATATTGTAATTGACCGGTGCGTTCTGACACACACACGCATAAACAGACACACATAATAAGTGGTTTAAACTAATGAACACTTTGATATTTACTAATCCACAGTTTGATATTTACTTTTAAAAAGTGCGCAAGATAGAAGTAGATTATAGATATGAGTTGCAGTAAGGTATAATAATAATAATGTTATTAACTATATATATATATATATATATATATATATATATATATATATATATATATACAAAAAGAGTAACTATATGAGAGAGGGGGGAACAGAGAGAATAAATAAATAAAAATAACATTTTATATTTAAATGTTAACCAATCAGAATTACAAAGAGATAAATATGCTCGTTCAGGTAAGATAAATCTATTGACAAAGATATTACATTTATTTATTTATTTATTTTTAGGGCACATGCACCCGTAATTTTCAAATACATACCGAAAGACGGAGTCGATTTTCCAGATCTGCTTTCGGTTGAAATGACTGGCTTAATATTTCTATTTAACCACAATATTTAACAGTTAATAATGAGAATTAAGAAGACAGAAGATAAAGACTGACATTGCATTTAAATTTTTAAAGGTCAAAATTGACCGGTAAAAAAAGAAGCCGAGAGAGAGTTTCACAAACTTGAAATAGCAGTCATGTGACTATATCCTCAGTTCAAATGGCATCGTTTGCTGTTTATAGTGGTGCTCCCATTGTCATTCTTTAAAGCTCGATTCTGTACTTCAGTCAGTTTAGGTGCCATACGTGATACACGCTTGGGCGATCATGTCTCGAAAGAGACTGGGCAGAACATTATCCCGCAGTAGGTTGCCATTGCTTTCTGCGGTAGACTGGTTGCCGACCAAGGCTATAGAACCCAATCTGTCCTGTTATTTAACCCTTAACTGGAAGGAATAGACGAATTAATACCTTTCCCAAGGGTATTTGCGCGTAAGTGAATACAATGGATTCAGCTGGAATTTGAACTCGGTTCCCCGGTTTCTCGTTCCGAGCCGATATCCACTGTACCACAACGCACATTCGATTCTGTACTTAGTGGTCAAATTCTGTCTACCTATTTGACATCTAGATCGTTCTGAATGACACCGGATTCAAAGCTAACATTGTAATTTCTTTAGTATCACCGCAGATCAAATCTTTTTACATAACAGTTATCAGATGGATGTCAAATTCAATTAAGACCTCTGGTATTTCATGGTATGAATCACATTCAACGCAATTACTTATTTTAAAGACTCTAACTATCTTAATCCTTTCATTTTTTCCCCCATAAAGGAGAATGTATAAATGGACATCGAAATTGGAGCTCACGTATAAACATAACTATTATCAGAAAGTTCATGAACAAGGATTTCCGAGGAAAATCCATAAATTATTCTAATTATGTACGTTGCCTTAAAGAGAGCTATCTTTCCAGTTGCCTGGAAATAAGCTGGCCAGAAGCCAGTTCCATGAGCGAGAAGGGCAACAGAAAAAAATGCCTAGCATAGGATTTTTTTTAATTTTTTTTTAATTTTTTTTATAAGCGTTTCACCCCGAGCAAGGCATGTCACTGCCACTACTGTGCAGGGGGCTACGTAGAGTGGAGAAAGGCTGATTAAATATAGGAAATAACAGAGGGTGGGTGATAGGCGGGTAAGGATACCGAGAATGAGGGTTGGGTAGATGAGAGTGTTCTGAGAATAATTGGGAGTTAGTGTGATAGGAGGTGTCTATTGACTCTACATTTAAACACCTGGAGATTGTAACTGTCGGGAAAGCAGACTTGTGGAAGGGAGTTCCACAGGCGGGAAGCGCAAGAAAAGAAGCTGTTGGAGTAATAATTTACGGTTACATCTTATTTGTTCAACTGTAAAAGGGTGGGACCCAGTTGCTAATCTAGTATCTCGTGTAAATTCGTGCTTAGGCGGCACCAGTGATCTAAGCTCATCGGAGCAGAAGCCATGAAAGTACTTGTAGAAGAGGAATACATTTCTGGTGTTTTAGTACTAATTAATCATTTTGAACTGTCATCAAATTTAGCCGACGCTCGATCGGCCTTGAAATGTTCGTGCCACCAAGAAGTTCGACGCAAATCATATTCGCCAAAAGCCGGACGAGACATTTCGAGATTTTCCATGGCAGATATGCCGATCTTCGTAGAAATTTGAAGCGATAGCATTACAAGGATTTGTCAGCTATTGTAACTATGGCAAAACCATTTCAGCATAAGTTTCTAAATTATAAAATCGCACGCAATAATTGAACAAATTTCTGAAATAGCCTAAAGCCTATTGGTAGACAGACTCAGTAGGTTGAGAATTATCAGTACGGACATTTCCGTTTGAAAAGGCACAATCACAGCAAGAAGAGTCAAAGAACTTGACAATATTACATTGTATAAAGACAGCATATTATCGGGTAAAAGGAGTTGGTATATTTACCTTGCAGCAATTTTCCTGTTGGTTCCTTCCTGAATCGAAGAGGGAAGAAAGAAAACACGGAGAAAATTTTCTCACGCAGAATCTTGTAAAGGTTATCGAAAACTTTGCCATAATAATTTTCCCCTTACATATAGAGATTCTTAATCTGCAATATTATCGGTTTTGACATAGCATCTCGGCTAGTCATTTTTTCACCGTCTTAACGTCGATTTCATCTGCCTTGTTCATAAATATTTTGATGGCAGTTATTCTGATGAGATTTTATATTTGGTACATCGATTTCATGAATTTAAGCGCAGTGCTAGATTAGCAGTTAGGTCTCATGATTTTAAAATTGAAATGGCAAGATGTAGCCGTAAGTTCTATGATAACCGATAGTTCTCTCCATCTTCTCACTTGTGGTTTTTTTCTGGCTACTTCATTTCCAGTAATCTGGTAGGTATCATCAATTTACAATTTAATTGACCAGGTGTTACCGTAATATCTATGCTAAACATTTTTTCTCCCGCACTACTTGCTTGTGGATGTCTTTACCGGTCACTGGATTTCCAGTAACACGGAAAGCTAGGTTTCATACTGTTACAATTGAAACTGGTAGATGTAGCCGTAAGTTTTATGCGGAGGGTTTCTTCTCTCGTCCTTCTCGCTTGTAGTACTCTCTTCTGGACACTTTATTTCCAGTCAACTGGAAAGATAGGTCTTGTCAATTTACACATTAATTGACCTGACATAGCCTAAATTCTATGCTAGGGATTTTTCTGTTGCCATTCTCGTTTGTGAGATTCGCTTCCGGCTACCTTATTTCCAAGCAACTCGAAAGGTAGCTGTCGTTAATATAAATTGTAGTTGGCTAGATCTAGCTGTTAGTTCTAATATGGGTTTCTTCTCACGCATTTCTCGTTTGTAGATTTCTGTTCTGGTCACTTAATTTTCAGTAATATAGAAAGTTAAGTCACATAATTTTACAATTTAATTTATTTGATGTAGCCATAAGTTCTATGTCTACGGCTATATAGTGTTGAATACACCGGTTCCCGTCCGGTCACTGAAGTTAAGCAACATTGAGCCTGGTCAGTACTTAAATTGGTGACCGTTTAGGAATACCAGGTGCTGTAAACATAAGGACCAAGAATGGTCCACCGGGTTTCGGGGTTGGGTGCAGGGCTAGCAACCCTGCCCGGTAAAAAACAGTTTGTTACAGCAACAAAAAGTTGCTGCACTATCTGGGTGTGATAAGTTCTATAACAACTATTTCTTCTCTCGCCGTTTTAGCCCATGCAACTCTCTTTCGGCTACCTTATTTCTAATCAACTGGATCAGTAGGTTTAATTAATTCACAATTTAGACGAAGCCGTATGTTCTATGTTTAGCGTTTCTTCCTTTGCACTTTTCGCTTGTGGATCTCTTTTCTGGCCACTTGATTTCCAGTCACATGGTTTCATTATGTTACAATTGAGATTGATAGATGTATCCGTAAGTTCTATGTTTAGCGTTTTTTCATTCGCTCTTGCTTGTGAAACAATTTTCTGACTATTTGAAAGCTAGTTCTCAAGAATTTACAACTGAAATGGCTAGATGTAGCCGTAAATTCTGTCATATACGTTTTTTCCCTCGCCCTTCTCACTTGTGGAAGATTCTATTGATCACTTGTTTTCTAGTCAATTGGAAAGCGTAGCCTTTTGATTTTACAATTTTACAATGGCCAGTTACAGCCGTAAATTTTATACAAATCTTCTAAGAATTAAATGCAGCATCAATAGTTATTTTTCGTCTGTTTAATTATTATTAGTGTTTTTTGTGATATTCTTTCGCACTCAGTTACTGAAAATGATGAAAAAATGTATCTGTGGCTTCGTAAATGGAAAAAGTCCCATATAATACTGGAAAGAATACAGTTTCTTTTTTGTATTATTGAAATATCTTAATTAATTCGTTTCCAGCGGCGATTGTGGAACGCTGAAAGTGGTGGGTCCACTTAGGGGTCGAGGTTTTTGTGAGGAGGAGGAGGAGGAGGAGGAGGAGGGGATTAAACTTAAGCAGCATCTTCATTTCCATACTACACTACTATCGTATATACAACTTAGGAATGAGTTTGAGTATAAGTATGTTACTTCATTAAAATAAACAGAATAACTTTTCATTTGTAGTAGTGGAGTTCTAATCTATTCTTGCCCTTTTTTCCACACTCATGTTGTTGGTTAATTTCAAAACCAACATACTAACGTCAATACTAGCAGAACAGTGTGATTTGTCTGCTCTGAAAGGTGCTGAAGATCAAATCTTATCGAAATCAGCGACTGATCAGTTTTAGAAATTTTAAAAGTTTATAAACGTTGATGGTTTAAACCGAGGGGCGAACCAAAATTCGGAGGAAGGGCCTTGGCCCCTCCTGGTCCCACCCCGTAGAATCGCCACTGTTTGTTTTCTAAACACGAAAATGAATCTTTGAATTTCTCAGATAAAGATTTACTTATCTTTATATATGTGATGAAAAAAAAAATGCCGAATAATAATTTTTATTCAAATTATATATATATATATATATATATATATATATATATATATATATAGTGATGATCATCCACGTATACTGTCTTAATATGTATAGGAAAGAATATTAATAAAAAGTTTTGAATTTAAAAACGTACTTTTTTAAACAGTATTTGTTTATTTTTATTGTATTTTTATATTTCAGACCGTCCTCGGTCCTTCATCAGAAACAAGTGATTTTTAAATTAGAATTGGAAACGTATTTTTACGATAGCGTCCGGATACTTTTTTGTTTACATCACGTGGTGTCGATAAACCAATCAGCATGCGGCACGTCCGTTTGTTTATTTTCGGTAAACCAATCAACACGCGGCACGTCCGTGGAGAGAGTCTGTTTGTTTTTATTGTATTTTACATATTATATTCAAATTAATCTCATGTTTCAGACAGTGACGTCATAAAGATTGTTTATTATATGCCGAAAAACAAATTAATGTTTAAATATTATTATATAAATTATATTTATGTGCACAGAACGGCTTGTATGTGCGATAAGCATTTCTATATAACTATGTGCGTCAAGTGATAGGATAAATTCAGGTAATATGTTTCAAGGTGATGTAACTGACGTATTGTCTACTACGTGGCTATATCAGATTTTATGAAGCCGTTGTTTTCCCAACAAAATTATGAACAAACCGATGATGGTAAAATTTTAAAAATACATTTATTTAAGTAATATATCGTGTGAGATTCAAATCATAATATTTCAACAACAACTTTTTTTTTATTTTGTGGGCTTCATGCTTTATTATACAAAAAGAATCATTTGTAAATAGACGCAAAAGAATCAGCCTATAGAAACGTTTAAGATAATATTCCATATAACTAAATACATTATTATTTTACTATTTTACCTGTTAATATGGGTTTCTTGGAATTTTTTGATTTTCATCGATTGATTTTTGTATCGGTTTACAAGCAGTATAGCCAGGCGTTGCTCGGGTGTAATGAAAGCTTTAAAATTAATCCTGAAGCCCAGACTCTTTGGACGTTGGCACGAAAGACTAAAAGCAATAGTTGTTTCCAGTTAAAGCGAAACCGTAGACTGAAAGAAAAATAAATGGATGTAAATCAAATTTTGATTTCTTGGTATCGATATCAAATAAGTATTTTTCGTCATAAACTGAATTTTGAAGGCTAAATACGTCCTCTGAGTAAATGGTATCATGGCTGAGACTAAAAACTACAATTATACCTACTTAGAGCCAAACTCAAAGCAAAAACTAAAATAAAAGGGCTGAAAAAAATACAGACATACAGGCAGATGAACAGACACACACGCAAACATCTTGCCTTATATATATATACATATATATATATATATATATATATATATATATATATATAAGGCAAGATATATATATGTATATTCCATTAATTTCTTCTTCTTCTTCTTCTATGTGCCCTGTCCTTTCAGGACGTAGGCGATCATGGTTTTCCACGTCTCCCTATCTCTGATGGCTCTTAGTATGCTTTTTTCTGTTACACCTTGCCCCCCCCCGCCCCGTCATCCACCTGATCATGCCTCTCATATATGTTATCTGCTGCCTTCCTCTGTCTTTTTTTCCTTCTATCTGGCCTATTAGTATCAGATTATCTTTCCTCATTGCATGTTCCAGGAACTTCAGTTTTCTCTTCCTGATGATCAGAAGTTTTTATTAATTTGGTGTCTTTAAAATCCTTTTTTCAAGGAGGATAATCAATAATTTTACAGAACATGAAGCAACATTGCCTTGCATAAATATAAATTAAAACTTCTTCCTTTTGACCTCTATCACCCAATAAACATATTGTCTGAGAAATTGTAGAAATTCTCCGTATTTTTTTTACCCATATAACCTTCCTTAGAAAAACTGTTACTGTTTAAAATAATGACCCCAAACATTACTAACCCTAACCCTGTCTATTTCTGTTGCCATCTTTATTGAAATCGTTAATTATTTCCATGATATTTCCACTCAATCTCTAGTCAAGCCAAGTTGTTTGAACAATGTAGATTTTCATTAATTTGTAATCATTCCTGTTAAAGACTCTGTTTGCTCGTCTAACTCATACTTTTATCTTAAAATATAGGCGTTTTCTAGCTGCAATACTAGCAATAAAAACATTGCACAATTCTCTATTTCGAAATTTTACGGAAACTGACGAAATTGGTATTGACCGACATATTTATTTAAATTTATTAGTTTGAACGTTATTTTTAATAGATACTCGTATTTGAGAAGATGGTCTGTATTTTGCTATAATTAAACAATACATCTTTAATATTAACCGACCTAAATATTAGAGAAATCTTGTTTGGTAAATATAAATCTTCCATTAGGATTCAAACCTACAACTCACATACACTGGGTAGCTACCATTATTGTATCTTACGTATCTTATTATTATTAAAAAGGATATTAAAAAATGTACTGTTCGTGAAGACACTTCCTGTCTACTTGGCTGTTTCGGTGAGCTTCTTCAAATATTGTTTGGCCAGTTAATGTCTTTTCTTGCTTTGTATCCTTTTAATTTTTCTTAAACCTCTTTTTCTGACAATCTGAAATTTACTTTTATTATTATCATTTTGTCAATGTTTTTTACTTATTCTTTTTTATTTAATCATTTCACCCCAAGCAAGGCATTCCACTGCCACTATTGCGCTTGGGGCTACATGGGGGAAGGTAAATAGAAAGAGTGGTTAGATATAGGAAATGTCAGAAGGGGGGTGATAGATAGTTGGGTGGGTGGGAAGAGCGTTTGAAAGAATGGAAGCGAGTTAGTTTGTTAAGAGGTGTCTATTGACCTTACATTTAAACTCCTGGAGATTGTAGCCGTCGGGGAATCAGTCTTGTGGAAGGGAATTCCACAGTCGGGAAGTGCGAGAAAAGAAACTGTTGGGCATTCCTTCTTGATTTCTGTCCAACTATTTCGCCATTACAAAAATCGTGTTCCCATTAGCAAATAAGTTTAAAATGTCTTACTCTTTTGGCAACCGTTGTAATCAATAATAATAATATTAATAATAATAATAATTAACATTAAATCAATAAAAACAAAACTGTTTACTTATAGTCGAAATTTCACAGATTCTGAAATTCCCCGATCAACATACGAAAAAACTTAAAAAATACTGTTGTTCCCTGAGAACTTAAAAAATACTGTTGTTATCTGAGAACCTCCCGATAAAGATAGGTTGAGTTATTATTATTATTGTTATTATTATTATTATTAACTTTTATTTCTATTGTATACACATTCCCATCCGGGTCCCAACTACAGATTTAAGGTCAGAAATTATAATTTTTGTAAAAAATAAAAAACAAAAACAAAAAAGAAATCCTATAATCACACATTTTAGATAAAAGATTTCATGTGAGTTATAATTGTGAAATCCCTTCAGTGCGTCCATAGAACATTTCCAATCAATCCGAGGGCTCCAACTACAACTAGAATTATGGATGTCCTCATGTGCCATATTTATTTAGGTTTTCACTTCAAGATCCTTGTATTTTTATAGTTTTTGATGAGCTTCTAAAATACATTACAACATCTGTCATGTTAATAAGAAACCACATTCTGTTCTTGTGGCCTTTGCTCACGATATCAGGGCGATTAGATTTGATTTTTCAGCTTCTTTATATAGTAAAGTCCTATAAATTTGTTACAGATCCTGTTTCTATAATCTGGTAAATGTGATGCATTTTTCTCTCCGTAAAAGTTACATATTATCCGGATCAGATATTGGCCCACTCTATCATACTGAATTTTATATTCAATCGGTGTTAATACTGTGCAACCTAAAAAAAGATGGTTGATTGTTTCTGGATATTTATCGCAAAATCTGCATTTGGAGTTAACAAAAAATTTCGGTAGATGTGCTTGGAAATTTCTGGTTAGCCAACATTGATTCTGTGCAATAAGAATAAAACTTTCGGCTTCAGCTTTTAACTCTGTACTACGTAACCCCTGAGAAGCACGGGACTTGTCAATTATTATTATTGTCATTTTTCATTATATTTCCATTTCTGCTATGGTTGCACTACCAACCAATTCTGCGGGAAGACCTAAGGCAAGTCGTGGTGTGTTGTTATGGCCCCATTTTCATGTTTTTTTCTATCTCCTCTAACATTCGTAGCGTTACATAAACAAAGTTCTCCTTAGTGTGTGGGCTGTACTTAAGAAGACAATTTTTTGTATATCTCTTAAGCGTGGGTTTCCAGGGATTCTTTCAATTTGTTGTTATTATTATTATTTCTTTCGATTTCTGGTATATACCAATTTCTTTTCAGCTCGTAACCAGAGTCCTAAGATCAGAAATTGCATCGTGACATTTTTCCTCAATGCATTTTTTTAAAACTCAAAAACTAATATCACGCATATTTTACATAAAACCCTTCGTAAGGTAAGTACTGTACTTGTGAGTACATTTATTTTGTATTTCTTTAAGGGTTTTGCTACTAGAGAACCCTTCAGTGAGTCTATTGGGACCTTTTCAAATGAAACGGAGGGCTCTAACTACAACTGGAATTGTTGATATTCTTACACCCTAGATTTTTTGATTTCTACTTCAAGGTGGTGGATGTACGTTGTGGTGCAGTGGATATCGGCTCGGAACGAAAAACCGAGAAGTCGAGTTCGAATTCCAGTTGAATTCCTTGCATTCTCTTACACGCAAATACCCTGAGGAAAAGTAGTAATCAGTTTCCTCTCTAGTTATAGGTTAAACAAACGGAACAAATCGGGTTCTATAGCCTTGGCTGGCAACCGGTGTACCGCAGAAAGTAATGGCAACCTACTGCGGGATAATGCGGGCCTAGTCATTGATGCTTCTTTTTGAGATATGATCGCCCAAGCGTGTATCACGTATAGCACTTAACTAACTTCAAGTTGCTTGTACTTAAGTTGTTTTTTAAAGATCTTCAAAGATACATAGTCTGCAGAGACGACTACTACTACTACTACTACTACTACTGCTGCTGTTATTATATGTTATATTATTATTATCATTATCATCATCATCATCTCTATATTAATGAATGTAATCATAAACACTGTTTACCTAAAAAGAATATATCTTTCCTTTATACACTGAGCGTTCGTTTTTGGGGAAACATAATCTTACAGACATACATACATACATACATACATGAACATGCACACACGCACACATTTGTATTTATATCTATATATGTATAAACTTAGTAAATAAAAAATGAAAAAAAAACATTATCAATAACTATTCCTTTGTATACCTATTTATTAGAAATATGATGAACTCACTCCGTTAACATGTTTTTAGAGCTCTATATATATGTAAAAGGCAAGATGTTTGTGTGTGCGTCTGTTTATATCCGATTCTCACCAAACTTCACACAAATATTCTTTAAACTTCCGGTAAGGTCATGGGAGCTACTTATTTTTTCCGATTTCCCTCCGATATTGGAATTCCATACCCCGATTTCCGATCAGGTCTGATCAAGATCAGGTCTGATCAAGATCAGGATTTCAGCCATTTTATCGTGGTTCTTGCTGTAGAATTTGCTCTAACTTGGTAAAATTATAGTTTTTAGTCTCAAACATTAGTAGATCCTCTCAGACGACTAATCTTTGGAAAATCGATACCCCCGATATTCTATCGAATCTGATCAAAACCTGATATTTAGCCATCAATATGGCTCATTTTCTCCAATTTTACTCTCTTTTGGATACGATAGGTTTTCATCGACTTAATTAGGTTAGTTTATTCTTGGATGACTCATTTGACTCCAATATTGGAAATCGATACCGCGATGTCCTATCGGGTCTGATCAAAATAAGGTTTTCAGCCCTTTTATTTTGGTTTTTGTTTCGGGTTTTGCTCTTACACCCGAACAACGCCGGGCTATACTGCTAGAATGTAATAAATATGGATATTATGAATTCACAGACAATATTTATGCTATAAACATAAGTATATTCTAAAGGTATTTTTTAATCATTTTACCCCAAGCAAGGCAGAACTGCTACTGGTGTGCAGAGTGTTACAGAAGAGGTGAGTGATGAGAAAGAGGAACAAGTTACAGAGAAGTCAGTTAATGAGTAAGAAAAGTATGAGAATACATGTGTGAAGAGAGCTGCATGAGAGAGGAGTGAAAAGGAAGAAGAACATGATACAAGTGTTGTTATGAAAAAAGATGTGAGTCAAGAAGATAAAAGATGGCAATTGACTTTGCATTTGAATTCTTGGAGATTGTAGCTTTCAGAGAAGCAAGTATACAGAATGGAATTCTACAAGCGGGAAGTGTGAGCAAAGAAGTTGCTAGAGTAGAAATTGCGGTTACATTTGATTTGTTTCACTGTAAAAGGGTTGGACCTATTGGCTAGTCTAGCTAGAGTAAATTCATGCAGAGTAAGATAATTTGGTTCATAGTAAATTTATTGTGAAAACATTGATGTTTTTTTTTTAATCATCTCACCCCAAGCAAGGCATTCCACTGCCACTATTGCGCATGGGGTTACATAGGGGAAGGTAAAGAGAAAGAGTGGTTAGATATAGGGAATGTCAGGAGGAAGGTGACAGATGAGTAAGGATACCGAGGATGAGGGTTGGGCAGATGGGAAGAGTATTTGATAGAATGGGAGCAGGTTAGTGTGTTAGGAGGTGTCTATTGATCCTTACATTTAAACTCTTGGAGATTGTAGCCATCGGGGAAGCAATCGTTTGGAAGAGAATTCCACAGTCGGGAAGTGCGAGGAAAGAAACTGTTGGAGTAGAAGTTACAGTTGCATTTTATCGGTTTCACTGTAAAAGGGTGGGATCTAGTTGCTAATCTAGTATCTCGTTCAAATTCGTATTTAGGGGGCACCAGTGATCTAAGTTCATCGGAGCAGAAGCCGTGAAAGTATTTATAGAAGAGACACAGGGAAGCCACGTCGCGCCGGTGGGAGAGCAGGCCGGTCTGCCAAGTCGGTATCTATCACATTCCAGAACCTCCGCTGTACCTTGTCTAGAAGCCCGAGGAGAATAGCAGGGGCACCCGACCAGATATGTGCACAGCAAAATTTGACATAGTTCATGTCTTGTCGTTCAAACTATAATGGAATGCTGCCGAGTAATGAAGAGAAGGAATTGTTGAATCCGGTTTCATATGCAACTCAAAGGAAAATTATTTTTTAAATTCTTAACATAACTTTTCATGACTATGAATAAAAACTGATGCAATGTTTTTTTTTTTATGCAACTGAATTGAAATACCAGATATAATTGTATAAATGTCGTTTTTTCCAACAATATTTTCGTATGTTCGGATTGCGTTTACTTGTCTTGTACACGTTTAGCATACAAGCCAAAAGCGTTGCGCTTTTAAAAAATATTGAAGATGTGCCTTGACATCATATGTGTGCGTTTAAACATCCATCTATAAATTAGTATTTGCTTCCATTTTTCTATATGCCTGTATCTTTATATGTGTGAGCGTGAGTTTTAATGAAATGCATTATATATATATGTATATTTACATATGTGAGTTACTTTATAAAGTAGGGATATAATACATTTCAGAACGAGTGTCTCAGACATGCCCAGATCAAGCGTGATCCCCGAAGAGGCACTCACTCTGATTTGACAACTAATATAGTCTTCGTTATGTGGCTTGTGTGATTGCATGCTATTGACAAGGGAAGGTTATATATATATCATGAAAGGCCACCATACGAACCAGAGGCAAGCCAACCTGCCTCACTTTCCTCCTGACAATGCTTGTGTTGTTTGTCATCTCGATTGACAAGGCAGATGGTGGTACACAGGAAAGTTGTTGACAATGCGGATCCGATCAACTCAATCAAGGATAGGGAGTATATATGCCATAGATGACTGATATCAATGAAATCGAATGGTGTTCTCAAGTATAATCTTAGGGACTACGAACACCGAACCAAGACGAAAGCCCTTTATGATCGATGCGAGGGGTGAGAAGGCAGACCTAACCTTAGTAAGATGTAGGAAATGGCATGTGTGTGATAAACATATAATCTCGTGAACGAAAATATAAGTATGTCCTTAAGTCTTCATGCGATCCTGTGTTCAAATGTAAATTTCAATTGATCAAAAATACATAAAAAAGATATTTCATGCCCATATAATTAAAAAAAATATTGTGTTATCATTATCAGCAGCTTTGATCTAATCTCGGAACTTTTAAACTGTGTAGCCACGTACATTCATCTCATATATATATATATATATATATATATATATATATATATATAGTAGGATTAATTGGGAAACGTATGTGAGAAAAAGATCATCATTAAGCAAGTCACTCCGCCCCAAATTTGGAAACAACATACTGTACTGATTGGCATTCGCACCGGAAGTGAACCTTTCATAATGTTTAATTGTCAATCTAAAGGGCAGTGCAGAGTATTCCAAAAACAGATGAATGATATAGTCAAGGGATGACGACGCCTACTTCCAATTTATCTTTTTCATAGGGCCTCAGACTTAACACGTAAAACTACATTAAGTGTCTTTTTTTTAAATCATTTCAACCCAAGAAAGGCATTCCACTGCCACTATTGCGCTTGGGGCTACATAGGGGAAGGTAAAGAGAAGGAGTGGTTAGACATAGGGAATGTCAGCAGGAAGGTGACAGATGAGTAAGGATACCGAGGATGAGGGTTGGGCAGATGGGAAGAGTATTTGATAGAATGGGAGCAGGTTAGTGTGTTAGGAGGTGTCTATTGACCTTACATTTAAACTCCTGGAGATTGTAGCTGTCGGGGAAGCAATCGTGTGGAAGAGAATTCCACAGTCAGGAAGTCCGAGGAAAGAAACTGTTGGAGTAGAAGTTGCGGTTGCATTTTATCGGTTTCACTGTAAAAGGGTGGGATCTAGTTGCTAATCTAGTATCTCGTTCAAATTCGTATTTAGGGGGCACCAGTGATCTAGGTTCATCGGAGCAGAAGCCGTGAAAGTATTTATAGAAGAGACACAGGGTGGGTTAATAAGCTGCTTGATAGAATACTATGTCTGGCAGTAGGACTTTGCCTTTTGCCACACAAGCAGGAGAACTTTGTCATGGCTGTCAAACATGTTCTGCGACCACCTCAACCCTTACATCTGGCCACCTAACCCCCAAAGACTACAACCCCCTTGATTATTATATGAGTGGTGCAGTTGAGCAAGAGACTAGCAAAGCTCCTTGTAACACCAAAGATGAAGTGAAAGCAAGGAAATGGCATTTACCAACTTAAATAAAAAAGATTGTCCATAAGAGTTGAACGAGATTCCGAAGTTGTCTGGAGGAGGTTGTGGTTTAAGTCAATTGCGATTTTAACTACCAATTGGAGTATCACAGCAACCCACGGATTCTTTAACATTCTAAAAACTAGATAACATCTCTAAGATATTTAAGCGTCACTCGACGTTGAAAATTTATCTACAAACACCCCTGACGATCAAACTATTGACATACTATTTAACTCCGTGTCTGAATATAATTCATTTCTCCTCTATCCATTAAACCAAATATGTTCACAACATTATTGCATGCATACACAACCAAAGTCTCTTACTATGATCATAATAACAATATCTACACCTAAACTAATGGTATTAATATGGAAAATCCTCTCAGTCCTTCTGCAATATGTTCCATATTCAAAAAAGGCTTGTTGTTGTTCTTGTGGTTGTTGTTGTTGTTCTTCTTCTATGTGACCATGTCCCTTTAAAACGTAGGCGATCATGGCTTTCCACGTTGTTCTATCCCTGATGGCTCTTAGCACGCTTTTTCCTGTTTTCACACCCAAACCTTGCTCTGCCATCCACCTGCTCAGGCCCTTCAAATATGTTATCCGTTGCTTTTCCCTGTCTCTTTTCCCCTCTATCTGACCTGTGAGTATCAGATTCTCCAATCCTTCCTTTTACATTACGTTTACCAAGAACTTCAGCTGTCTCTTTTTGGTGCTTAATATTAATTTCCTTTTCGTTTCCATCCCATCTAAAACTTCATCATTGCTCACATGCTCGATCCATGATATTCGCAACATTCTTCTGTAAAGCCACATTTCGGTTGCTTCAAGTTTTTCTTTCATCTTTGATGATATTGTCCAGCATTCACTGCCATATTCACGGACTCACATAGCAATCCAGTACTCATTAGACGTTCTCGAAGAGTCGGTAATAATACATTCACCACTTCATTATACAAAAAAAGAAAAAAGAAAAAAACACTAATCGAAACTCTTCCCACCTTAATTTTAAGACTGAATGCTCACATAGGTATAAAATAAAATAAAAAATTCTAAAGACGGCACACAAGAATTCAGCCTCTCGTTCACTATTTCTTGAAGAACTCAATAATGCAAAACAGGCACTAGTTAACAATGGTTTTCCTAACTACCTCATCAACCACCAGAACTAAAGTAACTTATAATGATACCGAACACACTGATAAAAATCCAAATTCCAAATACATGTTAATTATAAGCACGACAAATTTCTCTTAAAATATCTTAAAGAAATACCCAGCACTAGACGACCCGAACAAGAAAATTAAATTATCTCTTACAAAAAATTTAAATAGCTAATCTTACCATAAAATATAACAACACACACACACACAAACTCAAAACTACAAAGACCCGACATTATTTACGAGTCCAAATGCTCATAAAGGTGTCTCGTTCCTGATCAAACCAAACTCATAAATAGTTACACATATTACATGTCTATCAAGACGAATTACGTTACACCTACCCGACCATGTCTCAATTAGGATTCTTTTAAATAAGCATAAACGGCCATCTGATTCCACCCGAAATATACTTGTAGAAAGTAAAGGTATAAAGCCTTATTTACATGCAAAAAGATAAAAAATATTGAAAGCTCAAATAATAAAAAAAGGAAAATTCAACACTCAATAACATTAAATGTAAATACGACCACAATGAGCTGACTGTGTTGTGAAAATAAAACATTACTAATACTTTAGGAACAACATAAATATCGACATATTTAATTAAAAATAGTTGTCCCTGATAATAGCTAAAAGAATAGCCGAAATCGGTTTGATATGCAGAAGTTTTGGACAGTTTTTCACCTTTTATATCCATAAAAGAAAACACTTTTAGGTAGGGACACATGAAAAATTAAATAAAAAGCTTAATCGATGTACCTTGTCAGTTCTCTTTAACGAAACACGTATAAAAGAGTAACTGCTTCCCAAATACTCAATATATATATATATATAATCGGTTTCGGTCAAAGCAAAGCAGTAACCTGATTAGGATACAAGGTGTTACTGACTGTGGAAGAATTAGAAATCAGAAACATTTCTAAGGAGCAAGAACTAAAGATGAGTAATCAGGAGATCATTAGAAAGAAATTGACAATGGATTTAACTTTTGGAGATTAAAGTTGGAGTCGAAAGAGAGTTCCACAAGAGAGAAGCAGGTTAGCGTAGAACATTATTGTCAGTGTATCAGTAATTTTCTTAGAGAAACAAAAGCCATATTGCTTGTCTGAAAGAAAGTCCCACAAAGGACTGATCATGGTCTCTAGTAGTTTCGTAAAAAGTAATAGAAGGCCAATAGGCCAACAGCTGGAAGGGTCTGACGATTGACCTAAGTTCTTAAAAACTGGAAGAAAAGATGACAATTTTCATCGTGAAGGGAAGTAAGAGGCAGCATTTATTATACAGGTTACAGAGAACGGTAGTCAGTTCGGGAGCACACTTCTTAAGAACGGTTACAAGAATACCATCAAGTACACAAGGTATGTAGGGATACAGATTGGAGATAATAGAAGGGTTTATATGCATATTACAGAGAATTATATATATATATATATATATATATATATATATATATATATAGGCGGTAAAAATCCAGGATAGGATTGGTAAATAATCCGGGATAAGATTAGTAAATAATCCAGTAGGATCCTAGTAATTTCGTTAAAATATAAAAATATTAAAACTGATACAATTTAACTTACAGAACGGATTTATTTATCTGTAAATTCACTACCAAAGAATAAATTACTACTAAAATTCCGCTAGCTTAACCCTACAAAAACCAATAGAGATAAAATAAAAATTTTGAAATTTAAATACCAGAATATACTCCTAAATAAAGGGAGGGGATCATTAGTATGTGTCGTCATTAAAATGAGTATAAATTGCAATAACTATCCTATTCTTCTAATTAGTCACGAAAAGGTTTTCTTACAAAAAATTTGCTAAGCAGTTACTTCCCCACTACCTACCACTACTAATCCAAGGCTCAAGCCACATACCTCCCACTACCAAAGAAGAAATTAGAATTCCGCTAGCTTAACCCTCTAAAAACTAATATCTCCCAACCTCTTCCTTTACTAGTGCAAAACTCTGGGTTTAGGTTTTTTCTTCATTCTTTGTTTATATGGGTCTGAGAATGCATGTCTTAAAATGACATACTGAAAATGACTATTTCCCCTTAAAGTTTTATCTGAATTTACAGATAAATATACAAATAATATATATATATATATATATATAATATTAACTATAGCAACAACAATACCAATAGTAAGAGAACTAACTCTACCAAAACTAGTATTAATCAAGCTATAGTTTAAATCGTCTTGTATAACCCACAGAGAACAAACTCCGAGGGAAAATAAGGGGAAGCAAAAAAGAAACAAACGAAGTACATGAACAAAAAGTCAAGCACTCGTAAGAAAGAAAAAAAAACCAAGACGAAAACCTAACACTAAAGCGCTCAATACGAAAGTAGAACAAACAAAGACAGAAAATCTAAGCAAGAGCCAACAACCGATCACGGTTTCGCCTAACGGCTCGTCAGGGAATTCCCTGGATGCTTAGATTTTTCTGTCTATCTATCTATCTATCTATCTATCTATCTATCTATCTATCTATCTATCTATCTATCTATCTATCTGTATATATATATATATTAATACATGTTTCATTGAATAATATAGACAAGTTCTGTCTATTTATTTTGTGTAAGATCCGTTCGTATGATCTGATTAGCTTCATAGTGTTGTCATAGAAAGACGACAAGAAATCGCAATAATTGTTGATTTTTTTATCAGGTCTGAGCTTTCGGCTTACATAAGCCATTATCAAAGAATGAACATTTAATGTTCAGTGAACATAGAACATTTAATTTATTATTAACAGAGTGGAGAAAATTAGACAGGTCCATTTTTTGTGTCGCACATGGCTGTAGGCCGAGAAGGAATGGTGGTAGTGGGTTTTTTGCTCAATTGAGTGTATAGTGACATTATTATTCAATGAAACCTGTATTAATGAAAAAATGCTGCCAAAATACACACAATATATATATATATATATATATATATATATATATATATATATATTTAAATTATTCTATTTTAACTATATTGATTCTAAGATTCTAATTGTAAACAGCAAGAAAATGCCATTCGATGTATATAAGTTTGTTTACGTTGATGCGACTACATATTCGCATGAGTGAAAGAGGCTTGGATTTTGAAATTTAAAAAGAATTTCTTTTTAATATCTATTTTGGGTATATAATCTACCCGATTTCATTTAGCTTACTTTTCTGTTCATTATCTTTGTTCCTAAGTATCACACATAAAATAGAAGATCTGTCATATATGTGTGTGTGCGTCTCTCTCTTTTATCAAATATATATATATGAGATTACTTGCTGTGTGCGTGTTCATAGCATGTTTGTATGTTATTTTTTTCTATCTTTTGTCCTAATGTTCATAGATTTTTTTCTCTCCACATTTTGCTTTGTAACGACATGAGATGTTTAGATGCGGTGAGAGTTGAAAAATGTTTCCTTTGCTTCAAATGAAAATGTATCTCTTTTGTGCTGAGAGCATGATGATGGTAAACACCTCGATGGAAACATAGAACCGAATCGATAAAAGAACGACGGATGTGTAGGCTGAATAAATCGTATATTTACGAAATATTCCACAGTCTTTCTAGTCACTTCAACTTGTTGACTATCAACTCCATATCCGCACTCAGATGTCGTCTTGAGTATACTTTTTACGATTATTTGATAAAGACTGTTCAAATAATGACGATGTTTAAATATATAATACTATTTGTGTTTATTTCAGTACAAGAGCTATTTTCTCAGTTAAGTTCTTCTGATAATGAATGTATGTCCAGTTGGCCAAAACCAGCGGCCTTAGCTACCTGGCATTTTTTTTTCTGACCCTTACATTTGTTTCTTACTTTCCGGGTTATTTTTTCTGTTCCGAAGAAGCCTCGTTTAGATAGCAGTTCCCCGGGATAATTAATACCAGTTTTCTTTATCTATGTTTCTGTTGTTTCAGCAACCGCACCAAGTTCGCCAATGACAGGCAACTGATATTATTGTGACGTTTTAAAACTTTAAAAGCCATTCGAATTCAAACTTCACTGGTTAGTTATTTCTTTTTTGCTTTACCCTTTCGTCAGAAGGACACAATGGATAAAATCACATATATGTTTCTGATCTAAGGATATTGTCAGGTTTTTGGTTGTACCATTGTTTTTCTCAGTAAAAGCCCTACCTCTCATACAACTTTAAGTGAATGATTTTGGCAACGTTATCAGTCACAACTATTATTGAATGAGAGAGGAGAACGCTTAACCCTAGAACTGAAGATATTAAAATTGTAGTGATCAGGAAAATAACTCATCGGGAGTCTGTTCCATAAAGTCGTGGTCCTCCCATAACATCACTAGCGTTACATGGACAAAATTATTCTTAGTGTGTGGGCTGTACTTATCAAGACAATATTTTGTACTTCTCTTAATATTGGATTTCGAAAAGTCTTTTCAAGGAAATGCTGTGTTCCTTTTTTTATCATTTTAAGCGCATCTACTATTACTGGTATTATTTTTGTTTTCAATTTCCTCCTTTTTTTCTATTTCGATTTCCAGGTTTTTATACTTCAACAGCTTTTTAAAATCCTTGGTTCCTAATTTACATTCCACTTAACAAGTCTTTCTTTTCTTTTTGGTCTTTTAAAATTATATCCGGCCTATTTGCCTCAGTCTTCCTGTCTCTGAAGATAGTGTAATCCAGTAGAATTTTGATGTCTTCTATTTCTATAACCGCTGCTGGGTAATGTTCATAACCATTGTTTGTTAACTTATTTTCAAAAATAAATGATTCTTAGTGTGTGGGCTGTTCTGATCAAGACAATATTTTGTATATCTGTTAAACTGGGTTTTGTAGGAATTTTTTTAAAAAGTTTTATTTTGTTCCATTTTTTATAATTCTAAGCGTATAATCGGTACTATTTTTGTTTTCAATTTCCAAATTTTATCTATTTCAATTATTATTATTATTATGTCATTTTTCATCATATTTCGATTTCTGCTTTGGTCTCACTACCAACCAAGTCTGCGGGGAGACCTAAGGCAGGTAGTGGCCGTGTTGTTATGGCTCCATTTCATGTTTTTCTATCTTCCCTATCATCCCCAGCATTACATAGATAAAGTTTTCCTTAGTGTTTGGGCTGTACTTAATAAGACAATTTTTTGTATATCTCTTAAGCTGGGGTTTCCAGGGATTCTTTCAATGTGTTGTTTTGTTCAATTTTTTATCATTCCAAGTGCACCTACTATCACTGGCACAACTCTTGTTTTCAATTTCCACATTTTTTCTATTTCAATTTCCAGGTCTTTATATTTTGACAGTTTTTCAAATTCCTTGATTGCTATGTTACAATCCGCTGGACAAGCCATATCAATTAATAGACAAGTTTTCTCCTTCTGGTTTTTAACAATAATGTCTGGCCTGTTTGCTTCAATTTTTCTGTCTGTGTAGATGGTGTAATCCCATAGAATGGCTACATCTTCTATTTCTGTAACCGGTGCTGGGTGATGTTCATACCAGTGTCTGTTTACAGCTTTTCCATAATGTTTGCACATTGCCCAATGTAAATATTGCCCAACTCTATCGTGGCGATTTTTATATTCATTTGGGGCAAGCACAGAACAGCCTGAGATTAGGTGGTCTATTGTTTCTTGGTGTTTATTACAAAACCTGCATTTTGGATCCATATTATTATGCATACTATTTGCCTGGAAGTTTCTAGTGAAAAGACTTTGGTCTTGTGCTGCAAGAATAAAGCCTTCAGTTTCAGACTTTATTATTATTATTATTATTATTATTATTATTATTATTATTATTATTCGGCTTATCCTTCGCCTTCGTTAGTTTCATCCGGGCTTCATTAGTTCTCCCGCCCTGCCAATATCTCGGAAATTATGAACTAAACACTACATAGTTTTAGTGCGAGTGTAAAAGAAGATAGAATGAGTGGAAGTTAGAAGTACAGAGAGTGAGAGAATTACATTATGCTGATAAGAACAGATACTACATATTTTTTTTTAATCATGTCACCCCAAGCATGGCATTCCACTGCCACTATAGCGCAGGAGGTTACACAGGGCGATAGACGAGTTAAGATGTACATAGGGGGAGAGTTGGAGAGAATGGGAGGGTTAGTGTATTAGGAGGTATCTATTGACCTTATATTTAAACTCCTGGAGGTTATAGCCGTCGGGGAAGCAAGCACACAGAAGGAAATTCCACAGGCGGGAAGTGCGAGAAAAGAAGCTGTTGGAGTAGAAATTGCGGTTACATTTCATCGGTTTCACTGTAAAAGGGTGGGACCTAGTTGCCAATCTAGTATCTCATGCGAACTCACACCTAGGGAGCACCAGTGATTTAAGTTCATCAGAGCAGAAGCCATGAAAGTATTTATAGAAGAGGCACAGGGAAGCCACGTCACGCCGGTGAGAGAGTGACTGCAGGCGGTCAGCTAAGTCGGTGTCAATCACATTACAGATATTTACCTTAATATTTAGTTACACAAAATGTATAACATATTCCGCAAGGGGAGATGGAAAGACTGTTTTCTAATTCTTCTTATTAATATTATTTTGTGTGCCTAGATTTAATCTGCGTCTTTGGTTAGATTAAAAAACCTTTAAACTCTATAAGCCATTATTAATACGTTCGTGAATCACATTTTATTTCAGATGCTAATATTTTAGCATTGTTTTCAGAAACGCCGTGTTAACTTAAAGTGTAACGAATTTGATTATAAAGCTGTACTGAACTTGACATCTAGGTTCCACCAAATTCTTTCCAAGTAGTCTATTTAAGCATGCATACAGCGATCTCAAAAATTATATCTGCTCACAAGAATTAACGAAAAACATCCGTACAATATAGAATTTGAAAGCGCATTATTAAAATTCGCTAACACCTTTGGGATATGAATTGCAAACAAATTTTAAAACTGCTTAATGCCTATTCTCGAATCTATTCCCTTTAAGCATTCTGTTGCTTAAATAGTAAAAATGAACAAAAAGAAACTGGAATAAGATGCTAAATAGGTTATGGTGGGTATTGGTGAAAATAGTCATAAAGACCGCTGCAAAAAAGACTGAAAAGAAAATGGTTTCTGTGTGGTAATTAGTCTGCTTTTATTTTAGTTACACGATAGAAATAAAATAGTACAAAAAGACCGATATATAATTTATTCACACATCCATATACATAAAATAAACATTCGAAACGACCAAATGCTATTTTGGCATCAATGAATTCCTAACTACCTCTATTCAACGCCTTCAAAATAAATTCAAGTATAAGACACGAAACTAAAGTCAACCCATTGTCGTCTGTTGTATAGAAAGTGGCAAAACAAGTCATTATAAGAAGACTATCAAAACTGAAATAAAATAAAATCCTTTATGCATTAAATACTTTTCGTCAGTTTAACTTTTCGCTTCCTCATACAATATTACAATGTTGTTTTTCTTGGAAACGGTTTTAATAACCGACATACACTTAACGGTCGTCATTGTTACGTTATCAACTATGCGATATGTAATATAGATATCAAATGGATACCGACAGTATTTTCGTCTAAATAATTATATAAAGCTTATGTAAAAAAAAACAACAATATAAGCAATTAATAATAATTATCCCAGCATTATGTTTTAATAATTTTTGTCTCTCAGTTATTTTATTTGTAATATTTGTAGATCAAACATTAGCTATATAGGCGATCATGTCTCGAAAGAGACATGACTGACTGAGCAGAATATTATCCCGCAGTAGGTTGCCTTTGCTTTCTACTGTAGACTGGTTGCCAGCCAAGGCTAAAGAACCCAGTCTGTCCTATTATTTAACCCATAACTGGAGGGAAGAGACGGATTAATTCCTTTCCCAAGAGTATTTGCGCGTATAAGGGGGTAAGTAAGTTAAACGCTAGAAGTTGTAACAAAAAATAATAATAATTCATATTAACCAACATTATTGTTATAAATTATACTGAAAAAGGAGGCTTATTGACAGATGCCAGTTCTACCTGACAAAACTGACCAACTTTCGAAAAAAAAAAAAACGTTGGAAAAATTAAACAATTACAAGGAATTTGAAATTGAAACTGGTAGTATGTAGCCTCTCAAAACAATCGCACTACATGTTGTCATTGGAGCCATGAGAATGATATCAAAAATGCAAAAAGATATGTAAACCAGATTCCTGATTTTACAAAAATAAATGAAGAATTTTACACACGAAGATGTCTTACACTTCTTCTTCTATGTGCCCTGTCCCTTCAGCACGTAGGCGATCATGGCTTTCCACGTTTCCCTATCCCTAGTGGCTTTGAGCACGCCTTCTCCCGTTACACCGTGCAATACTCGTTATGTCATCTACCTGATTAGGTCCTTCAAATATGTTATCCGTTGCTTTACCCTATCTCTTTTTCCCTCTATCTGGCCTGTTAGTATCAGGTTCTCCAAGCCCTCCTTTCCTCATTGCATGTCCCATAAACTTCAGCTGTCTCCTTCTGATGCTCAGTATTAATTTTCTTTTTGTTTCCATCATTTGTAAGACATCATCATTGCTCACATGCTCGATCCATGATATTCGCAGCTTCCTTCTGTAGAATCACATTTCAGTTGCTTCAAGTGTTTCCTTCATCTTTGATGGTATTGTCCAGCATTCACATACCCTCTTCCTAGTTTCTAGCTAAACCGTCCTGTTTCGTAATACCTTACTCAACTTCTGGAATGCTTCCTTCGCCATGCCAATTCGCCTTCGTGTCTCTGTGTCGCACTTATAACGCTTCCCAGGTATTTATATTTTTGTACCTGCTTGATTCTGGTATGCCCGACCTGTATTTGGCATTTTGTGCTGCCCTTTTTACTGATGACCATGCATTCAGTTTTCGTGCAGTTTATTTCTAGTCCTTTCTTGTTAGTTTCTTCTGCTACCTTCTGTAAGACGCACATTTCACTGCATGTATATAAAAGAAGTTTAAAACAATATTTTATGAATTCTCTTTCAATGGTTTGTTAGAATTGAATATTTCATGTCAGTCAGAGAACTTTGTTCGAAGAAGATTTGGTAAATCTTCGTTTTAGGTCCTGAAGGCTTTTCCCTGTTCAAATTTATCCAAAATAGCATTATTTCTGTGCAAATGTATATGCAGAACTGAAATCAACAATTAATTATTGAAGAAACCTACCTTTTTTGATCTGAACGTCCATAAAAAAAACGAACTACGTCTCGCACTTTTTGTTTCCCGTAACTCTCACGAAGTCATGTAATTAACTGCAGAATGACCTTCTGCGTAGGCAACAAATTTTGGCCGATTTACTTTCTTTACTGAAACTTCCGCCTATTTACTTCCTGTAATGAAAGTAATACGCATAGAAATACAATAGCGTATTACTTTCATTACAAGAAGTAAAAAGGCGGAAGTTTCACTAAAGGAAGTAACGGGAGACAAAATGTAGTTCGATTTTTTCTGGATTTTCAGATAAAAAAAGGTAGCTGTCTTCAATAACTAATTGTTGATTTGAGTTCAGCATATACATTTGCACAGAAATAATGCTATTTTGAAAAAACTTGAAAGGGGAAAAGCCTTCGGGACCTAAAACGAAAATTTACCGAAGATTTGGTTTGTGGCACCAAAACAAAAAAAAAAAAAATAGAAAAAAAGACGTGTCAAAAAGACATTTTTCTTTTCACACCGGTTACTACTGTAAAGTCGTGCTGTAATCTTTATTCCTGTGAAATTCTAGTTTACAATTTCAATAAAACCATAAAAAACAAAAAAGTGGAAGAATTAAAAAAATTTTCTAAAATAAAATTCCAAAATTCCAAGGCAGAATCAAAGTTTTAGTTTTAATATATTTATTAATAAAGTATTGCTCAAGGTGTAATCATTTTACGGTTTAAATGGATAGATTTAACAGTAATTTCTATGTGAACGGTTTCTTCTCTTGCACCTCTCGCTTGTGGAATTATCGTTGTTTTGGCTTTCCAGTCAACATTGAACTTCAAAAAATTTAAATTAATATCAATTGTTATCTTCTCTTTTCTCGATTACTGTTCTTTTATTAATTTCTCATTTTAATATTTTTCCTCAAATTATTTAACACTCAGTAACATATTGGGTCTTAGTAGCTTTATTGCTTGGCTTGGAGTAAAATGATTAAAAGAAATTATTATTCACTCAGGTAAGTGTCATACGTGATACATACCTGGAACGATCATGTCCCTTTCAATTCATGACTGAAAAAATTTTCCGGCAGTAGGTTGCCATTTGTATCTGCTGTCAAGTGCTTGCTAACCAAGGCTATAGAGTTCAGTTTGTCTTGCTATTGGATCCATAGCTTGGCGAGAAGTGTTGGTCTCATACATTTTTTAGGTTATTAAAAACTCGACTGGAATTCTAACTCTCCGAATTCTAATTCAGAGCCAATATCTATGACACCACAACGCACACAATTGCGATTACATATAGATAAGAAATTATTAGAGTAGACCTGGTGAAGCCGAAACCATACTGGTTGTCAAAGAAGAGTCTGTGGACTGAGAGATGTTGTACCCCTTCGGCTTTGATGATGGTTTCGAACACTTTGCCAAACATAGATAAAAGGCTGATAGGGCGATAATTAGTGAAGTTAGAGTGTTCTCCAGTATGTTTATATACAGAAACCACGGAGAAGGATTTCCAGCAGGCAGGAAAGCAAGAAGCAGAGTGGCAGTAGTTATAGAGTTTAAAGAGAACAGAAGAGAATATATATATATTCCTACAGTAGTTAAATATTTTCAATATTCGAACGCTCTCTAAAGTTTTATGAACGATTGAATAAAAAACAGTATTTAACATTTTTATTGTTTTTTCTCGAGAAAAAAAAAAGGTATAATTTCAATTTCATATGTTATAGTTTTTTTAATCGTTTCACCCCAAGCAAGGCAGTACTGCCACTGATGCGCAGGGGGCTACATAAGAGTAAGAATTTAGAAAAGAGAAGAGTGAAGAGAAAAACGGATCAGTTACAGGGGGTGTCAGAGAAAGGGCAAGAGAAGGATGGGACATTGGTGTGAAGACAGTTGTGAAGGTAGAGAGAAAGGAAAAATATACAGAGTGATGTAGAAAGAACTGGAGTCAAGTGGATAAGAGATGGGTATTGACATTACATTTAAATTCCTGGAGGTTGTAGCCGTCAGGAAAGCAAGTATATGGGAGTTCCACAAGCGGGAAGTGCGAGAAAAGAAACTGTTTGGAGTAGAATTGTCAGCTGCATTTGGTTGATCTAAGTGTCAATGGGTGGGACCTTGTTGCCAGACTGGTTGCACGATTAAATTCTTGTGGCGGGGGCACCAGTGACTTAAGTTCGTCGGAGTAGAAGCCATGAAAATATTTGTAGAATAGACAGAGGGAAGCCACATCCAGCTGCTAAGAAAGTGGCTGGAGTCGAGCTTCCAGGTCGGGACTTATCACATAACAGATTCTTCTTTGGAGCCTCGAGAGCACTGAGATGAACAGCAGGGCTACCTGATCATATATGACAGCAGTATTCTATGCACGGATGGATAGTTGATTTGTATATGTGCAACATGGATTCAGACTGAAAAAAAACACTTCCTGGCCTGACACAGTGACCCAACCTTCCTGGTTTTATTATATAGATTTCCAAACAATAAGAATTACATAAAAAGAAAGTATACGGTAATTGAAAAAATGTGTCCTTTTGACGAACCACTTTTTGGCCTGGTTCCTTGTTGAAAAATGAATAAAAATAAATAATTAACAATACTGCATCTAAATACTAAGTAGATTATTATATTAATCCTTTTGCCATATAGTAACTTGAAATATTGTATTTTTCAAATGTAATAATGAATATGATATTGTCCCAACTAGTGTTATCACTACACGTGTTTGCTTCTTTTATAGATTTCGATAAGTCTTATTTTTTAAACCTCTCGTGTTATGTCCCAGTTCATTAACAACTGAGCTCTACCTACAAGTGCAATCGGTGAAAACAAGCAAGGACAAGCAGGCAACATTTCTGGTTGACGAAGTAGTGCAGTGTATTTGTGACCAGGAAGATCGAAAATGTTTTACGAGAATCCATTGTTAGTTATCATAGTCAAATGCACCTCCCGTCGCAATTTAGGGATTGTCATCTAAACGACCTCATATTTGAAATAACTTAATCAGGTCGTAAATTCGGTAATTTAGTGGAATACATATTTCGAGCGAACTCCACCCAGAAATAGGATTAGAGATGACGCCTTTGTGATCTGACGTTAAAAGTTTGTGGGTGCAACAAAGTTAAATATTTAATAATGGTCAGTCGCATCTAGCAAGGTGAGTTATTGCAACATTAGGAATTACTTACTGCGATTCCACCCACTGTGTTTCTCTTACGGAATAATCGAATTGTTATCAAACGGATTAAGAATGAAGCAATTACAGACTTAAATTTATAAAAGTTATTCTATATGCTTTATATAAAAGTACATAAATGCACTAATTATCTAATCTACTTATATCAAAACGAATTGGTAAAACGGTACCAAAGAGAACCCTTCTCTCTTTTCTGATATAATGTTAAGTTTACAGGTTTCTCCTAAAATATACTAAGTGAGATCAGTATATATATATATACTAGCAGTATAGCCCGGCGTTGCTCGGATGTAATGAAAGCTTTAAAACTAATCCGTGGTCCTGGAGCTCAGACTCTTTGGACGCTGACACGAAAAACTAAAAAGCAATAGTTGTTTCTAGTTAAAGCGAAACCGTAGACTGAAAGAAAAATGAATGGATATAAATCAAGTTTTTATTTCCTGGTATCGATATCAAATTTTTTTTTCGTCGTAAACTGAATTTTGAAGGTTAAATAAGTCCTCTGAGTAAATGGTATCATGGCTGAGGGACTAAGAACTACAATTATACCTACTTAGAGCTAAACCCGAAGCAAAAACTAAAATAAAAGGGCTGAAAAAATACAGACATACAGGCAGATAAACAAAGCGCACACAAACATCTTGCCTTTTAAATATAAATATATGATCGACTTTCTGCACTATTGTAACAACTGCAGCCTTGAAACTTCTGAATATCGTTTCTTATGTCTTTGTCTATGAGTGTATCAGATTTGATTAAAATCGGACCACTCCTTTTATAACCCGATTTTTTCGATTATCGATTTTCGATATTTATCGGGGGTACCTCGACACAAAACCTAGCTAAGAACACTCGCAGACGCTTTTAGTACAACTGTGTAAATTTTCCAAGAAAATTGGTTCAGCCGTTTCGGAGTCTATAGGTAACGGGGACACACACACACACACACACACACACACACAGACATACACACACACACACAGATAAAGTTCCATTTATAAATAAGTTTAGCTAGATATAGGGTGCGGTCAATAAATTGAGGTCGAAATTACGCAAAATTGAATATAACACTGACATCTCGTTTTAACATTTATATTTACCACATTTTAACATATATATTTAACAAAATTACACAAACAAAAATATCTTGGAAATACTAAAGTTTAATTTATGCTATCAAATCGCCATTGGCTTCAACCACGGCCTCCAGAAGACTTAGGAATTCTCTGCAACTGTTATGGACGGTATCCTTGTTTAAATTGGCGAATGCTGCCACCATCCTTGTTTACAGTACATTTTTGGTGTTAAAGAAAGTTTTGTTGGTCTCTCGCTCAATTTCAGCTCACGCATTGTAGGGATTTGCTGTCTGGAGAGTTTGGTGGACAGATTTAAGGGATGATGTGGTCGCAAAAATTGTCTAACAGCCATGACTGGGTTCTCTTGTTTGTGTGGCACGGTGCAGAGTCCTATTGTCAGATATATGATCTTCCAGAAGTGACCTTCTTAACCCAGAGCCGTACTACCTTCTTAAGACTAAACTATCGCCCGGTTCACACTCCACCCACGTCTATTGAACAGGTGAAGAGGCTCACCCCTTGTTTCCTGTTTAGGATGTGGTTTCCGGTTTTCTCTTTTCCAATCTTTTCACTCTTTTTTTATTTTATTTTATTTTTTTAAATTGGAGTAGATAGACTAAACTATCGTCCGGATCACACTCCACCCACGTCTATTGAACAGGTGAAGAGGCTCATCCCTTGTTTCCTGTTTAGGATGTGGTTTCCGGCTTTCTCTTTTCCAATCTTTTCACTCTCACGTAGCCCCCTGCGCATCACTGGCGTTTTCGCCTTGCTTGGAGTGATATGATTAAAAAAAAAGGCACTTGATATAGGCCTCTGTGTTGAGGGACAGATGGATTGTTTGGGACAGATGGATTAAAGTGTAACGTAGCCATCACTAGTAATCACTCAAAACAATATCGTAATCACCATTAGACTCTTTCAACTCTTTCCGAATCCTCTTCACTGTTCTCAGATTGACACCCAAACACTCGGAAATGATGACATTGGAGATTCCGGTGCGAATGTCAAACAGTAAAGTATACTGTTTCCAAATTTCTGGCGGAGTGAATTCCGACATAGTGCTCTTTTTTTCACAAATGGTGCCCAACTGATTTTACTATATTCTGTAGACGCTAAATTAAAAACAAATAACGCGCATGTGCGAAATTAAAAATATAAAATGGCAACGATTTACCCTGAAAAAGAAAGAAAGAGAGAGAGAGAGAGAGAGAGCGAGAGAGAGAGAGAGAGAGCGAGAGAAAGAAAGAAAGAAAGACTAAAGAGTAATAGAACACAGTGTTGTATGGCAACTGTCCTTTTCATTCACAATATAATTTTTTGACGAAGTATTACTTCAGACTAAAACGTAGTCTGAATATCACTATTATAGCGTGAAATTGAAAATCGACAGTTATCATGTAGATAAACGTGACCAGACTATCTATCTATCTATCTATCTATCTATCTATCTATCTATCTATCTATCTATAAAAAAAGGATAGTTGAAGATTTTCGCTGAATTTGCACTGTTGTTGAATAAATCACTTGAAATCAAGTGTAAAACTGTTTAATCGACATCATGAGAAATATCATGGTTTGACAGGTTTTCTCTCTCCGTTTTATTTAATATATAACACACACGTACACACACACAAACATATATATATATATATTTAAATTTATTTGTTTGAACATTATTTTTTGTGGGTTGTGGTATTTGAATGTATAGCATGTTATTTCTCTATCTAAACAGTAAATTTTTAATATCCACTAGCCTAAATATTCGAGAAATCTTGTTTGGAAAATATCTACATTCTGGCAGAATGTTTTCCAAACAAGATTTCTTGGTGGATATTGAAATTATACTGATTAGTTATAGTAAAATAAAAAAAAAACTATCCACTCAAATCCGAGTATCCATTAAAATTAATATCCAAACAAATAAATTCAATTAAATATGTCAGTTAATATCAATTTCACAATTTTTCGTAAATTTTTGTTACGCCCATAGCCCAGGGGTAGAGTCGCCGACTGACGCCATTTCGGTCGGGTTTCAATCCCGGGTAAGTAAAGCAATCGGAGTTTAACCGTACTGATGAGCTGTGATACGGCGAAACAGATCTGTCTGCTGATGACTATATATATATATGCAATATCTAGTGGGGCGCTCTTGCTATTCATCTCATTGGTTTTCGTCAAAGTCCAAAGTAGTATTTGCGATGTAATCGATCTCGATTTGACAGCTCGACTTCATTCAATTTCTCGCCGTCAGGATGTAGCTTCTTCTTGTTTATTTTTTACAAATATTTTCACGGCTTCTACTCTGATGAGATTATGTTTCTAGTGTCCCGTCAACACGAATTTATACGTGTTGCTAGATTGGCAACTAGGTCCCACTCTTTTACAGTCAAATATAACTCTGACTTTAACTCCACCAGCTTCTTTTCTCGCACATTCCACCTGTGGAGCACCTTATCCTTATACTTGAATTCCTGATAGCAATAATCTCCAAGGGATTAAGTGCAACGTCAACTGCCATCTTTTATATCCGTTTTTTACTATAATTAAGCAGTATAATTTTAATATCCAGCTGTCTCTTACTCATTCTCCTACACTCTCTGTACCCAGTTCTTCTTTTTTTTGCTCTCCTTTCATCTAACCCCCCCACCAGTGCCATTTTGTTTGGGTTAAGCGTTTATATATATATATATATATATATATATATATATATTTCTAACGAGCCACACACACACACACACACACACACACACACACACACACACACCTATGTGTATGTGTGTGTGGGTGTGAAACGATTAAACTATTATATATATATATATATATATATATATATACATATATATATATATATATATATATATATATATATAAACGTTTAACCCCAAGCAATATATATTGAATTCTTTCGGTGACTGGCGTGTATATACACTGTTTATATACAACTCGTTAAAAACTTCCCATCACTGATTACATGCGCCTATGGCTTAGGCGGATAGTGACTCCGACTGACACCAAATCGGTCGAGTTTCGATACTGGTCAGAAGCAAGTGGCTTGTATGTGGATGACTAATATATGCATATATATCTTTTTTATAACCGTATTACTCCAATCAAGGCCATTTTACTGCTACTGTTGTGCGGGGGGGGGGGGTTATATAGGAGGAAAGTTATGAGAAAGAGTAACAGGTTACAGGGGATGTCATGATTTGGGTAAGAAGAGAAGGATGAGAATACTGATGAGAGTGGAGTGGACGAAGAAGGGAGCATGAGAGAGAGAGAGAGAGAGAGAGAGAGGATGCAGGTTAGTGAGATAGGAGATGACTATTAACTTTACATTTAAATTCTTGGAGATTGTAGCTGTCGGGGAAGCAAGTAAACGGAAGGGAATTCTACAGGCGGGAAGTGCAAGAAAAGAAGCTGTTGGAGTAGAATTTGCGTTTACATTTTATTGGTATCACAAGTTGCTAATCTTGTGGCTCGAGTAAATTCATATATAGAGGACACCAGTGAGCTAAGTTCATCGGAGACGAAGTCGTGAAACTATTTGTAGAAGAGACACAGGGAAGTCACATTGCACCGGTGAGAAAATGACTGTATCTGAGCTGCCAAGTCGGGATTGATCACATTACAGATTCTTCATTGGATTTTGTCAATATGTGCAGGATTGTTTCAGACGGGAAAAACTTCCTGGCCTGCATGGAGAACCGACCCTTCTTAGCAGCGGATTTAACTATGGATTCTATATAGTCATTCCACTTGAGGTCTGTTGTGAAAGCTAACCTGAGGAGGCGCAGTGTTTTACTTTCAGGGAGACTAGCCTTGATCCATGCTAATGGGGGGTAGGAGCGACTGCCTGTGATGGTTTAATGGGTTAGCAGCTTCGTTTTGGAAGCAATTAAAATTCACGAGCCATTTCTTACCCCAGTCCACAACGGATTGAAAGGACCTTTTCAAGTTATATATATATATATATATATATATATATATATATGTGTGTGTATAGAGAAAAGAATATTAAAACTTTTTGAGTTTAAAAATGTGTTTTTTTGATAGTATTTGTTTATTTCTACTATTATATTTTATATTTCAGACCGCCCTTGGTTCCTTCATCAGAAACAAATGATTTTAAGATTTGAATTAGCAATGTATTTCGCGATATATATATATATATATATATATATATATATATATATATATTTCTATTGATGCAAGTAGAAATATACACAGTTGCATATAAACAATTTCTCACAAATACAGTGTAACCCGGATATAAGAAAGTTATCGGGATCGGATAATGGTTTTCTTATATCCGGGTTTGGTCCATTTTATATTCATTACCACAGGCTCTAATTTGAGGGGCCAGAGGAAAATCTCTCTTATATCCGACTTTCTCTTATATCGGGATCTCTTATATCCGGGTTATAATGTATACACAAACAATACCTTTTCTTGCAAAACTGGTTCACAGCCCACGAATTTGAATCCTGCGATGTGTTTCGTTTGTTTTCTCTTTCGTTCTTTTTCAGTTTTCCTTCCATTCTCTTTTTATCACTGTAATTTTCTCCTCCATCTTTTTATAGCATATCGCCCGCTTCCTTTTTCTATAGTCACCCAGGAGGTCGTCATATATTTCCCGCTTTCTCTCGTCCCTTCCGTTCTTGTTAATGTTCCCGGTTCAAGTGGGCCGCATATTATTGTTTGGCTGTTTGACAGGAGTGATAAGAGAAACAAAAAATCGTTTGCAAATATTTCCATTTGCAGACAAAATAAACGTCGATGACAGGTTGATAGGTCAGTAATATTGTGTAGGTCTGCATTGCGAATATTTGTATGCCGTCTAGTATGTTATATATTTATTGACATAGGACAATTTTCCTTTTTTTCACAGAGACTATGACATTCCATATAGTACTGGTTTGGTGTCACTAGTCAAAAGATAATTTAATTGTTTTTTCATTTAGTTTAATCTTATAAAATTAACTTAACTTTTATTTTAATAATCATTAAATCATGATATTTCTTATAATAATTCAGGAAAATGAAAGTAACAACATATTATAACATCTCTCATCTCTATCCGTATTATCAGAACTGAGTAAGAAACGATAATGCGATTGCATAAGACTCCAGTCACCTCGACATATTAAATATTAAAATATTAAACATGAACAGGTTGGAATATGTGAGGAGTTTTTTTATTCTTTATGATCTAAACTTATTTATAAATGGAACTTTGTCTCTGTGTGTGTTCCGTTACCTATAGACTCCGAAACGGCTGAACCGATTTTCTTGAAAATTTACACAGTTGTACTATAAGCGTCTGCGACTGTTCTTAGCTAGGTTTTGCGTCGAGGTACCACGATAAATATCGAAAATCGGTAATCGGAAAAGAAGGAGTGGTCCGATTTTAATCACATTTGATACACTCATAGACAAAGACATGAGAAACGATATTCAGAAGTTTCAAGGTTGCAGTTCTATCCTTGGATAACTTACTTGACTCCGATATTGGAAATTGATACCCCGATATCCTACCGGGTCTGATCAAAATCAATTTTTCAGCCCTTTTATTTTAGTTTTTGCTTCGGGTTTGGCTCTAAGTAGGTATAATTGTAGTTCTTAGTCACAGCCTTGATACCATTTACTCAAAGGACCTATTTAGCCTTCAAAATTCAGTTTACGATGAAAAAAATTATTTGATATCGATACCAGGAAATAAAAATTTGACTTACATCCATTCATTTTTCTTTCAATCTACAGTTTTGCTTTAACTGGAAACAACTATTGCTTTTTAGTCTTTCGTGCCAACGTCCGAAGGGTCTGAGCTCCAGGACCACGGATTAGTTTTAAAGCTTTCGTTACACCCGAGCAACGCCGGGCTATACTGCTAGTTCTCAATATTTTACAGTTTCTGAGTTTCAACGAGGCTTCAGATTCCAAATTGTGCTGCAAATACTTTGGCAATATATTGCTATAGAGTTGTGAAACCAGTTTTCTTGAAAAACTGTTTTAAGAAAAATACATTTTATAAATTTGAACCGACAGCACCACATGCTGCACGGTCAATGAATGATGAATGTTTTTTTTTTTTATAAGGAAACGGCTAATGTTATCGTTTTATCATTGTTATTTCATTACCACTTTTTTTCTTTCTAAAGGATGATTGGGAATATTGTTTGGCTCCTTCCCTGATCATTTTTAGATTAAGAGTTATGGACAGTTGTATTTTTAACCAGTTTTATCCACAGAAAGTTTTCAAAAATATACTTTTTTATATGTCGTTCCCTTTCAGGATGTGGTCGATCATGACTCTTCACAACTTTCTATCATTTGTAGTTCTAATTCTAGTTGAATTCGTTGCATTCACTTGCGCCCATATACCCTTGGGAAAAGAATTAAGCCCTCTCTCCTTCCTTCAGCTAGAGGTTAAATAGCAGAATGGATTAAGTTCTATAAGCCTTGGTTGGCAACTAGTCTACCTCAGAAAGAAATGGCAACCTACTGCGGAAATCTAATCAGTCATGGATATAAATAGACATGGTCACCCATGCGTATATCATTTATAGAACTTAACTGACTGATCCTTTGTATCTGTAACCAATGTTTGTCACCATGATATCACTTCCAATCTCTACACTGTTATATATTTATGTACGCTTGTTATGTGAGCTACTAGTTTCCCTCTACCCCATGTCTTTTTTTGCCTTAATATGTTATGTAAGCTTTAAATTCGCCCAGCCCTCAGTATATCTTACAAAATTTTAGCTACCCTTATCGGATCCTAAGTAAATGTGTTAAATTTGTGGCAATTTTTCCTAAAACTCCTTCGTTATTCACGTGTTCTGTCAGTGGTGTCTCATCATCGTTCTGTAGAACAACATTGCTGTTTTTTCAGTTTTCCTCTTCTTGTTTGAAGAAACTGTCAAGCATTCACTGCCATAAAAAATATTGATATAATATAGCAATTCAGCATTCTTCTTTTTTTCTAACGACGTTTTTCTATCTTTTGATATTTCGTTTAGCTTTTTGAAGACATTTTTCGGTACTATGAGCCGCTTTAGATTTGTCTAATTTTATGTTTTCTGTTATGATACTTCAGAGATAGTTCGACTTTTGTACTTGTTAAATTCTAACATCTTCATTTTAGGGCTCGAATCTTGTCAACGACTGTATATTTTGTCTTTTTACAATTGATATTCACTTTTTTTAAATCGTTTTTCTTGTCTAAATGTTCCAGTTGTTTTTTTTTTCGTGTCTGCCATTTGTCATATCCTATATTGCTATTACAGGTGTGAAAGCTAAACGGGTACAATAAAAAAAGAAAAAGAAAAATAGCAATTACAATTTGAAAACATTCTTAATAGAATTTGGAGTCGAGACATGTGCATTGTTGGTTATGAAGAAAGAAAAAGAGTCGTGTAAGAAAAGAATAAAAAAGTTAGCTTTCGTCAGAACAGAGTGTGTTGTTCTTTCAGCTATCAATTCATTGCAGATTAGACACGGCAGAAGCAAAATAGATTAACAATAAGAACACTCCCATAATTTTCAAAAGACAAACAAAAAGAATTTATCACAGAGGATACTTGAAGAGAATAACTTTATCATCTATTAATATGTATTAAAACTAAGATCAACAGAACAGAATAGTGAATGTCGCGTGCGCAGAGACTCGGCCAATTAAAGGTTAGTGAGGTTATTTAACCCATAGTTGAGGTATCAAAATTAGCGTGGTCTTTTCCTCGACTGGTTGTCATGAAAGGCATATGACCCAGCCTGTGCTGCTATTTTCCTCTAGCTGGGAGTAGAACAGATAGATTCAAACATTTCCCAAGTGTATTTGCCCGTACGTGAATGTAACGAACTCGCCTAGAATTCAAACTCGGCTTCTTATTCTTCAATTCGAGGTGCGATCAATTAATCTACCGTGCCTCCAGATACAAATTATAGTAGGAACATTGTAATTGGCTCATTTTCCAACTAGAGAAAGCTTCTCTTTTTAGTGAATTCAGCATTAGACAACCTTGCTTTTACCTGAACGCGGACAGAGGTGCTGTAGGTAAAAATATTACTATCTAATCCATTAAAATAATAATAATAATAATAATAATAATAATAATAATAATAATAAATAAACAGAAATATCAACATCATTCTTCGATTTGAATTTGATAGATTTTGTGTACACGTGTATACATTCGTTTGTGTTTATATCTACTTAGGTATGTATGCATATGAATATGTATTTATTTTCTGTAAATACTTTCAGTGTATCACTTTGATCCATTACAAGGCACTTAGTGAGAAACAACTTAGTTACGGTAACAAGTGTTTGCTAATGTGGTTTGTGTTACAATGATCAGGCACTTAATTATCATACGGAATACACGCTTGGGCGAACATGCCTCTTTCGAGACATGAACGACTAGACAGAATATTTTCCCGCAGTAGATTGCCATTACTTTTTGCTCTAGATTGGTTGCTTACTAAGTCTATAGGACCGAATCTATCCTGCTAATTGGAGGGAGAGGAGATGGGTTAATACCTTTCCCGAGAGTATTCATGCGTACGTGAATGCAATGAATTCGACTGGAATTCGAACTCGGCTCTCAGATTTCTCATTCCGAGTCGATATTCATTACACCACAGCACAGATTTACAGTGATACGTACCCCAAATATTTACTGGAGTTTAGCTTAGCAGTATGTCACAGGATTAGGGCATCTGTTGAGGATCAAATTTGCTAATGTGGCAATGATTTTTGGAAGTAGTTTGTAGATCGATTTTCTAGAGTGAAAAGTAGTCCCAAATAACTGGCCAGGCCGAGATTCGCGATATAGTAGACGAGTTGGGACACCTAGTGAGGATCAAATTCACTAGCGAACGTTTTTCGAAACTAGCTTGCACAACAATACTCTACAGTGAGGAGCAATCGAAATACTCTGCCGAACCTCGTTACGCAGTAACTCACAGGAATGTGCCACCTAGTGAGGATCAAATTCACTAGAGTAGTAAAAAAGGTTTTAGCTTGCTAGCATCTTTCTCTGTAAGTACCGTAATGATTTATTAATGTTAGTCTTGGAAAAGGCAATAATTATATGAACCTCAAGTGAGAATTTAACTCAATAATGGCTCAGTAAACTACATTGCTAAGAATCGCTCTACGGTAAGTGCCCATCGTGTTTTTGTGCGTGTGTTTGCAAGTTGGTTGGAGGCTACGAGCGTGAGGACGCATTAATTTTTTTCTTGTGATGCGTTCCCTCTAAGACAATCCACGTCTGTGACATTGTTCTTGAAAATTTGATTTGTTTTCATTTGCGACATTTACATCAAAGTCATAGTATCTTGTGCAAAAGAAATATGTCGATTATATTCGACATATAAAAAAAATAAAAGCGTATTTTTAAGTCAATTAAACACATTTGTTAAATGACATTACACGCTCACATACGTACACATTCACGAATGTATATATATATATATGTGTGTGTGTGTGTGTCTGTGTATCTCTGAATGTGTGTGTCTGTGTGTGCAAAGACGTATAAAGCTATGAAATGATTGATAGAAAATAACAAACTAGTACAGATAGGAACAGACTTACGTAGAAACTAAACGAGAGACGTAGATATCGGAATGATTGTTGCTTAAGGTAATGAGAACAGAACGAAAAGTGAAAAGTCATGTCTGACGAACAATGTAAATAAATCTTTCAAGAGAGACGTTTGTTTTTTTGGTTTTGTTAACATAAGTTACATAAAAGAGTGACGGTGGAGTATAAAATGTCACTAACTTTGGTGAACAATATTCTGTTTGAAATAACTAACTCTAAACATTGTATGGTATATGGCTGGCCACTCATATCCAAGGAAGCCTGTTTAGTAGGATGGCTAACTAATGCCCGTTGCAGACGCCTGTTCAGACATATTTGTATTTGTTTAACACTCACAGGGCCTACTTATGGTTTATACGGCAATTATGCCGAGCGGATCATAGTTACAGTTTCTGGGAGAGAGATCGTTATCTAGCATAAACAACAGGACGCTCAAAACCTCCATCACGATGACTTCGTGCCAGTACAACCATCGACAGTTTACAAAAGGCCTAGCCTACCCAGCTTCACTCACAAGGCTTGGGTAAACCCATGGTATAGTTTTTCAGGTAACTTCCAAAGGTGTCGCACGCTGGGATCGTCTCCTCCAGACGATAATATAAAGAAGTAACATTATTTATAGCTAAAGCTTGCTTTCTTTAACAGGTGAATTACAGTTCAGATGGTGTGATTCGAACCTGAGCCTCAGAAAGCGAACGTTTTAACCACTCGAACCATCTGAATTGTAATGCACCTGTTAAAAAAAGCAAGGTTTAGCTATAAATAATGGTGATTTTTTCTGGTTGTGTGTATATGAAAATTTTTGATTTTCGATCCTTTTTCTGTGTTTCGTATCCCTTTCAAGACGTTGGCGATCATGGCTATCTACAATTTCCTGTTTTTGTACCTTTTAATAAGTGTCGTCGTTTTGATGTCTCTCCTAAATCATGACCTATTCACTTAACTCGCCAGATAGGTCATGTGGTATTTTTTTGTCTCTCTTACCTTCAATCTGTGCTGTAAGTAACACATTCCCCAAACCTTCTTTCTTCAATATGTGACCCATAAATTTTAATTTTATTTCTGATGTTAAATGACGTATCCTTTTTATTTCCCTGGTCTTTAAAACTTCATAATTTCTCACATGGTAGTTCTATGGTATTCTCAGCGTTCTTCTGTAGAACCACATTTCTGTTGCTTCAAGTCTCCTCTTCATCAGTGCAGAGGTTGTCTAGCATTTACTGCCACATAAGGGACTGATATTACATAAGAGTTCGATACGTTTTTCTATGTTTCTAACGAACATTTTCGAGGTCTTAGTATTTTGCTTAGCTCTTGGAAGGCATTTTCGTTTATCCCAATGTGCTTTTTTGTCGAATCTTTGCTCTATCAAAATTTTAACATCGTATGATACGCAGGATGTGTGTTGTGGTACAGTGAATATCGGTTCGGAACGAGAAACCCGGGGAGCCGAGTTCGAATTCCAGTTGAATCTATTGTATTCACTTACGCGCAAATACCCTTGGGAAAGGTATTAATCCGTCTCTTTCTTCCAGTTATGGGTTAAATAGCAGGACAGATTGGGTTCTATAGCCTTGGTCGGCAACCAGTCTACCGCAGAAAGCAATGGCAACCTACTGCGGGATAATCTTCTGCTCAGTCAGTCGTGTCTCTTTCGAGACATGATCGCCCAAAGCGTGTATCACGTATGGCACTTTAACTGACTGATGATACGCAGATGACACTATGTTGATGACAAGTTCAGAAAGACAAGTACAGGAACTCATAGAAAAGTTAGTAAAGGAAAGCAAGAAGAAATGCTTTTAAGAAAACAGAATATATGGTTGTCAGCCAGAGAAAGTGTTTAACATGCGTGATATCAAAATCAAGTCAACATAGGAAGTGAATTATCCGGCAAATGTAATAGCAGACGACGGAAAATTAAAAAAATCTGAAGGTGCATTGGAAAAGTCAAAGATGCCTTCCAAAAGCTAAACGAAGTATTAAGAGATAGGAAAATTTTTCTTAGAAACAAGAAATAGAATATTGGACTGTTATGCAATATCGGCCCTCCTGTGGCATTAAATGCCGAATAATTTCTTTAGCGAAAAGGTAAGAGAGACATACTTTGGCAAAAATATTCTTAGAAGTTTTAAGGAAAATGTGACCAAAACGACACTATTACTTACAATCAGAAAGAGACAGTTGAAATCTATGGGCGACATAATGAAGAAAGTGGGCTTGGAGAATTTGACATTCAGAAGGATTGTGAATGTCAAAGTGTGACAGATGGAAACAACTAAAAAAGTTATTTAGATGGATGATAACCCAAAGACTGGGACGTATAATAAAAGAATTAACATTGATTAGAGCCAGAATCCATGATCATATCCATCTTGGAGCGACATGGCAGATAAAAGAAAAAGTCAAAGAATTTAAAAGTTGAGCAGGTTCTGTCATTCGAAATAATGTAAAAAAAATTGTATCTAAATGATTCTTCATGTTTGTTGACTGGAACATAAAACCCTTCTCGTTAAATTTGCACTTGTCAAATGATGGCATTAATCTAAGTACGCACTATAACGAAGATATTTAACACCCAAAATATTTCCTTGATGACTTGAAACTGTTACACCGGCGTTACGGAATTCGCTCGGAAATTTCAAAATAAATGAATTCAAGACATACATGGATTCATATGTAGAATTAGGTGTAACGTGGCTTAGAAAAGGAGATGAAAAGCCTTATTCAACAAAATAAACTTCTGGAAATCAGAAAATAATTAGCAATAAGATTCTTTGTGAAATAAAACAAAACAAAACAAAAAAAAGAAAAACAAATAAACAAACAAAAAAGCAAAACAAAAAACAAACAAACCCTAAAACACTTAAAAAGAGCAAGTAATGGTATTGGTGAGAAAAGCCATTTACTTCTAAGGATACATTCGTCATCAACAGTTAGCGTTGCTGTCTGTTGAAAAAAAAAAAAAAAAAGAATCATACTCTCAAAACAGTTTTGAAAAAGTAGCTTTCTCAATAGCTTTTATTGCTTCTGATAGTATTGATGAGATTTTCCTTTTTAAGTAAAGTGAAAATTCAAAATTGTAATTTTATAGTATTGGGAGTAATCATTTTCTTTTACCGGCATTGTCGTGTTTGTTAAATTGGGGTATTTTGGTTTTACACACACACACACACACACACACACACACACACACACACACACACACACACACATATATATATATATATATATATATATATAAGATAACTCAACACATACTTAAACGGTTATGAATTCAGAATTTAATTCGGCAGTTGTAAAAATTCGAAGCTGCTTCTTCAAACCCCCAAAAATCAAATGCTATATTTAACTCAGAATATTAAAAAAAAATTTTTACACACAGAGAAAATAAGGTTTGGTAAAATTTAGATGTATACAGTTACACAGTGAGGCACCAAATACAGGAAATATCGTAAAAATAAAGAACATACACTCCAAATCACATATATACAAAAAATCTTAAAGAAAAAAATAATATACAAGAACAAACAGAATAGATATAACCGTACGCAAAATAAAAACACACACAAACATAGACCTATAAGAGGCCATATATATATATATATATATATATATATATATATATATACACAATAATAAACACCCAATAACACAATACTAAAAATAACCAAGCTAAAGAATCAATACAAATAAATTTGTAAAAAAATTAAAAAAGAGAAAGCGTCTAGTTTAATAAAATTACAGTCACATATAATTAGCACTCACAAAAATTTTTAAAAGTTAAAAATAATCGATACAAATTCAGAAAGAAAACTTTCACAAAAATCAGAAAAAAGAACATCAAAGAAAAACATTCACAAAAATAATCATAAATTTAAAAAGAAAAAAAAAGAAAAAATAATAAAGAATTGCAGACATAAAAGAAAAGAAGCTCTAAAGTAAAAACTAAAAATTAAAAAGTCACAAGTGATTAACTATCACAAAAACAAAAAGTTTTAAGTATAAATAAAGAGTAAAAATAGAAAAAATAATTAAAATAAAAGAGAGCAGATTCACAATAGAGAAAATATATATGTGTGTGTGTATGTGTGTGTAAGTGTATGTGTGTGTAAGTGTGTGTGTGTGTATTTTTGTACTTGTTGCATCATTCACCCTGTCGGTTGTGCCGACACCGTCATCCAAACGAAAGCTGACCAAGCGAAGAAGGAGGTCGTATTCATTCGGACATGCAAATTCATAATAAGAGCTTCACTAGGAATTTGTATTCACAAGCCACGTGTATACATACATTTAGGATGATTGAGCAATCCGGGTTTTCATTCTTCTATACTTTTTCTATTTTACCCATAGCTGGGGGAGATGGATAACTTTCCAACGGAAAGTGAATTTAATAAACTCCACTCCCTGATTCCTCAATTCAAACCATTACTTGACCGTGCCTCCATTATATATTTATGTGTAAGTTAGATTGGCATTGCATGATGTTTTTTTTTTAAATAGAAGATAATGTACGATAATGTAAATTCGTAATATGTTATAGGCGACAGGTGATTCGTTTGGGAACTAAGAAATGTCCCTGGAGAGAAAATGAGTCACTATGAGGTGGAAGAGATAAAGGAGCGATAGAGAGATATAAAGAAAGAGAGAGAGAGAGAGAGTGAGAATGGGGGAGAGAGAAAGAAAGAGAGAGAGAGAGATAAATAGGGAAAGAGAAAAAGATAAATAGATAGAGATTGTGTCAATGAGAGAGAGAGAGAGAGAGAGAGAGAGAGAGAGAATGTGTGTATGTAGCACGCCGCTTAATGGCCGTTAAGAAAAGTCACCTGAAAGTACAAGGTAGGTTATTCCCATATACGTTTATCATTCGCTGACTCAATCCTAATTTTTAGTATATATATATATATATATATATAAGCAGTATAGCCCGGTGTTGCTCGGGTGTAATGAAATATTTAAAACTAATCCATCGTCCTGGAGCTCAGACTTTTTGTACGTTGGCACGAAAGCCTAAAAAGCAATAGTTGTTTCCAGTTAAAGCGAAACCGTAGATGAAATAAAAATAAATAGCTGTAAGTTAAATTTTGATTTCCTGGTATCAAAATCAAATAAGTTTTTTTCGTGGTAAACTGAATTTTGAAGGATAAATAAGTCCTCTGAGTAAATAGTATTATGGCTGAGATTAAGAACTACAATTATACCTACTTAGAGCCAAACCCGAAGCAAAAACCAAAATAAAAAGGCACACAGACACACACACAAACAAACATCTCGCCTTATATATATATATATATATATATATATATTATCGATTTTCTGCACTATTGTAAGAACTTCAACCTTGAAACTTCTGAATATCGTTTCTTATGTCTTTGTCTATGAGTGTATGAAATTTGATTAAAATCGGACCGCTCCTTCCATAACCCGATCTTTTCGATTATCGATTTTCGATATTTATTGGGGGTACGTCGACACAAAACCTAGCTAAGAATACTCGCAAACGCTTATAGTACAACTGTGTGAATTTTCCAGAAAATAGGTTCAGCCGTTTAGGAGTCTATAGGTAACGGACACACACACACACACAGACACACACACAGACAAAGTTCCATTTATAAATAAGTTTATATATATATATATATATATATGTGTGTGTGTGTGTGTGTGTGTGTGTGTGTGTGTGTGTGTATTTAGGCAGTAAATGTTCTTTTATTTTTAAACATGTCAGATTAAGTAAGTTGCAAACATTGTGTATGCTTATTTTTATTAAAATCCGTTCATACTCACGGATAATCTTTCGGGTATTATAATGATGTCAGAAATGAGCTGTAATGTGACAGATGTCATAATGACCATGACTTTACAATATATAGAAAAAATTCCATTTTGGATAATTTTCACGTTCTAATGAATCAGAAGTTTAAATATCTGGGAAGTGTTCTAACAGAAGATGGAAAATGTGACACAGAGATCCGAAGGCGTATTGGCATAGCGAAGGAAGCATTCCAGAAGTTGAGTAAAGTTTAAAAAGAAAACGGTCAATTTCGGTAGAAACAAAGAAGAGAGTACTGGATTGCTATGTGATGTCAGTTCTTCAATATAGCCGTGAATGCTGAACAATATCATCAAAGATGAAGGAGAGACTTGAAGCAACTGAAATGTGGTTTTACAGAAGGATGCTGCGGATATTATGGGTCGAGCATGTGAGCAATGTTGAGGTTTTGAAGACGATAGAAACGAAAAGGAAATTAATTCCGAGCATCAGAAAGAGACAGCTGAAGTTCCTGGGACATGCAATGAGGAAGGAGGGCTTGGAGAACCTGATACTAACAGGCCAGATAGAGGGAAAAACAGACAAGGGAAAGCAGCGGGTAACATATTTGAAGGACTTAATCAGGTGGATGATGGAACGAGGGTCGCATGGTGTAACAGGAGAAGGTATGCTAAGAGCCACCAGGGATAGGCAGAGGTGGAAAGACATGATCGCCTACGCCCTGAAAGGGACAAAGCACATAAAAAAGAAGAATGAACGCTAAGAAATTTGTCAACCATTAGATTTGAAGCAGTAGAAGTTCTATTAAAAAATCTATAAGTATTTTCATAAGCTTTTTTCCCTAGTACCTCGACTACTCGCGCTACTAGGTTGGCATTAAGGTCCCACCCTTTTACTGTAGAAATAATTAAATGTAACTGTTTCTTCTACTCTTATTTTCTTTCACTTTCCGTTTGTGGAACTCATTTTCATTCGCTTGCTTCCCTGATAGCTTTTATGAAAAGTGCATTAAGCCGTGATTTCTTGTCTGTTTTTTTTTTTTTTTTGACAAAGATGATTTTTGATCAAAAGTTGGATGATTTTTATTTTACTTTATATCTAGAAATATTTTAATTTATAGTTAGTATATTTATTTAATAAAATCGGTATTGGTTTCACCCCGGCCACCAGACGACTGGGAATCTCTTGCAACTCTTCTGGGGATCTCCTTTTTTTATTTTGGTAAAAGATGTTTTGTTGATCTGTCGCTCAACTACGTTCCACACATAATAATTGAAGGCGTTTGTATCAAAAGGAGTTAAGGTGGCCAAAGGTAAAGGTGATATGGTCTCAGAAATTGTCTGACGGAAATGACTTGGTTCCCCTGCTAGTATGGCATAGTACAGAGTCCTCTTGCTAGATATAGCTACTTCCAGTAGCCATCCTCTTGAACCAGGACCGCATTACCTCCATAAGGCATTTGATGTAAGCCTATGTCTGGAAAGATGAATTGAGGCCAGTACCAGGGATTACTCCAAACATCCTTCGTAATCATCATTACCTTCATAATTCTTTCGTAAAAGTCCTCAGATTGACATCCAAACAGTCTGAAATGTTCTTATTAGATCTTCAGGTGGGAATGTGAAGCAGTTTATCATGCCGTTTTCCAAATTTCTGGCGGAGTGAAATGCGACATCGTCCTCTTTTTTTTTCACAAACGGTGCCCAACTGATTCTGCTATAATGTTCGAATAAAAAACAAACAACGCACATGCGCAAAAATAGCGACAATTTATCAATCGCACCCTCTATATGCTTAGATATATGCTTCATATATATGTATATAGTCATCCGCAGACAAAACTGTTTCCGCTGTATCACAGCTCATCAGTACGGTTAGACATCCAATTGCATCTAGCCAGGATTGAAACCGAACCGAATTGACATCAGTCGGCGATTCTACCTCTTAGCTATGGGCGCTCGCTAGAGGAATGCGGACTTTAGTGTGTTATATTCAATGTAAAAACACACAGCCAAGGGTGTTCAAATTCATTACTGAATGAACGATGGGTAGATACGTGAGTAACTACTGTTTTTAAAATCTACCATTCCTACATATATATATATATATATATATATATATATATATATATAATATTACTTTAAGCACAGTATGAATAACAATAATTGATAACATGCACGGTTTCTTTTCCTTGTAAATTGCACCTATTGGCCTATGCATTCGAAATTTTATTTAGAAAAAGACAGTCGGTAAGAAAAGAAACGATTCAAAGACCATCTGAAGACTTCATTCAGGCTCTTCTAGAAGACTTTCAACACCTGGGATACCATGGCTCAAAATCGCCCTGGGCACTGGAACAAAAACACATGCGGGACTAGTATAACAGAAGCGAGAAGGAATGGTGAGGGAACATGCAGCATATAGGACCGGAAACTGCCACTTCTATAACCATAGAAACTGAAGAATCATATTTGCATAAATGAAAGAGAATTAAGAACATGAATTAACCTTATCTGTTACCTCTAGATACAACAAAGCACTATACAGAATGGTATCTTCGAGTAAGAAAATAAACATTATTATGATTAACACCTGCGTATCTAGGTAAAAGCTTTTGCGTGTACACGCGTTTGCGTATGTAATGAATTAAATATGCATGTGTATTCGCAAATAAAGTTACGAATTCTCATCTAAATACATAGTTAGAGATCTGGACAATTGGCACTTATTGTATTCAGAAGAAACTTTCTAGCAGTGAATATGTGTTGACGTGACGAATTTGCACGGTGTTTCACTATTTGGTTCCGTGAATAATTACATTTTATTTGTGTTGATAGAAATGCCAAATAATAAGAAATATGTGTGCAATCAAATAGAAGAGTGAGCGTTTGAATAGAAGATCTGCTTCTCGTCAAATGTAATTACCTTGATTTTCATTTGAAGGTATATAATGTATAATTATGTGCGTGAACTTATGTAAAATGTATACACTGGTTTGCACACAACAAAATCTGGATACTGGTGACACAGTAAAAGTTAATTGAATACAGATATATTTAATTCATATTTATATGAATGTAGTAGAAAATTTACCCAGCGAACAAAGTTTAAATTTCGACTGATTTTTGGCTGATTTGCAGAATTGCTCTCATTGCAAGAAGAGATTGCAAGAAGAAATGAGGATAACGTTTATAACTTCCCAGTCAATAACATTAAGAAACTGCTGCATTTGTGGTCAATCTTCTCAGATCCCAGCCTGTTATTTTCATTATTTTATAATCATTTCACCCCAAGCAAGGCAGTACTGCCGCTGCTGCACAGGGGGCTACAAGAAAGGAGAGCGAAAAGAAAAAGGAAAAAAATACAGGGGTTGCAGGAGAATAGATAAGAAAAGAATGGGGATACTGCTATGAGAAAAGTTACGTGAAATTAGAGCGAAACGGAAGAAGAGCAAGATACAGGTAGTGTCAAAGAATGGATAAGAGAAAGATGGGAGCCAAGGAGATAAAAGATGGCAATAGACGTTGCACTAAGACTCTTAGACATTGTAGGTATCAGGGAAGCAAGTATACGGAAGGAAGTTCCACGGGTGGCAAATGTGAGAAAAGAATCTAAGAGTAAAAGTGACGGTTACATTTGACTGTTTTGACTGCAAAAAGGATGTGACTTGGTTGTCAATCTAGTAGCTCCAGTAGATTCGTGTAGAGGGGCACCAGGGAGTTAAGATCGTCGGAGCAGAAGCAGTTAAAATATTTGCAGAAGAGACAGAGAGAAGCCACATCTCGTCGGTGAGAAAGTGACTGGAGCCGAGATGCCAGATCAGAATCGATTTCATTGCAGATTTTCCCTTGAATTTTGTCGAGAAATGAATTGCAGTGTTGCCCGACCAGATATAACAACACAATTCAACAATATGGTCGTTTTCTATTCATGCAAGATGGATTTTTAAGAGAAAAACTGCCTGGCTCCACACATACACACACACACACACACACACACACGCGCGTACAAATACTGATGTAAAGTAAAATGGATTCTTTAATATGACTAAAAAAGTAATGGCAACCAACTGTGAAAAATCGTCTACCTAGTTAGTCATGTCCTGAAAGAGTTATGATCGCCTAAGCGTGCATCACGTATGGCAATGAACTGACTGAGTGAATATCACTAAAAGAAAACAGATACAGTTTTGACAACATAGATACATTGAAATGAGAAAGTTTCAGTTTAAAATGATGGCAGGTTATGATATTAAACTGACGGCTTCTTATTGGCATACGTTCTGACCATTTTGTTTAAAGTTCGTATTTTCTTGATTTCAGTTAAAAACTGGAAATTTCCAATATTTTTCATCGAATTTTCCACTTATCAAAATTACAGTTTATAATTATATTTTAGATATCCGGGAAGAAAAGGAAGATATGTTAATTAGATAAAAAGGAAATGCAGCAAATTAGCTTCATATTGAGTACAAAATCAACATTACTGGGTAGGACCTGTGAAAATTACTTCGGTTCTGCCTTTTTGTATACAGAATAGAAGAATTAAAACAGTCACTTCCTTTAGAGCAGCAGAAGAAATCTAACCGTCAAAAATATATATTTTTTGTAAAATCTGGCAAAGATTATCATGCGAGTTAATCAAGAAGATGAAATTAAAAGTGCGAAAGTTATATGACTATCTCGATCTTAAAAAAAAAAGAAAAAACGGAAAAAAGTATTGAATATGTCGGTAGTCATTGTGCACATATTCACTGGAATGCTGGTCACATAACTTTAAAAAAAATTGGAAAGCTATTAAAATAAACCTAAAGCCAGCATTTATAATGAGGAGAGTATTTGGATGTGCGTTGTGGTACAGTGGATATCAGCTCGGAACGAGAAACCGGGAAGCCGAGTTCGAATTCCAGTTGAATCCATTGTATTCACTTACGCGCAAATACCCTTGGGTAAGGTACTAATCCGTCTCTTCCTTCCAGTTATGGGTTAAATAGCAGGACAGACTGGGTTCTATAGCCTTGGTCGGCAACCAGTCTACCGCAGAAAGCAATGGCAACCTACTGCGGCATAATCTTCTGCCCAGTCAGTCGTGTCTCTTTCGAGACATGATCGCCCAAGCGTGTATCACGTATGGCACTTAACTGACTGATTTGAGTATTTAATAGATTTTCTGTAATTATTTACTTGGAAAATAAGGCCATCAACTTGAATTGTTGTTAAAAGTAAAATTAGAAACAAGATTGTTGTTAAAATTAGAAACAAGATTGTTGTTAAAAGTAAAATTAGAAAAAGATTGTTGTTAAAATTAGAAAAAGATTGTTGCTAAAATTAAAATTAGAAACAAGATTGTTGTTAAAATTAAAATTAGAAACAAGATTGATATGATATGTTGATTTAGTGTTAAAAAATAATGAGTTATGTATGTAGGCTCCATTTCAAAGATTACAATAAAACTGATATTTTTTACAGTTATTGGTTGGGTGGTAGTTATAGTAAAGTGACTTTTTCCAATTTATCTCTTACCCACCCACTCTTTTTTCGTAATTCTCACTCACTCACTCACTTATTCACTTACACACTTTTTCGTCATTCATCGCTGCATATCATGTTTTTCTCAAAACATGGAGCGAGGGAACAATGGGTGGAGGTGTGAAGATTGAAAACAAACAACAAAAAAGTAACAAACAAACGAAAAACACAAAAAACAAAATTAGCAAACTGACTTAAAAATTTCGAATAAGGCATATTCACTAATCGCTAAAAGGAACGATAATTACTCAAATAATGATTATATTTCAGTTAACGATACACAAGTACTCGTATTAATAATATTAAATGTTGTGTTATAAATGCGATGACAGCAATACTTTGACATGAATGTTGAGATTTTAATATTATGACATAACTATTATGAAAATAATAATAATTCCCTTCCACATACTTGCTTTCCTGACAGCTAGAATCTACAAGTGTTTAAAAGTAAGGTCAATAGACACCTCCTAACACACTAACTCGCATCCATTCTCTCAAACACTCTTTCCATGTACATCCTTACCCGTCTATCACCCTCCTTCTGATATTTCCTATAGCTAACCACTCTCTCGTCACCTTCCCCTATGTAACCCCCTGCGCAATAGTAGCAGTGTTTGGGGTGAAATGATTTAATAATTGATAATAATATATGTGTGTGTTGCATATTTGGGCAGAAATCTCTTTTTATGCAGGTTTCATTAAACATGATAGACAAGGTATTATGGTTAAGTTTTTATGTAATTTTTCATGGTATCTTATGATTTATTTCTTTTGAGCAAATTAATTATATAAAATTTGTCAAATATTTTGTTTATTCAAGCGCTTTCGGCTATGCTTTTAGCCATTTTCGAGGATGAATGTTATTTTACCTGTAATAGAATGTAAGTTGTGTTATGCATGATGTAGAGTAGTGCGTACGAGTTATGTACAGAATATGGTGAGCATGTTGTTACCGTGTTGGTAGTTGATTGTTATTCAGTGTTTGTTTTTTTCATTTTTATTAATAAGGCCTCCATTATTTTTAGTCTTTTTTTTTTTTTTGCATGTAGATGATGCTATGATATTTGTGTTGTCAACAAGTATGTTCCGGCTAGAATTTGGTAGATCGCCGCGTGTGTTTAAATGAGATCGAATTGAGTTCGGATAATGGTTTAAAGTATAGCTAAAAACGAACAGATAAACAAAACATTTGGGAAATTTTTATAAGATTTATTCCCTCAAAAGAAAGAAATCGTAAGATCATATGAAAGAATGTCTGAGAAACATAACCATCACACCTTTTCTGTCATTTTTAATGAAACCTGCATATATATATATATATATATATATATATATATATATATATATATACAAACAAAGATTTGTACCCACAGAAAGAACTAATTACTTTGATCAAAATAGACGTCATTATACTATCCCAACCTGAGGAACCTTTCGGCCAACACTTCAAAGGCTTACGTTGGCTTTATTTTAAATGGTAAATACAGGACAAAGAAAACACCAAGGGCTTACTTATAAAAATGGGGGGAAAGATGGAGCTCGTCTAAAGATAAATTTTAATTCAATAAATTAAAATGTAAGGTGGGGGTGTAAACACACATCTCCATAAGAGTGATAAAAAGGAAAAAAATGTAACACTCACTGCACAGTGCTCGATCAGCTCATCATCTACGCATTTTGGAAGCTGTGTATCTTAAACTCCATCAACCGAGCTTGTGTAGGCAGAAAGAGCGATTTATTCTCTCCTTGCAATTACTGGAGGGTTTGTGAGTGTTACATTTTTTCCTTTTTATCACTCTTATGGAGTTATGTGTTTACACCGCACTTACATTTTAATTTATTGAATTAAAATTTATTTTTAGACGAGCTCCATCTCCCCCCCCCCCACCTTTTTTGTAAGTGAGCTCTTGGTGTTTTCTTTGTCCTGTATGTACCATTTACAATAAAGCCAACGTAAGCATTTGAAGCGTGTTGGCTGAAAAGTTCCTCAGGTCTCAGGTTGGGTTAGTATAATGACGTCTATTTTGTTCAATATATATATATACACACACATATATATATATATATATATATATATATATGACGTCTCTCTCTATATATATATGACGTATATATATATATATATATATATATATGACGTCTATTTTGTTCAATATATATATATATATATATATATATATATATATATATATAATTTTTATAATCGTTTCATTCCAAGCAAGGCAGTACTGCCACTGGTGCGCACGAGTTTATAATGAGAGAAAAGGAGAGGAAAAGAAACAGGGAACAAGTTTCCGGAGATCACGAAGAAAGGATAAAAGAAAATTAGGTATCGAGAAAACAGATGTCAACTGACGTTACCCTTAAACATCTGGAAATTGTAGCTATCACGTAAGCAAGTATATAAAATGAATTTTCAAAGTCGGATAGTATGAGAGAAGAAACTTTAAGAGTAGAAATGGTGGTGGCATTTGACATTTTGACGTTAAAAAGGTGGGACCTAGTTGCCAATCTAGTAGCACGGGTAAATTCAGGTGGTCAGGGCACTAGAGAAAGAAGCTTGTTGGAGCAGATAACGTTGTTGGAGCGTGATAATATTTGTAGAAAAGACAGAGAGAAGCCACATCGCGTCGGTGAGAAAGCGACTGAAGTCGAGCTGCCATATTAGTATCAATTACGTTGCAGATCCTCCTCTGGATTTTCTTGAGAACCTCAATAGCAGGAGCACCCGACCAGATATGGCAACAGTATTCAATGCACAGATGAATGGAAGAGTTATATACGTGAAAAAAGGATTTTGACGAAGGAGAACCTCATGGTGACGCAACCTTCTTAGCAGTCAGTTAAGTGCCATACGTGATACACGCTTTGGGCTAACTGGACAGAAAATTATCCCGCAGTAGACTGCCATTGCTTTCCGTGGTAGATTGATTGCCAGCCAAGGCTATAGAACCGAATCTGTCTTATTATTTAATCCATAACTGGAGGGAAGTGACGGATTAATAACTTTCCCAAGGGTATTTGTGAGTAAGTGAATGAAAGCAATTCAACTGGAATTCTAACTCGGCTCCTCGATTTGTCGTTCCGAGTCAATATCCACTGCCCCACAACCCACCACAACACTGCACCACAACGCACATTCTTAGCAGAAGATATAGCTATTGATTTAATGTAGTCGTTCCACTTGAGATCGGTTGAGAGAATGAGGCCAAGGAGGCGCAGTGTGGTGCTTTCTGAAAGACTAGCGCCGTCCATAAAGATGGCAGGTAGGAAAGGTTCTTTGCAGTGGTTAAGGAAGTGCAGCTTTGTTTTGGAAGCATTAAAATTTGCGAGCCACTTCTTACTCTAATCGATCTCTTTTCAAGTACAGCAGCAAGGTTTACTTTGTTAGCATTGGCAGATTTCTTATCGAGACGGGAGTAAATGGTAGTGCCATCAGCATAGTTGCTTACTGGTGAGCTGATTACATCTGTAAAGTCGTTGATAAAGATCAGGAAAATCCTATGAACTAGGATAGGGCTTTAAAGTACGCCCGCCTTCGTATGAAAGGGTCTGGAAGCATGCTCATTCAAGACGACCTTAATTTCAGGATTTGATAGGAACGATTAGATTAAATCGAACAGTCATCCAGAAATACCGTAGCCCTGTAAATTACGCAGAAGGTCAGCATGCCAAACGCTTTCGAGATATCCAGGGCAATAGCTCAAGCTTCACTGTTCTTATCAAGAGCCTGGTATATATATTCAGTGATGGCCGTTAACATGCCACCTGTAGACTTGACGAAGCGGAAGCCATATTATTATATCAGAGAGTAGGTTGTGGGATGTAATATAATGAACCATGTCAGAGTTGAACACTTTTCCAAAGAGATGTAAGTGACTCGTTAGGGCAATAATTAGATGGGTCAGAGTGCTGCTAAGAGTTTTGGAAAACAGGAACTACAAAGGAGGATTTCCAGCAAACAGGAAAACAAGAATCGGCAAAGAAATAGTTGTAGAATTTGGAGAGGACAGGAGAGATTTCAGGGGCTCATATTTTTTAGAAAGATGACTAGAATACCATAACCTCCACTAGTTTTATGAGAGACAAGCTTAGAAATTAAATTATAGATCTGGACAGGGTTATGCTAACATCACTCAATAGGAAATCGAGTGTGGTTACTCCAGATGAGTCAGGAGTGAAGTTGGACGAGAATTTGCGGGCAAAGCACTCGATTATTACAAAAACTAAAATAAGACCTTGTTAAAGAGCAACACGTGACAAGAGCTTTTATAACTGGCAGTAAAGAAAATAATAAACGACTATAAAAAAAATGAACTGAGCCGACGCTGCCTAGCTACTCTCTCTCTCTCTCTCCCCATGAGCGTGATAGAAGGGATATATATATATATATATATATATATATATATATATATATATATATATATTATAGTCATCCGCAGACAGATCTGTTTCGCTGTATTACAGCTCATCAGTACGGCTTAGACTCCGGTCGCTTCCTAACGCAGGATTGAGACCCGACCGAATTGGCGTCAGTCGGCGATTCTACTCCTAGGCCACGAGCGTCCAGTGGAAGAAAGCAGGCTTTTTTAGCGCGTATAAACACGCCCAATAGCTAGAGTGCTCCAATTCATGATCGAATGAGCGATGATAAGGGTCTTTAAGATAATACAGAGAATCATTTACGAAATATTATATTGTATTATAACAATTATATTATAATACAATTAAGTATTCTGAATATTATGACTGCAATATTATTGCATAAATATTCTACAGCAGAATATTAAATATGAAAATAATCAATCCTATAATAATTGTATGAATAATATTCGTTCTACTGGGTCTTAATATGACAACCTATTTAGGAAAATGAAAGCATTGAGTTTAAAACCACGGAGAAAGCAAAGGAATCCTACTGTAAATATTTACTAACAACGTGGTCAAAAACAGTTTATCAAATTTTTTTTTTTTTTTAATCATCTCACCCCAAGCAAGGCATTCCACTGCCACTATTGCGCATGGGGCTACATAGGGGAAGGTAAAGAGAAGGAGTGGATAGACATAGGGAATGTCAGGAGAAAGGTGACAGATGAGTAAGGATAGCGAGGATGAGGGTCGGGCAGATGGGAAGAGTGCTTGATAGAATGGGAGCAGGTTAGTGTGTTAGGAGGTGTGTATTGACCTTACATTTAAACTCCTGGAGATTGTAGCCGTCGGGGAAGCAATCGTTTGGAAGAGAATTCCACAGTCGGGAAGTGCGAGGAAAGAAACTGTTGGAGTAGAAGTTACGGCTGCATTTTATCGGTTTCACTGTAAAAGGGTGGGATCTAGTTGCTAATCTAGTATCTCGTGCAAATTCGTATTTAGGGGGCACCAGTGATCTAAAAAATAAACAGAAGAAGTGGAGAGACATGATCGGCTACATCATGAAGGTATATTTTTGTCTTAACGAGGAGGAAGTAAACATAAATCGGTACTAAATAATACACCTCTATTAGTCGTCTTTGTCATTTAACCTATTTTAGTTCCACACTCCATACTTAGCAGTCGTCGAATATAAAAACATGAACATTCTGATCTGTTCTGTAAGATGCAAAAATGACCACAGAGAAAGAATTAAAAAAATAGTTAAAATTAATAATTTTGCAATAATTGTTTAATAAATATTACCATGACATTATTACTATTATTATTTTTCTAATAATACGAATGACAATGAGGATATAATGTTAGTAATAGAAAAGGAAGCAAGCAATAAAAACAACGATAATTCCATTAGAATAATCATGATAACCATAATCACAATTTATAATCACATTATTTTAAAAAATATATTTCAGCAGCCAACATTAATAAAGTGCAATGTGAGAGTTTAATTGTTTGCCCTGCGGGGAATTGCTTGAAATAGTCAAAATATCAAGCTCAGGATTACAATAATCACTCTACGTGGCATTAAGAAATTTTTATCATTGACATCTTGAGTACAAACTCTGTTTTACGGTGCAAATCTATATATCTTAGTATTTTCCTTCTTTCTTTCTTTCTTTCTTTCTTTCTTTCTTTCTTTGTAATTATTTTCTTTCTTCTATATATTTCAGTATTTTCTTTTTTCTTTCCATCTATCTCAGTATTTTCTTTCCTTCTTTTTCTTCATCTTTCTTTCTCTCTTTCTTTATTTCTGTCTTTCTTTCCATCTCAGTACGTTCTTTCTTTCTTTCTTTCTTTCTATCTTTCTTTCTTCTATCTACCTCAGTTTTTTTTCTTTCTTTCTATCTCAGTATTTTCTTTCTTTCTTTCTTTCTTTCTTTCTTTGTAATTATTTTTTTCTTCTATATATTTCAGTATTTTCTTTTTTCTTTCCATCTATCTCAGTATTTTCTTTCCTTCTTTTTCTTCATTTTTCTTTCTCTCTTTCTTTATTTCTTTCTTTCTTTCCATCTCAGTACGTTCTTTCTTTCTTTATTCTATCTACCTCAGTTTTTTCTTTCTTTCTTTCTGTCTATTTCAGTATTTTCTTTCTTTCTTTCTTTCTTTCTTTCTTTCTCAGTATTTTCTATCTATCTATCTGTCTATCTATCTCTATTTTTCGGAGAAAAAGTTCCCTCCCCCCCCCCGGTAATAAAAACGCACAAGTTTAAAAGCTTTGAAAACCCAAGTCAATCTATGAAATCCAACAGATATCACAGCCAGTAACCTAAGCAAGACTTAATATTATAACTACTAGAAATGAGTTATAAGAATGGCGACGAGGAATCGAAACTCATACGAGTTATAACAAGCAGGGAAATACTTTTTGTTTTGACGCTCAAGATAAAAATGAAAATGAGAGTTTTTGGTATAATCTGTTCAACAAAATTTAATTGAAATAATTAAGAAAAAAAAACGCTAAATTCCCTATGTTCTTTCCCTCTCAATGAGATGGGAAATGTCATATCTGAATTTCCATATAATTCAGATGGTATATTTGTTTAAACCGGAGCGGAGTGTACCATTTGCAGCATTGGATCAAATCGGGAAATTTTCGTTTTAGGTCCCGAAGGCTTTT
>JBBBDQ010000662.1:6377500-6532500 GCA_037127315.1 Ascarosepion bandense
ATATATATATATTTTAACCACTCCACCCGGTACCTTGTGCAAGACAATATTTTTTAAAATTGCAAGTTCTTTTTCCTACGGTGATTTGTATGGGTGTGTAAAATGGTGTATGTTTGAGAAGGTATATGTTTGTGTTGTGTAAGAATATGTGTTTTTGTGCACATGTGTGTAATTATGCGTGCGTGTGTCTATGAATTTGTGTGCGTCTTTTTGTTTATCTAGGTGTCCTTTTTGTTGTTTCTCTGGGAAAGTATGTATGCCAGCATTTGTGTCAGCACGTATAGCTGACAATATCGGATAATGCATATGCGTGGCTCGATGTGTGCGTGTGTGTGAATCTTTCAGTGCATGTGCGAAATGAAATGTGTGTCGTATACACCTTTATGTCGGTTCATTTGTTGATTTTCAATTCCGTGTCTTCCTGGCTGAAGAACGCCGATAATTCGATAACCACGTAAACATGTTCAGAGACATTTCCATATCATCTCCCACAAGCAAAGCGGGTCTGCCACTAATTTGCAAAAGGTTACATTGAAAGAAAATACTGGGTACAGGGGTATCGAAGAAAGCATAAAAGATGAACGACATTTAAGAAGATAGAAGATGGGAATTGATGTTGCATTTAAATGTTTGTAGACTGTAGCTATCATGGAAGGAAGTAAACAGAAGAAATTTCCAAAGGCGGGAAGTGCGAGAAAAAAAACCTATTAAAGTAGAAGTGCTGGTTATATTTTAACTATTTCAATGGTAAAAGGTAGGACAAAGATGTCAGTCTAGGAGCACGCTTGAACTGACGTGGACAGGGCACCAGGGAAAAACCGGTGAGAAAGTGATTGAAATCGAGATGCCAGGTTAGGGTCGATTACATTGCAGATCCTTCTTTGGATTTTGTCGAGAACCTTTAGATGAATAGCAAAAGCACGTAAACAAATATGAGTTATCCACATGTCATCAATAGCCGTATGTCATCTAGGGGTGTTCAAACTTGCTTCATGTAAGATCCATATACGTTTTTGAGAGCCACAAGACGTGAACAAAATTTACACTGCGTTAATGTACATTACGTGAGTCCCGTCCCTTTAATCCCCTTACTCATGACCGAAGTCTTCTGACATTCCTCTTTAAACCTTGCTAAAGTAGCAGTGGAGAGTGACAAGAAGGGACTACAAATAAACTTTAAGAAAACTGAGTGCATGGTCATCAGCAAAAGATACAACCCAAAATGCCAAATACAGGTGGGGGATAACAGAATCAAACAAGTCCAAGAATTTAAGTACCTAGGAAGTGTTCTAACAGGAGATGGAAAGTGCGACACGGAGATTCGAAGGCGAATTGGCATGGCAAAGGACGCGTTCCAGAAGATGAGCAAAATACTAACACACAGGAAGATCTCAATAGAAACGAAGAAAAGAGTGCTAGACTGCTACGTGATGTCAGTTCTTCAGTACGGCTGTGAATGCTGGACAATATCATCGAAAATGAGGAAAAAACTGGAAGCGGACGAAATGTGGTTCTACAGAAGGATGCTACGGATATCGTGGACTGAGCATACAAGCAACGACGAAGTGTTAGAAAGAATGGCAACAAAAAGGAAATTGATGCTGAGCATCAGGAAGAGACACCTGAAGTTCCTGGGACATGCAATGAGGAAAGAGAGCCTGGAGAACCTGATACTGACTGGACAGATAGAAGGAAGGAGAGACAGGGGAAGGCAGCGGATAACATATTTGCAGGGCCTGATCAGGTGGATGACGGAACGGGGGTTGCCAGGAGCAACAGGAGCAAACATACTAAGAGCCACAAGGGATAGGGAGACGTGGAGATCCATGATCGCCTACGTCCTGAAGGGACAGGGCACATAGAAGAAGAAGAAGACTGGAAGTGTTTTTAATTCTCCTGCTTCCCACCATTCCTTTACTCAGCGCTAAATAACAATACCTCACTAGCATTAAATTTAGGATTTAAATTCATAATTATTTTTACTAACTATGAACCTTAAATTTACGTTTTAATCCAGTGGCGCCTCAATTCATACTCGGTATGTAATTATAAAGCTTGTGATTTTTCTTATTTACCTTTTTGATATTAAATGTGATGAAAAACGGAGCTCAGACAACGTATTTACAAAAGCCGCATATTAAAGAACAGAAAGTCGCGGTTTGATTACCCCTGTCATACTACAGTAATAAATAAGTTTCAACGGTCAGAGAGAATAGTTTTTGTTAAATGAACCAAATATTAAATTTATGTCCGAATTTCTGATAAGGAGTTATAATTGTTTACCTTATTTGTATTCAGACTATTGTCGTCATCTTTCTTGTTATCACATTGTTTCCTTTCCAACATTCCAATATTGTTGTAATGGAATACCCAACACTTTCTATTACCTATGTGGACTGATTATATTAGTAGCCAGGAGATACCTGTGACTTACCTTTGCAATCAGTCCTGAGTAAGCACTCTTGTTCATCTCTCTGCGTCCGAACAGAGAGGGAACCAAGGGTAGAGTCTTGCTTGGGTTGATAAAACAAGAGCCTTAAGCTGTGTCTACGGGATATTTTTGGCTGAGCCTAAGAGCTCAGTGCGCTCACATAAATTGACCTTGTACCACACCTTTCTCAGTGAGAAGGCGGCAAATAGCTTGCTTCGGCAATTACTAGCCTACCACCAGTGCCGTAGTGTATCCTGTTTACAATAAACCTCTCTTCGTTCACAGTGGATATCGGCTCGGAACAAGAAACCGGGGAGCCGAGTTCGAATTCCAGTTGAATCCATTGTATTCACTTACGCGCAAATACCCTTGGGAAAGGTATTAATCCGTCTCTTCCTTCCAGTTATGGGTTAAATAGCAGGACAGATTGGGTTCTATAGCCTTGGTCGGCAACCAGTCTACCGCAGAAAGCAATGGCAACCTACTGCGGGATACTCTTCTACCCAGTCAGTCATGTCTGTTTCGAGACATGATCGCTCAAGCGTGTATCACGTATGGCACTTAACTGACTCTTCGTTCATCTACGCACGTGTTGCTGTTCTTTCTCTCGAGTACCACCTTGTCTTTTTGTAACCTCTTTAAAGGATATAACATATATCGATTTGACTAACCTGCAGGTTATTCTGAACAACTCTTCGTTGTTTCACGGATTCTCATGTCTAGCGATATAGGTTATTATTCTTATTTTATTTCTTACTGCCCTGTTATAGCTTGCTTACCTGTTTCTACTGAGTGCTACTCAGCCACTCGTGGAATGATGGGAAAATACTGGATAAGGAAGAACACTGGAGAGTTAAACATCTGAAAGAATTAGCGCATCTTGCCATGCTATGAAGACCTCCGTAATAGGACAAGTATATAAATAAATACGATTTGAGAACAGCTAATAGAGTAAGAAAGATAAATGACAGAAAGTCATTAACTACAGCAGCAGCAGCAGCAGCAATCGAAACAGGAAAGATAGTAGAGGCAATTACTCTAATCAGTAGGTAGGTTAGGTTTAAATCTCCAAGTTCACTACAAAAAATTGTGGATTAAAGACTTAGTTTTGGTTTTTGAATTTGTTCACAAAGTGATTGTGAGTTCAACAAGCTGAATATAAATAGTGTAAATTCTGCATTTAATGTTTTATTGTTGTTGCCATGATACAGATCAATTGTTTTTCTCTTTAATAATTTCAACGCAAGCATAGCGGGAATGCCGTTAGTACGCAGGAATTTACAGGGTGTGAAAGTGAAAGAGAAGACCGAATATAAGTAGGATTGAGAAAAGGACAACAGATGAACTGGGATCAAGAAGACAGAAGAAGGCGAATAATGTTACATTTAAATTATTGAAGATTGTAGTTATGAGGAATGCTAATAAACGGAAGATATTTGTTGAAGGTGGGAAGTGTGAGAAACGAAACTGTTGAATTCATGTAGTTGTAGCACCAAGTTAAAAAGCTCATTACAGCAGTTCAATTAAAATGTTCGTAGAAAAGACAGAGGGAAGCTACATCACGTCGGTGAGATGTGAGTGGTCTGGTCAGGACCAAATACATTATATATTCTTTGAGATGTAAAACCAGGATAGATATGGCAACAGTTTTAATGCACGGACGAATGGTAGATTTGTAAATATGCAAGATTCCTTCTAACAAGAAACATTTTCTGTCGCAACAATGGAACCCAACATACCTTAAAGTAAATGCAACTGTTGATTCGATGTAGTCACTCCATTTCAAGTTAGTAAAGACTTGAAGCCAAGAAGGCGCAGTGCGTTGCCCTGTAGGTCGGATGACAGATAAAAATGTTTCTGTATGGTGCTTAAATGAAAGCGGTTTTGTTTTGTATTTCTAGAAGATAGCAAAACAATGGCAGTCACACTCTACCCAGTGACTTTTGCTTCCTTTTAGCGAAGGTCGTTATTAATAAAAAATAATGAATTTAAGTGGTTGCAAGGCGTTTGGATCTCATACCTAACAGTTCAAACCCTCACCATTAATCTTTTGACGAGTAAGAATATAATTGTTTAGGTGTTACGTATGATGGCAAATGCAATGCTTCGTATGTCAAAGACAGTAAATGAATTCTTTAACAAACTGAGTAAGTCATACAATATCGTACTTATTGCAATATACTAATATGTACGGATTCAAATTTTAAAACATACTTTTCTGAATGTTATCAATAAATATAGAATTTGAAAAAACAGCCATATTTATTTGTCAAATAAATATTGAATATCTGAGAAATGTTTTCTTGCTGCTACTATTTGACCAAGATTAGCTTAGTTTGACCTCAACTGTGGGCACATAGTGACATTTGAACTCACACGTAATAATCAACCAGAGTAGCTACCTAAATTCAAATTTTAAAACATACTTTTCTGAATGTTATCAATAAATATAGAATTTGAAAAAACAGCCATATTTATTTGTCAAATAAATATTGAATATCTAAAAAATGTTTTCTTGCTGCTACTATTTGACTAAGATTAGCTTAGTTTGACCTCAACTGTGGGCACATAGTGACATTTGAACTCATACGTAATAATCAACCAGAGTAGCTACCTAAATTCAAATTTTAAAACATACTTTTCTGAATGTTATCAATAAATATAGAATTTGAAAAAACAGCCATATTTATTTGTCAAATAAATATTGAATATCTGAGAAATGTTTTCTTGCTGCTACTATTTGACTAAGATTAGCTTAGTTTGAACTCAACTGTGGGCACATAGTGACATTTGAACTCGTAATAATCAACCAGAGTAGCTACCTAAATCTTACATAAGGCTGAGATGTTCTCCTGAATACGAAGCATAGCTTGCTTTTGAAACCCAACCACTGATATATAATATAGCACCCAATCAGGATCAATCACACAACTCGATAGTAAAAATCTTCTAGTCTGGTTCGCTAATCATTAGTAGACAGTCAATATATCAGTTTTGCGAGCTTGAAGTTGGTCGGTTAATTTTGTTTTCTGAGTTGATACTAACATTACTATCTTCTGCTGCAAAGCACTCATAGACATTCACTGAATTAAGTGAACTTCGTTTCGGAGGTTACATGAATGAAACATTTCGCCTGAATGAACTCATGATCACTGGCCTGGAAAGCCGCTTTTTTGATCAATGCAATGCTGTACCCATAAAAAATATTCATTGGTTGTTCTAAAATAAAATACTGGTAATGGTTGGTGGGTATTTGTGTTATTTATTTTCAATGGTACCAGTAGTCGGTGTCCGGATCATGATTTCGAGTGTTAATTTTTTTCAAGGCGGACAAGCCCTCCTTACTTGTCGTTAAGCAAGCTTGCTACTTGCAGTTCACATACATTTCGAATGGAGCCTAGCTTAGTACATTGTAGTGTTTATAGTACTACGATTTCTATTTTTTTTAAATTTTCCAGTGTAGTGAACGTTAAATTGAAACTAGAGGCTTGAACTAATTTAAATGTTAGGTGCCTCTACTGGTATCATGCAACTCACTACTACTAGCAGTATGGTTTGGTCATCAGTAACTAAATCCTTTCCTCTCTCAGAACTTTCTGGTTATGTGGTTTGCTAGACACCAAGTAGGATTACAACAAACAAAGGACTAATAAAACCTTGTAAATTCAACGGCCGTCCAGTACAATGAAGGTATATTGAGCTCCATGAAATCTGTATGCAACCAGTGCGGTGATAACGTCATCAGTGGGCGGAGCACTTTCTAGACTGAGGTTAACGACTACGTGTCCACGACCAAGGTGATACTTCAAGTGGGACATCGGCTGTAGTTTGACATAGAAAGAGAGCACCTCCACTTGTTCTACTTGCCCAAAAATGCTACGTACGAATGAATTCTTCCATGGCTTTCTACCTAATATGAGGAGATGCTCAAGTGCGCAGTGTACTCTACGATCACCCCCTGTAATGGGACTGCTGACAATAATCCAATTAATATACAGCATTTGTGTTTATACTGTGGAAAGTTATCACTCTAATTTCGCAGTATGTAATCCGCTTTAGACCCTAACACCTTTAACCATTTTTCTATGTTTAGTATATATTGTGCGTAATCAGTAGAGTTTTAAACTCGCCAGCTATCCAAAATAATCTGATCATGGCAATGTGCTCTAGAAATGTGTCTTTAATACAATTTTCGTCTAGTTCAATTATTCGAAAACATTTTTTACTAACGACACACTTTAGGACATATGAAAGAGATGTCGACGCCTTTTGTATAGCAACTTCACGCGGCCAACAACGAAAATGTGGGCCTGTTACACTGAGCTAAGATGGTCTTTATTGGTTTTTGAAACCTAAGAACATCGTCTTTTTCAGTTGTAGTTAACAGTTGTATATAAACATTACTGCCAATTTAAGCTTTTTTTTATTTTCAATATTTTGAAATATAAATATAAAAATAATCTTTTGCAGCGTTTCATATCGGGGTAAACCAGTGTACAGCGACGCATATATTCGGGAAACACAGAGCTCATGTCAAAAGCAGTTGCAATAGAATTATTGTTAATAAAAACGCAGCTAGTGAGTTAGCTTCTAACTGGGCGATCTATACATTCGCATTTATGTCAGATTTGACATAATTGAATAAATACGTTTTGCTTGATTTGTATTTTTCACTGTATGAATGATAAAGTGTAAGTAATCTAAACTTATTTATAAATGGAACTTTGTCTGTGTGTGTGTGTCTGTGTGTGTGTCTGTCTGTGTGTTTGTGTCCGTTACCTATAGACTCCAAAACGGCTGAACCGATTTTCTTGAAATTTACACAGTTGTACTATAAGCGTCTGCGAGTGTTCTTAGCTAGGTTTTGTGTTGAGGTATCCCCGATAAATATCGAAAATCGATAATCGAAAAAATCGGGTTATAGAAGGAGTGGTCCGATTTTAATCAAATTTGATACACTCATAGACAAAGACATAAGAAACGATATTCAGAAGTTTCAAGATTGCAGTTCTTGCAATAGTGCAGATAATCGATAATATATATATATATAAAGTAAGAAGTTTCTGTGTGTGTCTGTTTATCTATCTGTATGTCATTTATACAAATCCACAATTTTTATTCGATTCTCACCAAACTTCACACAAATATTCTTTAGGCTGGGTCTGAGCTCCACGACCATGGATTATTTTTACAGCTTACATTTCACCCAAGCAACGCCAGGCTATACTGCTAGTTATATATAAAATGACAATATACATAATATACAACATCAAAGCAGGTGTTACTGTGTTGACAGCAGTCGTAGAAAGCAAAAGATAGTCAAGAAAAGTGAGTTGTCAGGAAAAACAATCAATGATAGGAAAACAGAATGTATGGTTGTCGGCAAGAGGAACAGTCCAAGTAAGGGAAAGCAAGAAGAAAAGACGAAGCCTCATTTGTATAGGGATGGAATGTATCGTTGTATAACAACAAAAGACCAAGTAAATGAAAGAAAGAAGAAAACATTAATCTTCAGTTGTAAGACGACAGAATGTATGGTTTTCAGCAAGTGAAACAGCACAAGTAAAGAAAGACCAAACAACTAAGCATCAGTTTTAAGAAGACGGAATGTTTGGTTTGTCAGCAAGTTGAACAGCCAAAAATTAAAGACATCAAAATTAGCAATTGTCATTACAAACATTTAACTCTCTGGGAAATACTTTAATAGTGATAAACTAATACAGATATCTAAAGGCGCATTAAAGTAACGAAATATACCTTCTAGAAGATAATCAGTGTATTAAAAAGTAGGAAAATTTCGTTAGAAACAAAGAAGTGTTAGACTGCTATGTAAAATCAAGTCTATGGAATATATCATACATGGTAGTGAATACTGGAAAATTCCCCAACTGAGACTTGAGTCAACAGAGATATAGTTTTACATAACGGTGATGAGAATATATGTACACACGACGTGGGTTGAATTGATTCGTTTTTTATGACTTATCAATCTTTTGCATGTTATTTCAAGCTAGAAAATATTTTTAGATTGTAAGCATTTTTGTTTTGGATTTACTGATATAATTATTCCTTATGAACCCTTAGATGGGGGAGACTAGATGTATTCATACCTTTCCCTACGTTATTTCCGTGTTTGACTATAGAGGATCCGACTGGAACTGGAACTCGACTCTGATTAACAATTCTTAGCCGTTATCGATTGCACCAACCACAAATCCAAGATACAGCATTTGGCGTTTGTAAACGATTACTTATCTAGGTACTAACAAGGCCCGACGTTGCTTAAGAAACGTATCTCAATCTCCAGCGAGCATATGAGCAATGATGTGGTTCTGGAAAGGATGGAAACTAATACTGAGCATCAGGAAGAGACAGCTAAAGTTCCGGGGACATGAAATGAAAAAAGAGAGCTTGGAGAATCTGATACTCGCAGAACAGAGACAAGGAAAGTAGCATATAAGATATTAGAAGAGCCTGAGCAAATGGATCGTAGAGCGGGTTTTGCGTGGGGTAACAGAAGAAAGCGTGCTAAGAGGCACTAAGGATAGGGAGACGTAGAAGGCCATGATCGCCTATGTACTGAAGAGACATGGCACATAGAATAAGAAGAATATATCTATCTCAACGTTTCACTTTTTAAAAGCTTTTTCAAAGACCAATTTCTGAAGAAGCTCTTATAAATGTGAAAAGTGTGATTCGTTTTATTTGTTCTTTTACATATGTACTAATAATGGCTGGCCAGTCGTCTTCGAGGATACCTGTCTACCAGGGCACCTATTTAATTACTCGAGCACATTTGTATTTGTTTAACATCCACATAACCCACATGTGGTCTATACTGCAACTATGCTTTGCGGATCTAAATTACAGTTTCTGGAAGAGAGCAAGTTATCTAGCATGAACAATAGTCTGAACAACGCCCAGATGCTCAAACCCTCGGTTGCGATGACTTACGACTTCTTAGTACGGCCATGAAAGTGGATAAACAGGCTCCTCTACCCAGTTTCATTGACAATGCTTCGGTCAACCCCTGGTATGGTTTTCAGGCACCTTCCAAAGGTGCCGCAACCTGAGAAATCGGCCATGCTTCATGGTCAGAAAGCAAACGCTCTAACAACTCGGCTACGCGTTCAATCATCTCTCTCTCTCTCTCTCTCTCTCACTCTCTCTCTCTCTCTCTCACACACACACGTCTGTTTATTGTTTGTGAGTTAATTTGAAATATAACATTTCCAAAAATGCCAGGATGTAGCTTTTTAAGTTAATTTTTGCCAAGGCAACAAAGCCACTAAGATGCAATGCGTTAGTGAGTGTCAGAGATTATAAGTAAAATTACTATTAAGAACAGAGTACAATAAAAGAACAAGAATTAAGATGACCCAAGATAACGATTGACATTGCATTTATATTATCTTAGGAAGCAAGAAACCAGAAGAGAGGTCCACAAGCAAGAAGGACAATAGAAAAAACTGTTTGCATAGAACTTACGGTTACATCTAGTCACTTCAACTGTAAAATGATGAGTGCTATACTCATAAAGGTTAGGTGCCATAGAGGAAAGCTCATCAGATTATTATTAAAGATTCTTCTTAGAATTTTACCAAGAATCTATAAAAATATAGCAGGAGCATCGTAGCAGATATAGCAGCGATATTCAGAGCAAGATAACTATGTAGGATTAAACTGATTAATATATAAGAGAAATTTCTGTCGAGAAAATTTGTCTGTAAAGTTCGTCCGAGAAGGCAAAATGAGTCAATATCTTGGAAATTAGCATCGGCAGTGCTGATTGAAGGTAAACAGTTATCTTTGTCTACGATACTGACAATATTTAGTTCCAGATCAGACCAGAAATAGGACAAGAATAGTGAGCGTTTTTAAAGGATACTGGAATAAGGAACGAAATATTTATCCTTAGAATGCTATCAGAAAGGACAATACAAAGGCAGAAGGACGTGTATATGTGCTTCATAGACTACGCAAGGGCATTTGACAAAGTACGCCACAAAGACCTGATAGAGACGCTCGGCAACCTTGACATATTCGGAAAAGACATTAGAGTTATTAGGAACCTGTATTGGCAGCTAACTGCCTGCATACGTACAGGAAAAGATGTTTATGACAAGGATGTGTCTTCTCGCCAGATCTATTCAACCTATACAGTGATATAATTCTGAGGGCTCGTGATGTTCTGCCGGGATCTGTCGTTGGCGGTCGCAATCTAAACAATATAAGATAAGCAGATAATACAGAGCCGATAGCAGACACGAAAAGGAAACTAACAAGACCTTCTACAGGAAGTAGGAAAGAAAAGACTAGATAAAATCTACAAGAAAACTGAATCCATAGTAATTAGTAAAAAAAAAAGAAGCCCAAAATGCCAACTACATGCGAAGAAGACTAAAATCAAGCAGGAAGAGAAAGAAGGGCTTTAACAGTGGACGGAAAGGGCGACACTGAAAACGTACTGACATGGCCAAGGATGCATTCCAGAAGCTGAGTAGAGTATTGAGACACGGAAATTTTGCTGGAAGCAAAGGAGAGATTATTATATAATATTTGTCCTTCAATATGCTGGGCAACCTCATCAAATATGAAGGCAAGAACTGAAGCAACTGAAATGATTCTACAGAATGATGCTGAGGATATCATTGACAGAACATGTGAACAAGGTTTTAGAGAAGACGGACACGAAAAGGAAAGTAATATTTAACAGAATAAAAAGACAGGTAAAGTTTCTGGGACATATAATGATGAAATAGGCTTTAGAGAATCTGATTCTCACGTGACTGATAGAGGGAATGGGAGACATAGAAAAGCAACGCATGAGATACTTAATGGACTTGAGCAGATGTATTGTGGAGTGAGGGTTGAGAAGGATAGCAAGAGAAGGGGTGTTAAGAACTACAACGGATAGGAAGATGTGGAGGGCCATGATAATATTGATTCTGATAGGGTACATAGAAGAAGAACATTTTTGAAAATACTTTTTCTTCAATGCTCGCACCACAATTTGAAAATTGTAAAAATGACCCAAAATAATTTCAATATACATATTCTGATATATATATAGGTCATATTTAAATTAAATTAGACTAATAAACATTTGTATTAGAAAGGGCTCAATACATGTTTGAAGGAAGGTTCAACATGAAGATTATTTAGGTAGAAATTACATAGAGAGGCAAAATGCCAAAAATTTTAAAAAACAACGTACGGAAGAATACCGTTAATGAAAAATGAAACCGCAGAGATCAAAGAAAATGCCCGCTTAAAGGAGTTTGCAAAACCAAAGGTGTCATCTATAGAGCGTTTGTATGAAAGAATCAAAAGTTAAAAATTAAATTGTGTCAGAGGAATAGAAATGATAGAGGGAAAGGAAAAAAAAAGACAAAACAAGGGAAAGTTAACGAAGAAATGAGATATAAAAAATTTTATTTTGTAACCAAGGTAATGACTTTCGATGGTAAAGGAAAGAGAAAGATATATATATATATATATATATATATATATATATATATATATATATATATGGAAAAGGGGGAAGGAAGAGAAAGGAACCGATATATTATATATTATTTATTATATTATATTGTATAAAATTTACTAAAAAATTTTTTGCTTTAAATTAATAATAAAAGGAAAAATGTTTTAGAAATTATTGGATTTATAAAAAATAAACGACAAATTTTAAGGTAGTTCTCAATAAAATTCTTATTTTATCAAAATGCAAGGAAAGTATTCAAAAATGAAAATAACATTCGTCGCAATAAAAAAAAAAATAAAAATATGAAAAGATTTAAAATATAAAAAATTACAACTATAAATATATATATATATATAAAATATCAAAATATATAACATATAAAATATAAAAATAAAAAATAAAAATAAAGTATCAAGGGGCTGGAAATATAAAGGTTAAAAAGTTGGTCTGTAAGTTTTTATATGTAAATTAGTAGATTTTTAGAAAAGAAGACAGAAGGCATCTATAACACTGGAATTAGTACTGGGTATTTAATAGGAGGGTTTAAATTAATTTACTTAAATTGAAGTTAAAAATAATAAAATATTATCAAAAATCATAAATTAAAAATTAAAAATTCAAAAATTTAGATTTATGGCGGCATTTACTTATGAATTCCTTACGTAAATTGAAAAGTAGGTGTTGATTAGGATACTTTATTATTTTAACTTTTTCCACTAAACATACATAATATATATACATATAAACATAGATTATATATATACGTGAGATGCAAGTGCTTTCAGTAAAGTGCATGAACTGCTTTTAACCAAAATTTTATACACGAGTTCTACATCTTCGGATTTTCCGACAGACATTACATTTAAAGAAAAAAAATGACCAACGATGTTTATGTCATTAATCATGAAGTGAAAGCGTCTGGGAATCATAGTGATACGCGTTCTTTACTCATTTTAACGCTATATCAACACAATTTACTTTACAGTAACTACATTTACATATAGTAGAAAGCAAAGGAATGATTCACGCAGAGAAAAATAATTTTGCCTAATCTTTTACGAGAAAACTGTTAGTGTTCGATAATGTTTTTGCAAAGTGTACTAAATAACAGTAAGGCCTCAATCCCCACCTCTAATAAATGAATTTGAGGTCCTCACCTCTTCAGTGGACAAGGCTGAGTGTTTTGCTCGCAGATTCTCCAGAAACTCGACACTGGATTCGTCTGTAGTATCTGTACCCGACTTTCAACTTAGAACTGAGGCCTAACTGAATAACGTCTACATTACCCTTTCGCATAATTTCAAAGCTTGACCCCCACCCCATAAATCATTGTCCTGAAGAAATATGCCGCTGAACTCTCCTATGTCCTCTCTAAACTCTATCACTACTGCTTCTCTGCTTCTTGCTTTCCTGTCTGCTAGAAGTCCTCTGTGGTTCCTATATTTAAGAATACTGGATAACCCATCTGACTCCTCCAATTATCACCCTATCAGCCTCCTACCAATTTTTGGTAAAGTGTTTGTAGCCATTATCAACGCCGAGGTCGTTCAACATCTGACAGCCCACAGTATCTTCTCTGACCAAAATATATTTCCGCTTCACAAGGTCTTCTACTGATATGCTAACGACCATCAGTGAGTATATATACCAGGTTCTTGATAAGAACGGCGAAGCTCGAACTGTTACCCTGGATATCTCCAAAGCGTTTGACAGAGTCTGGCATGCTGGCCTTCTACGCAAGTTACGAGGATATGGTATAACTGGACGATTGTTTGATCTAATCCAGTCATTTCTTTCAAATAGCATAATGAAGGTAGTATTGAACGGACATGCCTCCCGAAATTATCATACGAACGCAGGTGTCTCTCAAGGTTCTATTCTAGGTCCTACGCTTTTTCTGAACTTCATTAACAATCTCCCCGATGCACTCAGATCCCAAGTAGGCATCAGCGCTGACGACACCACCATTTACTCTCGCCTCGATCAAAAATCTGCTGAGACTGTCAAAGTGAACTTCGTTACTGAGATTTATAAGGACATCCAATCTGTGTGGACTGGGGCATGAAATGGGTCGGGAATTTTAATTCTTCCAAAACGAAGCTGCTATCTGTTAACTGTCGCTTCTAAACCCTATTATCATGGATCAACCTAGCTTTCCTGAAAGAAAACACTGCGACTCCTCGGCCTAACTCTCTCAGCAGACCTCAAGTGGAATGACTTTATCGAATCCATAGTTAAATCTGAAGGTCAGTCACTGTGTACGGCCAGGAAGTTTTTTTTCTGTCTGAATCCATCCTGCACATATATAAATCTACCATCTGCCCGTGTATTGAATACTGCTGAGTCATCTGGTCGGGTGCCTCAGCAAATCTCTTCGGGGTTCTTGACAAAATCCAACGGAAAATCTGTAATGTGGTCAATCCCGACTTGGTAGCTCAAATGTAGTGACTTTCTCACCGGAGCAATGCGGCTTTACTGTGTCTTTTCTACAAAAACTTTCACGGCTACCGATGAACGTAGCTCACTGGTGACCTCTCTGCATGAAATTATTTGAGCTATTAGACTAGCTACTAGGTCCCACCCCTTGAGAGTGAAACCAATAAAATGTAACCGTAATTTATACTCCATCAGCTTCTTTTCTCGCATTTCCCGCCTGTGGAATTCCCTTCCGTATACTTGCTTCCCCGACAGTTACCATCTCCAAGAATTTATATATAAGGTCAATAGACATCTCCTATCTCTCAGACTCGCATCCTTTCTCTCATGCTCTTTTCTCCGTCTACTCCACTCTCATCACACCATTATTCTCTTCCTTCTCTTACCCACTTCTTGAAACCCCCTATAACTTGTCCCTCTTTCTCATTACTTTCCTCTTATGTAACAGATTAGATGTCCTTTTCAAGCTCAAAAGCAAGGTTTGCTTTGTCAGCCTCAGCAGATTTTTTATCGAGGCGACAGTAATCGTATGGTATCGTCAGCGCAGATGCCTACTTAGGATTTGATTACATCGGGGAGATCGTTAATAAAGATTAGGAAAATCGTCAGACCTAGAATAGAGCTTTTAGGGACACCCACGTTCGTATGATAGTATTGGGTGGCATGTATGTCCTATACTACCTTCATTGTGTGATTTGAAAAAAATGACAATATTCCTGTTATACCATATCCCCAAAGCTTGCGTAGAAGGCCAGAATGCCAGACTCTGTCAAACGCTTTGGAGATATCCAGGGCAACAGTTCGAGCTTCACCGTTCTTTGTCGAGATCCTGGCATTTATACTCAGTGATGGTCGTTAGCATATCAGCAGTAGAACTGGTGAAGCGGAAACCATACTTTTGGTCAGAGAAGAGACTGTGGGCTGTGAGACATGAACGACCTCGGCGTTCGTACACTTTTGCTAAAAATCGGTAGGACGCTGATAGGGCGAGGAGTGGTTTGTTTCCTCTTGCTTATCAACAATTTTCACTGTTCTTTAAGTCAAGAAAATATTTTCAAATGGTAAGAATTTCTTTCTTTTAGATAATAATGGTTTGAAGATACAGATCTTATTAACTCATTACTGGAGAAAGAAAAGATGGATTTATACCATTCCCACGTGATTATAATGAACCCAATGAGAATCGGGACTTGGATTTCCAATTAACAATTCGGAGACATTATCCGTTATATTACACTTACAGCACCTGGTTTTCCCTATTTAGGCTCGAGGTTGCTTATCGTTCTGGTCGTCCGAGAACCGGTGTTTTGACCTTGTATGGCCGTAAGTCAAATAAATTTATTGACAGCTATATCCTGATGTATTAAAGAAATACCAGAATACGTATAGAACTGATAAAACCAACTGGTGAAAATTACTTGAATGCAAATAATAATTGTCTAATGAACTTGAAATTTATTTAGATTACCTTCATACGAAATTGATTTTCCCATGACCTTAAGAACAATGAGACTGTTGTATTTATTTACAAATCTTTCAAAAGATCTCAGGATGGAAATTTAATAAAACATTTTTTCTCTATTGCTCTTAGCTTGTTCCTTTCGCGAAGCAAGCACACTGCAGTGTTCCTTTTACCAAAACGACTCATTTATCAATTCTAGTCGTTTCTAAATCTCATCGTGGCGCGTTTACGCGATGGAACTGAAGCAATTTTGCCAAGGGTTATATATATATATATATATATATATATATATATATAACATTTTATTGCTGTTTTTACAATGATGCAACTCGCTATAATGAACTTAAAACTTAATGAAACAAATTTTCATCATGTCAAATTAAAAGAAACCAATAATAAAACCACTGTTGAATAAAACTAATGATGCGCTGATAGATAATAATCTATTTTGGGGAAACCAATAAAAGTCACATCATTTCAAGAAACAAATTAAAGAGAGCAATAGATTGGTTTTACATAAAATGGGAAACTCGGCATCGCTGTTAAGTAAAAGAGGCGTCTTTTTTGTTTTGTAAATGCAATTTGTGAAAGAAATTTTCGAGGGAATGTATAAAGCCCGTCCCTAATCTAAGATAGTAAAGATTGTTCTCAGGAGCAACGATCACGCAATCAATATATAGGACAAATCATTCGATCTAATTCAGTTCATAACTTTCTACTTTTACCTCAGGTTTCATGTAAAAGACTTCGTAAAAGATTGTAACAAAGTGCAACACAGAAAAAAACTTGAAATAATGATAATAATAATAATAATATTTTTTATGAAGAAACTTTGGCTGGACTTTTGAACCCGTGTATCACTCGAAAGAATAATATAACGATTAAAAATAGACACATATAAAAATATCCAGTGGATAAACAGGGAGCCTGTTCTTCAGGAGAAAACCTACCTGAAGTCGAAAAATCTGGCACAGGAACAAACTCTCACACAAAGAATATTTAGGTCCTCACAACCAGAATAATCTAAGTAATTGCCCTGTAAATTCTCTACCTAAACCCATAGCAGTACATTTAAAGAAAGAAAAAATAAAGTGGTCTTGTGAGGAGTACAAAGACGTTATGACAGTATTACATGAAGTGTCTCTCAGACCACAAAAGAAAACCAATCACCAAACATATGACATTTGGCGAGAAAAGGTTGAACAAATAGCCAGAAAGTACCCTGACAAAAATAAACTAGCCAATGTAAGAAGGTGTATCATGCAAAATAACCGATTGACAGAGGCTAAAATAAAAAGAATTACAACCAGAATAGACGAATCGACAAAAACATGAAAGGGAATCGGATTCGGAAAAATGTAGCAACATCATGTATGAAGAAACCGTGATACACACAAATCACTGTAAAGATAATGCTGAAAGTTTAGAACTGTGGGAAAAGTGTGATCTCAGTCGGTCAGAAGACGTTAATTAAACGAGTTCAAAACAAATTGAACAGAATTATTTTACGGGAAACAAGAATAGTACACAAGAAGCCAAGGAAGAAATCAAGAGCCATATAAGTCAGATACAAAATATTGTAATAGAAGAACGAGAACAACTCCCAAAATTAAAACCATGAAAGCATAACTTCGAAACTATTAAGCTCTACAATGCAGCACTCAAATTAATTCTGGATTAAGAAGACTCTCATAAATCTCAATGAAACAATATATGCATCAACAATAGCAACAAAAAAATTAACATCAAAGTAAAAAAAAGGCAGTCTCACAGACACGATTACAGAAATAGAAGATGTCATCATTCTATGGGATTACACTATCTACACAGACAGAAAATTGAAGCAAATAGGCCGGACATTATTGTTAAAAACCAAAAAGAAAATACTTGCTTATTAATTGATAGTGATTGTCCAGCGGATTGTAACATAACAACCAAAGAATTCGAAAAACAGTCAAAATATGAAGACTTGGAAATTAAAATAGGAAAAATGTGGAAATTGAAAACAAGTATCGTCCCAGTGATAGTGGGTGCACTTGGAATAATAAAAAATGGAACTAAAAGACACATTGAAAGAATTCCTGGAAACTCCAGCTTACGAGATATACAAAAATTGTCTTGTTAAGTACAGCCCACACACTAAGGAGAACTTTGTCTATGTAACGTTAGGGATGTTAGGGATATATATATATATATATATATATATATATATATATATATATATATATATAACAAAAACATGAAATGGAGCCATAATAACACACCACGACCTACTTTAGGTTTTCCTGCAGACTTGGTAGGTAGTGCGACCATAGCAGAAATGGATTTATAATGAAAAATGACATAATAATAATATGTGTTAGGGGCAGAAATCTGGTTTGTCAGGCATATTAACTTGATTATACTAATAACAGTAATAAAAATATAGAAAATCTTCATAGATTAAATTGTTAAGGGATTTCAACACCATTGCCATAGAAGTTTGTACCTCGAGGATATTTTATAAACGAAAACAGTTTTTAGCCTTTACGCTCGAATCCAGACAATCTTCTTTCCGACAATTTCTCTCTATTCCATTTTCCTTCGCTTCTATTTCATCAAGAAATCGATGGAGGGTGGTTGTTTCTTGCTGTTTGCTCAGCTCGTGTCAAACTGACTTATCTCGTAGATGTACCGAAAAGATGGCCAATCCAATTTCGTTTTCGCTGACGATCTGCGCCCTCGCCGCTCTCTGGGAATTTGTCTAGTGCAAACCTTCTACCCTCAACTCAAATATTTTTTCTTCTGCTTCGTAGCATAGAAAGGCAATATTGTGATCGTTTATGTTGGTTTTCGTATTTACAAAGTTGCCTCGAAAGTGTCGACGCATACTTTAGAATCAATTGTGCCTCGGGTTCATCATTGATTTCATAGGTCATTTTAAAAATCTCAACGAGGTACAATCTGCATAGTTTGTGATATCAAGTTTGAAAGAAACACTTTGAAACATTCAATATCACACGAGAGCCACTCAAGGTAGGTAATAGTGAATGGTTTGTGTGATATGAATGAAAGAGTAGGTGGTAGAAAATCGAGATTATGAGGATTAGGAGGATAGATAATAATTGACTTTTGATTTAAAGAGGTCAAGATTGAGGTGTTCAGGGAAGCTGTCATGTGGGAATTTGTTCTCCAAAGTGGTAGATTTTGAGAAAATCCTAGAAAATCTTCTTACATATAGAACATGAAATAAATGTGGGTAATTTGAGTCCGTATCAGTAGAATATCGTGTCCTAACTGTAAAAGTCTGAACTGCTCGAACTAAACAATGAAACCCATCTAAACATTTGCCACAGAAATAGCAATAAGGTAGCAGTAGACTTTGCGCTTGCAAGAAAGAGATTGCAGAGTGAAAAATAAGTCTCCCTACACAACATATACTTTTTTTATAATAATTGCAAGAAAAGCAGAAATGTCACTTGTGCACTGGGGGTTACAGTGAGAGAATAAAAAAAATTGCAGAAGATGTCGAAGTGGATGGGAATTAAGTAGATAAAAGACGGCAATTGAAGTTGTATTTAAACTTTTGGAAATTATAGCTATCAGGGAAGTAAGCAAACAGAAAGGAGTTCCACAAACACGAAGTTCTAAAAAAGAAACTGTTAGAGTAGAAGACTATAATAAATTTATTATAGCTATCAGGGAAGTAAATTTATTATAGCTGTCAGGGAAGTAATCAAACAGAAAGGAGTTCCACAAACACGAATTTCTAAAAAGAAACTGTTAGAGTAGAAGAGGTGGTTACATTTAACTACTTCGATGGTAAGGAATATTCAAACGATTCTGAAGTGAGAAGCTGAGAACTGAGTATTAAGCAACTCTAGCCCAGTTATGGCAACGATATTACCTTTCTTGCCTAATATGGTTCTTTTAAACGATGAAACATAGCAAAAGTTAGATTATTCCTGGAAAGATAAAACAAAAAATGAGTGAACCATTTTACCCAGAATCTTCAGCAGAGTATTGTATGCGTGAGCTCCACTTGTTGTTTCGCGTGAACTTGATACTCAGCAAACTTTCAAACATGGAGGCTCATTTAAGTAGAACCGTCAATGTCTGAATACTAGTGATCAAATGATACTAGCTTGACTTTTGAGATATTTAAAGATAAAGCCAGTAATTTCCTCACTGAGTTGTTCGAGTTTGATCAGATGAGAGATCAGCTATCAGGTTCTGATCAGCATGCTTTGCGTAAAAGTGAGTGTAATCTTAATCGCCTTGAAGCAGACTAATCTATAAATACCAAATGTAAATGCCTTCTTCATCGCAAATTCTCTTCGCTGATCAATTTGTTTATTAATCTTACTACGTTGTGTCATATTGTAGCCCTGTGCCAGACTAAATGTCAAACTTAGGAAATATATAGAAGGTGATTACCATTAAAAAAAACTATTCTGCAAGAGCCTTTGTGAAGCAATTCTAAATTTTTGTGTCCTTGTGTCAGACAATGTAAAACCCTGTAAATAACGGTGTGCTTGGTTGGTGAGTTACATACTTTCATATTTCTCACTGATGTCAGTAACTGATGATTAAACCAAGATAAATTTGGGGTTCCCATCGTTAACTTCAAAGCAATTTTTATGGAGAAAATGACACAACATAGTCTTCTTACAATTTTATCCATTTTAGTCGTATTAAGCTAAGATTAGTATATATTAATGTTTACTAAATTGGCCAGACTTATTTCGGAGGGAATACAAAAGTGAATGAAGTATCGTTGACTAGTTTGTTGAAAAAAGATTGTTTATGTTGAAGAGGAATATATATTTACGCCACAGTTTACACTTGAGATATTACTGTGGTCGCGTGAAATTTTCTGAACAAGCTATGTGATAATATGCAACATGTGGTTCGTTACAGGAATAAGAAGCCCCTAGGAGAAAGATGGCAGCTGAGAGAGAGAGAGAGAGAGAGAGAGAGAGAGAGAGAGAGAGAGAGGCTTTTACTTTTACCTACGGCAGTTGAGAGAGAAAAAGAGAAAACTATCTTTTACCTATGACAGTTGAGAGAGAGAGAGAGAGAGAGAGAGAGAGAGAGAGAGAGGGGGGGGGGTCTTTTACCTTTTACCCGGCAGTTGAGAGAGAAAAAGAGAAAACTATCTTTTACCTATGACAGTTGAGAGAGAGAGAGAGAGAGAGAGAGAGAGAGAGAGCAATCTTTTACCTAATGCAGTTGTGTATGTGTGTGTGTCACACACACACACACACACACACACACACACACAGAGAAAGGCAAACACACACTTTTACCTACGGCAGCTAAGAGAGAGAAAGAGATAAATCTATTTTACGTACGGCAGCTGAAGCGGAGAGATAGATACATATATAGATAGAGAAACAGAGACAGATAGACAAGCGGATAGACGAACAGACAGACATCTCTTAACCTTCAGTTGGCTTCGTGCCATTTTCTTTTATACTAGAGAGTGTTAGAAGTATCCTGGCAGACAGGGTGAATCAATCTCACCATGAATGGAAATGCGAACGACTTACAACTTCAAGTTCCCTACTTTAAAAATGAAATAATGATTTTACACACAGACTTCAAATATTTTTCTTTCTAAATTTTTATTGCAATATATTTCCGTAATGATTTTGAAATTTGAGTTAATAATCTGTCACCTGCTAATAAAATAAACTGGAAATTGGAATCACATTGTGAATATTTTTGAATACAGGAATTAATGCATAGATTAGTGGTTTAAAACAAAAAGTACTTTGTAAAAAGCAGTTAAACAAAAATAATTATATCAGAGAATGTTTATGTGTGGTTTGGTATTTTCTTTTTATTAAAGCTGAATTTTGGGACTGGTGCTTCATTTAGTAAATAAGCCCTGAAACTTTGGTTGTGTCGAGTAAAAAAGACTTTGAAAACTGATTTTTCATATCGATCTTTCTTTTCTGAAAAAAGAGAGAAATCAAAATAACAAAAACAGACAAAAATGAGCCATTTAAAAGTTGGCAAAAATAATTCATGTCAAATATTCACCGATTTTTGCTGAGTCCATTAAACTGCTTTATTGCTTTCGGAATGGACGCCTATGACTATTTTTTGTACTCTTTACATTGAAGGCTTTCTGATTTTAAGTAGAGACACAGATTAACTGGCGGGCAGAGGAACAGTTTAAAGTGGGTAAGTAATGTGGATGGTAACTTTCTTTCTCCATCACTTGCAGGAACTTTAACAATGAGCGAAACAAGCAATAGTCTGAAATGGACTTAAACGACTCTTTCTGTAAAGCATGTTCTCTTTTGCTCACGCTATCACTCTCTCTCTCTCTCTCTCTCTCACTCACACATACTCCCCATATATATATATATATATATATATATATATATATATATATATATATATAAGAATTTACTTGGACAGTAATTTCTTATTTATGAACATTTGGTTTCCAGCAGGAAAACAGGTACTACTGGAAGTAAAAATAAATAATAAAATGTTCTAATTGAAACTTTACTTTGTAAAACTTACACACACACACACACACACACGCACACACATATATATATATACATGGCAGTAATAAATCCAGGTGACGGTTTGGTAAATAATCCCTATGAATCCTAGTATTATTAGGTCAAATATTAAAACTGATTCAAATATCACCTGAAGAAGAACAGTATTGTTCTGAAATATAAAAATGTTTGTGTAGTGATATAATGCTTTTATAAACCATTGTAAAAATAAAATTACAATATATATATATATATATATATATATATATATATATATATAAGATGAATAGAGTTTGCCAACAATATTTGATTTATCCAAGATCGGTTAAAAAACACTCTATCCCAGGGTGCGACTCGCTGTTGATGTTCAGCGTCTGTGTGTGAGTGCATGCAGTGTTTTCAACTCACATGCTGTTTAAAAGGTTTTTGTCTTCTATTCAGCATGTTTTGATGGACGCTCAATAGGTATTTCCTGGCTATTGAGCAAGTTTTCAAATGCCGCGTGTGCTCTTGTCTTTGCAGATCCGGCGAGCAGACTTTGCTTGGTGGATGTTAGCATAAAGGATAAGTCTCCACGTCTCACTTAATCTTATGTGGCCAAAGGCGGATCGAGCCTTTTTATCAGCATCACGTCGTGTAGTTTTACTGATCGAGTGGAATGCCGTCCCTGACCCCAATTTTAGGCATTTCAGGACTTTATCGAGAAGTTCGATTTTCACTATTTATTCGGATTATTGTCCTCTTCTTTGTTACCATTTGTACGACGTTTTGGCCGCTGTACGCTCCAGCCTTCTTCAGATGCTAGAGAAGCATAGAAAGGAATACAATATTGGAATCAGTAATATGGAGTGCCAGTGATGATCATTAGTGTCAAATTGCACTATATATCAATATAAAAATACTAAGGAAAACCATTAACATAAAAAATACAAGAGAAAACCATTAACATCAAAAGTTTAAAATATGAACTCTGGTAAAAAATGGTTCCTGAACATTAGGTTTATAAGACATAGAAATTCAATTGTTCTTATCCTTAAGTACACATGGCCCACTGGATATAGACGTTGGTTAGTTCCTGTAACTTGATGCAAAGAGTTGTGAGTTCAATAGTTCAGGCTACAGCAGTTATGAACAAGTAACTTAGAGGGTTACAGGGAAGTAACTCATGACAACCAAAAGTGGTTCTACCCAAGGGACGAAAATGATATACCCCAGTGACTGTAATAAAGGATTCGGATTAAAATTCTTAACAAAGAAGAAGGCCGGAGCATACAACGACCGAAACGTCGTACAAATGTCAACAAAGATGAGGACAATAGATCGAATAATGTAAATAGTGGAAATAATACATCATCTCAGAAATATGGTTCGATTTAGCTGGTAACTACTATAGTTTACTTTATAGAAGTTGAAGATATTGGCCGTTTACAGGCTGTTCTCACTAGTCTGATTGGCTACGAGTAGACTTGTGCTGTGAAGGCTAGAACTATTAAGGACAACCTTTACTTGAGACGTGTGTATATATATGTATATTTATCGCGTTTAAATTTCGTGTGTTTATGCCTTAGGTTTTTCATGTTGAGGGAAGGCTTGAATGTTTTTTATAAATATTTCTTCCTGCATCAGGAGCGTGTCGTAATCTGCATTTTGAGTAGGTAGGCATTATTTACAAAGATCAAAAGACATAGAATTACTTAGCAAAAATGAAATGATAAAGGAAACGAAACTACAAAACCTCCTACAGAAGTTAGCCGAAGAGAGTAAAAAGGACTACAATTAAACTGCAAGAAAATCGAATGCATGGTCATCAGCAAATAGAGCAGCCCAAAATGCCAAATACAGGTGGGGGATACTAAAATCAAGCAGGCACAAAAATTTAGATACAAGGGAAGTGTTCTAACAGAAGACGGAAAGTGCGACATAGATATCTGAAGACGAATTAGCATATCAAAAGACGCGTTCTGGAAGCTGAGTAAAGTATTAAGAGACAGGAATCTTTCACTAGAAACAAAGAAGAGAGTACTGGATTGCTATATGATATTAGTTATTCAATATTTCACTGAATGCAGGACAATGTCATCAAAGATGAAGGAAAAACTGGAAGCAGCAGAAATGTGCTTCTACAAATGGATGCTGCGAGCAATGATGAGGTTTTGGAAAGGATGGAAACAAACAGAAAATTAATATTGAGCATCAGAAAGAGACAAGTAACTTCCTGGGACATGCAATAATGAAAGAGGGCTTGGAGAACCTGATACTAATAGGCCAGATAGAGGGAAAAAGAGACAGAGGAAAGCAGCGGATAGCGCATTTGAAGGGCCTTAGCAGGTGGATGACAGAACGCATGGTGTTACTGGAGAAACTGTGCTAAAAGCCACAAGTAATAGCGAGACAGGATGTGCGTTGTGGTCTCGTGGATATCGGCTCGGAGCGAGAAATCGGGAAGCCAAGTTCGAATTCCAGCTGAATTCATTGCCTTCACTTACGGACAAATACCCTTGGGAAAGGTATTAATCCGTATATTCCTTCCAGTTATGGTGTTAAATAACAGGACAGATTGGGTTCTATAGCCTTGGTCGGCAACCAGTCTACCGCAGAAAGCAATGGCAACCTACTGCGGGATAATCTTCTGCCCAGTCAGTCATGTCTCTTTTGAGACATGATCGCCCAAGCGTGTATCACGTATGGCACTTAACTGACTGAATAGCGAGACGTGGAAAGCCATGATCGCCTACGTCCTGAAAGCACAAAGGCTATAAAGAACTAGAAGAAGAAGAAGAAGAATGTAGTTAATGAATTTGTAAGAGTTAAATGTTCAATGAGAAAATGTAAGTCGTTAAATGTTACGGATAATGTCGTAAGGAGTTAAGTGTCCAGAATTCTCGTTGCAAATAACGAATTTGTTTAATAAAGTCTGTGTTTCTTTTTCTTTTTATGACTGGCGGGAAAGTGAAAAGAAAGGTGAAACAATAAAGGAAATTGTACTGATCGGAATTTAGTTTTTACGAGTCAATTGATTTATCTTGATGTTTTTGTTGTCTTCCTTGTTGACTGCGAGAATGTTGAGAATGAAGCAGAAGAGGTAAAGAAAATTTACACGAGCGAAGAAGGAGAACGAATGTGTGACCGGACCTTTATATGTCCGGGTCATGCTTGGAGTCTTTTTTGCTACATTTTAGCATGTCGTCTCTCTGCTTCCATCTGACTGTCTTTGGCCGGTCAAGGGATGTGAATAACTACTTAGCAGGTCACGTGGTCGAATAGAACCGCATACCCATTTTTTAGGTGTTAAGAATGTTGAACAGGGGTCATAGTACAATTTGCTATTTCCTATCCAATCAGAATTCAGAATCGTCATTTTCACGCCGGGTTGTGAAATTTGCCTTGCTCTGGTTTTATCAAAATATTTTCAGTCATTTTCATCCGATTTTGCGGGTGTGCAATTTTACTTTTTGCGTTTCAGTTTTGTTGGAAGATATAGGATTTGTATCCTATAAATATGGAAAGATTTTAGAAATTTAAGTTGCGAAGATTAGCCGATTACGCTACCAAGGTTTCGACCTTTTCGATTTCGTCACGTGATTTATATTGCAAATCACCTGACGAAACGTTAGTAACGTAATCGGCTGAACGTCCCAACGAATATCTAAAGTATCTATATTTTAAAGCTTTATGTTCCTTCAAACGTATATATATATATATATATATATATATGAAATGAATTGTTTGAACATTATTTTTTATCGATACTCGTATTTAAGTAGATATTCTGTTTTTATAAATACATAATAGTGTTTAATTAAAAACAGAATATCTACTTAAATACGAGTATCGATAAAAAATAATGTTCAAACAATTCATTTCAAATTGTCGGTTGTTTATAACTAAGTTTCGTTAAAATTCGTTAATTTCCGTGATATATATATATATATATATATATATATATGTGTGTGTGTGTGTGTGTGTGTGTGTGTGTGTGTGTGTGTGTGTGTGTGTGTGTGTGTGTGTGTGTGTGAGAGAGTGTGTGTGTGTGTGTGCTTCTCAAAATTCTGATTACATTTTAGAAAACATAGGCCACAAGTAATTACTTCACACAGATATACACATATGTACATCTATATATGAGTGATTTTTTGTATGGTTCTCCCAAAATAATGTAGAAGCATCTATGTGTGCAGCATGTTTATTGTTATCCAAACAAGACTTTATGAAGATGTTGCCTGTGATACCATTCATGCTAGTTTTATACCCTGTCACCATTTACGTGTGCAACCGGTGTACGAACATATAAATAACCCCTTAAAGAAATTGGGCGTCAAATACTCACAGAAAACGTTTATTTCTCTTTGAAGTACACAGATTTGCCTTGTAAGTATTTGTTATTCTAACCGCATCGTTTGCTAAATTCCTTATTTCTGTTTTATAATGCAATCATTTGCTGATTATCTGTGTGGATTTGCAGACAGGGCAAGTTTCGAACTCTTCTATTTTCTTAGTTTCTACATATGAACATTAATCTGGTTTCTTCGGCTATTCGTTTGTTGAAAGAATAATTCTGTATTCCATTTTTAATCCTCTTAATACTTACGATCGCTTTCTTTCTTTTTTCAGTTTATGTTGACGTTGAGTTATTTCCCTTTGTTATTTCTATTTCTCTTTGATTTCTCTCTTACTTCTGCTGCTTCTTTAGTTCTATTTATAGATTCACTTTTCATATTGTCTACGTTATTTCTGTTATTCCACAAAGCCTGACACCTGTTCTTGATTTCTAGTTGACATTTTGAAATGATATCGCTTATCTTAATTGTTTTAGTGTCATATCATTTCAGGACTTTGGTAGACATGGCTTTCTTCAGGTTTAATAATTAGGAAGTACCAGGACTTTTTGGAAACGACACTCTGTTCAATTGGTTTTCCGTTGTATTCTCCATGGTCTTAAATTCAGTTTTTTCTTTTCTTAGATGGCTTCCAAGCAAAGCCAAAGTTACGCAGCTACTCTGATATTTAACCCCTAGCATAGGGTGCAATGGAAAAATGAATTAGTATATTTTTCTTAAAAGGATTTTCGTGAAAGTGAACGCACCAGACTAGATCGAAATTTGGACTTGGCTAGTCGATTTCACCTCTCGCGCTAATAATCATCACGCTAATTAATAGAAGAAAATAATTACTAACATATTTTTTAAATAAAAAACTACTATAATGAAGCCAGATGGTATATATATATATATATATATATATATATATATGTATATATTTTAATCATATCACCCCGAGCAAGGCAGTAACGCCACTGATGTGCAGGGGGCTACGTAAGAGTGAAAAGATTAGAAGAGAGAAAGCCGGAAACCACATCCTAAACAGGGAACAAGGGATGAGCCTCTACACCTGTTCAATAGACATGGGTGGAGTGTGAACCGGGCGATAGTTTAGTCTATCTACTCCAATATATATATATATATATATATATATATATATATATATATATATATAACTTTTAAACACTCTGACCAGGAATTGGTAGTGGATAAACATATCTGTATTAGGGAAGTAAAGGGCTACACATTTTTTGCGTTTTTTGAAAGGATGGTGAAATCCTGTACATAGTAATTATTTTTTTTATATTTAAACTTAATTTAAAATTAAAGGATTTTTTTTTTCATATTAATAGAGTTTCAACCTAAAATATTTAGAAAAACCTTAATTAGGTCACAATTAACAGTATGAAATAAAGATAAAATTAGAGATAAAAATATAAGGAGAGAGATCATATAGTTAAAAGGGAATATCGCGGTACTAAGATTAATACTATGAAAGGTTTATCGTTTCTAGGGATTTGAACTTTAGATTTTTTAATTTTATCAAGATCGTAAGGTTAGTTCTTTAATGTGTTTGCAATTTACTGAGGTTTCATGCCACTGATTTAGTAATATGTCACTGCTTATGTATTTAATGATCTCCATTTTTTCTTGTAGAAAAAGGAAACATGGTTCATTTACCAATCTAGATGTTCTAGCCTGTTTGAGGATTTTCCATTTAACTTTAGGTGTTTTAATTTCGTTTTTTAACTTCCAAAAATATTTAGAAAGTGATATGATATTTTGTTTGTCCTTGTTGAGAAATTTTTCACAATGTCCCTTCACCACCTCTCTCTTTCTCTCCCATTTTTCTTTTTTGTTCAATGTCTGTTTTACAATCTCCAATTCTGATCATTCATTTTCTCTAACCACCTTACCTCGCAAACTAAATTTAACAATATAAGGAAGCGAATTTTCCATCTCCCTTCAAAAAGTACAGTTTACTACCTCATGAAACATTGTCTTTTCAATGTCGAAACAAAATGTACACTTTGTAGTAGCTTGTAATTTGCACATGTTTTAAACTATAATTTATTTTAAATATTCATATCTCGATCATGTCCCGAAAGAGTGGCTGGGCAGAAGATTACCCCGCAGTAGGTTGCCATTGACTTCTGCGGTAGACTGGTGGCCAGCCAGTGCTATAGAACCCAATCTGTCCTGTTATTTAACCCATAACTGGAGGATAGAGACAGATTAATACCTTTCCCAGGGGTATTTGTGCGTAAGTGAATGCAATGAATTCAACTTGGCACTAAGCATCATCACAACTCAACTATATATATATATATATATATATATATATATATATATATATATATAAGAATTTAGATTAATGTATGGTATTTATCTCTATTTAAATTGTGGTGTAAATTGAGATATACACCCAACAAAACATGTACATATTTAGCAGTGGAATATAGATATGCGCACAAGCATAATTATGAACACATATATACATACACACTTAAATGATATCGCTTTAAATTTGTATAATTACCTGGGTAGTGTATTCAATATCAATGTTAGAGAGTTGTAGATATAAAAATATGATCAAGCGAATGAACACTGCATAGTAATTAAGAATTCCACAATTTAGACTTCTATTAATAAGATATTTTCAGAGACACACCAATTAGAATGCTTCATGTAGAATCTATGTAATTGTTTTCTTCTTATATATAACGCTATAAACGCAGCTGAAATATCGACAGAAAGGTCAAATTTTATGCTGCAATGTCATTATGGCCTGAAAATTGCATTCAGACATAAACCAAACTGTTGCCAGTCAGTACTGATTTCAGTCTCCAAGTTTACATATACTCTCTATCCCTGATCAGTCAGTTACGTGATACACGCTTTAGGCGATCATGTCTCGAAAAAGACATGACTAACTTGGAAGAAGATTATTTTGCTGTAGGTTGCTTTTGCTTTCTGCAGTATACTGGTTGCCAGCCAAGACTATAGAACCGAATCTGTCCTATTATTTAACTCATAACTGGAGGAAAGAGACGGCTTAATACTTTTCCCAAGAGTATTTTTGCGTAAGTGAATGTAAGGAATTCAACTGGAATTTGAACTCGGCTCCCTGATTTGTCTTTCTTAGTCGATATCCACTTTACCACAACTTTAATTGGAGTAGATAGACTAAACTATCGCCCGGTTCACACTCCACCCACGTCTATTGAACAGGTGAAGAGGCTCATCTCTTGTTTCCTGTTTAGGATGTGTTTCCGGCTTTCTCTTTTCCAATCTTTTCACTCCTATGTAGCCCCCTGCACATCAGTGGCGTTATCGCCTTGCTCTGGGTGATATGGTTAAAAAACAAAAAAACAAAAAAAAAAACTCGTATCCTCTATCCCTGATACTGAGCACTTCTCAGCTACAAATATAGGACAGTAAAATTAATTTTTTATCATATATATATATATATATATATATATATATATAGAGAGAGAGAGAGAGAGAGATAGATTGTGTGTTTACATAATTATTCTATAGAGAATAAAATGCAGATATTTGAACAACGGAAGTCTGAACAAAAGGAATATTAAAATGTTAACGAAAGAAGAGGCGACACAGTAATTAAACATTAGATATACAGTGTATTTGTATGCCTATGTGATTGTACATACATGTATGCGTGTATTCGTATAAGAGAGGAAAGAAAGGGAAAATGAAAAAAATGGAGATGCAGACAGTAGAAGCGAGAGAAATGGACGTAATATGAGCAAGTTTACAGAGCTAGGATATCCCAGGATAGTATAGAATAACATAGAAAGTACTCGTGACTGGTGGTGGTCCATATCTCATCCTCCACAAATAGCCTTGTTGTTGGCCTGTCAGCAAATCAACACGCCTGTTGGCTGTCCAGTACATCCGAGCCGAGGACAGTTGAACAAACAGAAGCGCATGCGCAGACATCCACTATTTCTCCGGTTCGCCATTCTTCAACGTCTGATATTCTGCATGGCTCTTGATGTTGTCTGAAACACGACACTGAGACCGAAATAGTAGAAATGAAAAAAAAAAATCTAATAAACACAATGAAAAACAATCAAATACACACTTACATTGACGATCAAATTTACGCCTACATGGAAGTAAATTATTTTGCTACTTTTGTTGTTTTAAGTCACACAAATCAGCATATGAAAAAGAAAAAAAAAGAAAAATTTCATTAGCAAAAACGTTACATTTCTGTCCAAACACGAAACGAATAAATCAAATATTATCGGTCTGCCTAAATTTGCTCATTAGTCGTCTATTTTCAGAAGTACTTTTTACTTCTCATAAATGATAAAAGCGCTAGTAAGTTTTAAAAAAATCCCCTCACTCAAATCAGGTAAATTACTGAATTACTATACATATAATATCATTATTGTCAGTAATATCTGCTTTGTTTCTTGATAATCATAATCGTTCTACTCTCTGTTATTTTTTTAGTAATATCATTTAGGAGGCATTTCTAGAAAAATATTTGCATTGTTCCTATAAGAAAAGTATAAGTAATGCATTTACATGACACATGTAATAACCCTCTTCTGTCAGTCATGCTTGACACAATTCTTAATAACATCTAATGCCTCATAACTTTTACTCCTTTTCTCCTGAAAAATTACTTTCGATATATTTTCATAGTAAAATCATAAGTAATGCATTTACGTTTCACAAATACTAACTTTATTCTGCTAGTAACGCTTGTTTTGTTTTTGTTTTGTTTTTTTAATCATATCACTCCGAGCAAGGCGGTAATGCCACTGAAGCGCAGGGGGCTACGTAGGAGTGAAAAGATTGGAAAAGAGAAAACCGGAAACCACATCCTAAACAAGGAACAAGGGATGAGCCTCTTCACCTGTTCAATAGACGCGGGTGGATTGTGAACCGGGCGATAGTTTAGTCTATCTACTCCAATTGAAAAAAAAAAGAAAAGAGTGAAAAGATTGGAAAAGAGAAAGCCGGAAACCACATCATAAACAAGGAACAAGGAATGAGCCTCTTCACCTGTTCAATAGACGCGGGTAGAGTGTGAACCGGGCGATAGTTTAGTCTATCTACTCCAATTGAAAAAAAAAGAAAAGAGTGAAAAGATTGGAAAAGAGAAAGCTGAAAACCACATCCTAAACAAGGAACAAGGAATGAGCCTCTTCACCTGTTCAATAGACGTGGGTGGAGTGTGAACCGGGCGATAGTTTAGTCTATCTACTCCAATTGAAAAAAAAAGAAAAGAGTGATGAAAAGATTGGAAAAGAGAAAGCCGGAAACCACATCCTAAACAAGGAACAAGGGATGAGCCTCTTCATCTGTTCAATAGATGTGGGTGGAGTGTGAACCGGGCGATAGTTTAGTCTATCTACTCCAATTGAAAAAAAAAAAAAGAAAAGAGTGAAAAGATTGGAAAAGAGAAAGCCGGAAACCACATCCTAAACAAAGAACAAGGGATGAGCCTCTTCACCTGTTCAATATACGCTTGTATCAATTTCTGATACTTTAGAATTTCTCTTTGGCTAATTTTCAATGATAAAAACGTGTATTGCATTTAAATTATTCATATAATCGACTTATTCTGTCAATAACGCTAAATTTCTAACCACTTACCTAATTATTCAATGTACAATTTATGAATTCAAGCGTAGTACTAGATTGTGGGAAAGGTCTCAACATATTAAAGTTCAAATAGATAAATTTTTAAGTTCTATGCTAGCAGTTTTTCTATTGCACTTCTCTCTCTCTCTCTTTCTCTCTCGCTCTCTTCTGGCTTCTTACTACCTAGTCAACTTTCACATTCAAAAATTTAAATGCAATCTTCTGTCTTCTTAATTTCAGTTCTTTTATTGTTTTCTCTCCATAATAGTGTTTTTTTCTTATTTTATCTAAAACTCAGCAACGCCTCTTGCATCTTAGAAGCTTTAATGCTTTTCTTGTGATAAAATTATTAAAACAACAAAAACAACATTTTGATAGATATATTGCACCTTTTGTAAAATCCTTTGCTTTATCGACATTTTTTCATAACAGGCAAAAATAATTAATTTTTAAATGCCAAAATGGTTCGAAGTAAACATAGGTGTGTCAAACTAGTTCTATAACCAGCAAGTAGCGTTTAGGAAAGCCGGAACCTTTCCGAAATATGCCAGATTTAAATAAAATTTACGATAAAGTACTATCCTATTACTGTTTGATTTGTTTCTTTTCATTGTTAGAATTTGTTGTGTCTCTCGATAAAACAACAACGAAAGTGTTTCTGCGGTGATTCAATAAATCCTGCCTATGATATCACCAGTTATATGAAATTAGAAAAAAATGAAAGAAATCAGCGAACGGCGTCTATGCAATAAAGGCATATATGCAATAGCTTTGATTAATACGGTAAGGTAGGTGCCTCCTCTAAAAATAAATAAATGGATATTGTTAATTAGGTATTGATATATGTAATCTATTTTTGTTGACCTAGGCTAATCCAGACGCATTTATATTTTGTCTTAAACACATGTTAATTGATTATTGTTTCAAAATTACGGGGAAAAATAGTCACAGTTTTTTGTTGACCAAATGAACTCTTAAAACGTTGTAATAAAAATTAAATATAAAGGCACATTTTTTTAAAATAAAAATTTATTTTAGTCGCGTTTGACACGTGTGATTTGATTTCTTTGACGTAATTTAGCAACCATCTTAGATCTCAGATGTTTTACGGAGCAAATGTAAACAATCGGCTCCATTGACCAAAAAGTGCGAAAGGGAAAATTGCTGAACTTAGACTCAAAAAGTATGTGTCGACCTAGCTTCCCTGTAGATATGTGTCCCTAGAAAGTTTGAATGGCGTAGCTTAGAAAATGTAGGAAACAGGCACACACAGATTCACAGATTCCCTTTTATATATATAGATATTGATTTACTGATACACGTTTTACTAATAAACTTATAGCGAGAGGAATAAGTAGATAATTTTTCCCAATGGTATTTGCGTGTAAGTGAATATGATGAACTCGACTGCAATTTGAGTTTAGCTCTCTGATTTCAAACTCCATGCCTATGTCTAATATACCATCTGCACATCCAAGCTTACAACACCTGATTTTCCCAAGCTGTCTCCCATTTAGTTTACTGACCAGGTTCGATGTTGCTTAACTTAAGTGATCCTACAAAAACCGTTTTTTTAAAATGTGATATAGTCGTAATTCCTCAAAGTTATAGAATCAAGTTTACTGTATTATTTAACTTTTCAAGGGCATTTGTCTGAAAGTAAAAAGACGAGTCTGGAATTCGAAATCGGCGAACTGACTTCACTTTCAACGCCAACAATTGTTACACCAGCCACACAGCGCTTTTCATAATCGGGAATTAATGTAAAAAAAAAAAACAACAACAAAAAACAAAACAAAACACACACACACACACACATACACGAAAAAGACAAAAATAAGAATCATATTTTTTATCTAATTTTTTTGTGAGATTTTGTGGTGTTTTCTTAGTTTGAAGACGGAAAGTGCGATAAAGAGATCCAAATGCCTATTGGCATGCCAAAGATGCATTCCAGAAGCTGAGGAGAGTATTAAGAGATAGGAAAATTTACATAGAAACAATGAAGAGAGTACTGTGTCATTATGTAATGTCTGTCCTTCAATATGGCAGCGAATGATAGACAATCTCATTAAAAGAAAGACTTAAAGCAACCGAAATGTGGTTCTACAGAAGGATGCTGAGGATACCATGGACCGAACACAAGAGCAACGACGAAGCTTTGGACACAAGAAGGAAACCGATACTTAACATCAGAAAATAACAGCTGAAGTTTTGGGGACAAGTAATGTGGAAGGAGGGTTTGGAAAACCTGATGCTCATGGGACAGATAGAGGAGAAACGAGACCAGGGAAAGCAATACATGACATACTTGATGGATGGTGGAGCGAGTATTAAGTGGGATAACAAGAGAAGGGGTATTAGGAGCGACAAGAGATAGGGAGATGTGGAGGACCATGGTCTTAAAGAGACACGGCATATAGAAGAAGATTAATGTTCAATCCTTTTGTGAAATGAATCTCAGCCAAGTGATTAAAATTGCATTGATGAGTTGGGCTGCATCGTTCGTTCACAGCGATACAGATAATAACGTACCTAGATTCGCGTGGCAGAGTAAAAATCGAACTGTCTGCAATATTTATCTCGTGAGCTATCATTCTACAGCATATCTTTAAATTCATGGTACAAATCAGTATTTAGAAAGCTTAACTTGGTCTGGTGTATGGCCAACACAGTGGGAAGTCACTGAGGTTATAAAACTCTACGCTACTAAACGGACTGTGTAATTTGCTAGCGAAACATTAATGCAGTTGTAACACAGTAGGTGTTAACATGCTAATTAATCTTGTTAGTAAATGTAAGCCACCTGCTGTTTTTCCCTGGTAAATTCAGAGACGAGGACGCTTGATCCTGGTACAAGATGTAGCACTCTATGTAGCTTTCCTACTCAATATTGAAGCGGCTTTCTGGAGAGGAGGCTTTTATAAACATTGTGTTTAGATAAGACTTGAAAAAATCCTACGCTTAAAGTTGAATGATTGCAAATATAAGCTATTCTTTTTCATTTATGTGCCATGTCCCTTTAAGACGTAGACAATCAACATATCGCTAGTGGCTCTTAGCACACCTTCTCCTGTTACCCCACCCAAACCCTGTTCTGCTATTCACTTGCTCAAGGCCGTCAAGTATGTTACGTATTGATTTCTCCTGTCTCTCTTTCCCTCTATCTGACCAATGGGTATCACGTTCTCCAAGCCCTTCTTTCTCATTATATGTCCACAGAAACTTTAGCTGTCTTTTCTTGATGTGCACTATTAGTTTCTTTTTCGTTTCCATTCTCTCCAGAAGCTCATCATTGCTGACATGTTCAGTCAATGTTATCCACAGCGTCCTTTTGTAGAACTCCATTTTGGTTGCTTCAAGTCTCTCCTTCATCTTTGATGAGATTGTCCAGCATTCACTGCTTTATTGAAGAACAGATATTACATAGTAGTCCAATAGATTTTATTCGATTCTAGTGAATTTTTCCTGTTTCTTAATACTCTGCTTAGCTTCTAGAATGCATCCTTGGCTATTCCGATTCGCCCGCAGATCTCAGTGTCGCACTTTCCTTCTTCAAGTGCTTAAATTTCTTTACCTGCTTGATTTCAGCACCCCCCGTCTGTAGTTAGCATTTTGGGATCCTCTTTTTACTAATGTCTATGCATTCAGTTTTCAATAAACTAAAGCAGACGGATTTCTTAGAATTACTGATGTCTTAGAATGATACCAAAACAACTTGAATACTTCAGCAAGATTTTCATAAGTCAGTCGTTCAGTCAGTTAAGTGCCATGCGGCATTTACATTGGACGATCAGGATTCGAAAGTGACATGACTGACTGGGCAGAAGATTTTCTAGTAGTAGATTGCCATTATTTTTTGTGGTAGACTGGTTGCCAACTAAGGCTACATAACCAAATCTCTACTGCTATTTAACCCATACCGAGTGTGAATAATGACGTATTAATATATTTCCCAAGAGTATTTGCGCGTAAGTGAAAGCAACGAATTCAACTGGAATTCGAACTCGGCTCTCCGAGTTTTCGTTTATTTACCAAAAAAGTAGTTTATTTAGGTTCTTGGTTACACTTCTTCTTCTTCTTCTTCTTTGTGACTTGTCCTTTCAGGACGTAGGCGATCATGGCTTTTCACGTTTTCTTATTCCTGGTTGCTCTTAGCACGCTTTCTTCTGTTACACGGCATAACCCTCGTTCTGTCATCCACCTGATCAGGTCCTTCAATATGTTATCCACTGCTTTCACCTGTTTCTTTTTCTCTCTAGATAGGCCTGTTAGTATCAGGTTCCCTAAGCCCTTCTTCCTCATTGCATGTTCCAGGAACTTTAGCTGTCTGTTCCTGATGATCAGTATTAATTTCCTTTTCGTTTACATCCTTTCCAAAACATCATCATTGCTCACATGCTCAATCCATGATATCCGCAGCATCCTTCTGCAGAACCACATTTCAATTGCTTCAAGTTTTTCCTTCATCTTTGATGATATTGTCTAGCATTCACTGCCATATTGAAGAACTGACATCCAGTACTCTTTCCTTTGTTTCTAGCGAAATTGTCCTGTCTCTTAATACTTTACTCAGCTTCTGGAACTCGACCTTTGCTATGCCATTTCGCCTTCGGATCTCTGTGTTGCACTTTCCGTCTTCTGTTAGAACACTTCCCTTGTATTTAAATTTTTGTACCTGCTTTATTTTAGTATCCCACCCCCTGTATTTGGCATTTTGGGCCGTTCTTTTTACTGATGACCATTTTCAAATTAGCGAAATACTTTACAAGGTATTGATGAGCAGGTAATCTGAACTCAGAATTGCTCATTTACAGTTGTGAATATTATAGAACAAACGATGTGTGTGCCTATATGCTCGTTAGGGGACCACTTTCTCTAAAATTATTCTACATATGAAACCACACCAAACCATTAGATTTTTGTGTAATGATCTTAATCTCAGTATTTTCTCGACATTTATTACTCGTCATTATTTTTCCCTAGCAGACGATTGTTGTCGTTCATTACAAAGCCGTAGCCATATTAATTTACTAAGCTATCCCCAAGTTAATATTAAGGGTCAGTTTATTAGAATTGAGCCTTAATATTAACTTGGAGATAACTTAGTAACTTCAGATTATCTAAATTCTCAAAATAAATTAACTTTTTAAATTAGATCTTTACCGGCATTTAATTCAATTATTGATTAAATACAACCAAGCCTTCACTTATGTTTCCCCACCCTCTATTTTGGAACTATAAAACCAGGCCTTCCTAAATTTAATTCCATTTGTCGACCGCTGACAAGCCTCCTTGGAGCACTATTTGCCCTGCATGAATGGGTCAACTTGTTCTAACGCGGTTAGATATTTCACAGGATAAGATAAGCTTAGTAAATATCTAACCTAGTTTCGCGTCTGACGAGTTGGGTGGCGACTCATTCATAATCTTTGTATTTCTATAGAAGCGAAGAAAAGAGAAGTAGAAAACCACGCCGCATCAGTGCTTCCTGTTAAGGATGATAACACTTTCGAATTTAAGTATTTGAAATACTGGGTTTCAACATGGCGTGTCCACCTGTCACTTCCGTTGGCGGGAAATACGTAACGTATCTGGAGCAATAAATATTTATCGAATTTAGCATAATTTTGCACGCGGTGAAAATATTAAGGTTCATTATTTATTGGATGTGCTAGCGAATAGTCTGAGAGATATGCTTGTTAATTAAAACAGTTTATTCAACTATTTACCCTATTTACGTTGTGTGGACTATTGACCTAACCTTTGTTGTTATATTCACAACGTTTCGTGCATTTTACGTCCCGGTCTTCTTCAAATGATATACGTTGGAATTTTAAAACCAAACCTTTTATTTCATCCACTGGAGTAGATTGTTCTAGTCTTACGTGCCAAGCATTTTGGGATATCTCAGTTTCAGTTACAACGTAATATCACCCGAAGAAGGCTGAAGCGTTCAACTACCGAAACGTTGTTAATATGACAATTAAGAAGACAATAGTAAATTGTATAAATAGTTACAATACATTATCTGAGAAACAGTTTATTTAAACATATATTATATACAGAAATAATTTATTTAAATATATATATTTTTCCTTTTAAATAATTTTTTTGTATCAAGTATGGATAAATTACCGCCATTTATAATTTTTCTTGCGCGTTGTTTATGGTTGACTTTGTCGATTACACAGTATAGTAGGGTCAGTTGGGCACCGTTTGCTTGAAACAGAGCACTATGACGCAATTCATTCTGCCAGAAATCTTTTTTGATTTTAAGGATAGTTTAAAAGATAATAATGCATTTTCTGATACAAGCCCAACTAATTAATATATAGCTGGAGGTTGAAAATAAGGATTCACACCATTTCCAAGGGTATTTGCGCATAAGGAAATATAAATATCCTGACTGGAATTGGAACTCTCGATCACTGGTGCCCCATAAATACGAATTTGCACGAGATACTAGATTAGATCCCACTCTTTTACAGTGAAACCGATAAAATGCAGCCGTAACTTCTACTCCAACAGTTTCTTTCCTCGCACTTCCCGACTGTGGAATTCTCTTTCAAACGATTGCTTCCCCGACGGCTACAATCGCCAGGAGTTTAAATGTAAGGTCAATAGACACCTCCTAACACACTAACCTGCTCCCATTCTATCAAGCACTCTTCCCATCTGCCTAACCTTCATCCTCGCTATCCTAATTCATCTGTCACCTTCCTCCTGACATTCCCTATGTCTAACCACTCCTTCTCTTTACCTTCCCCTATGTAGCCCCATGCGCAATAGTGGCAGTGGAATGCCTTGCTTGGGGTGAGATGATTAAAAAAAAAATTCAAATTCCGTGTTGTTAACCCTTGCACTCCTAGCATATCCAAGCGTACAACACCTGGTTCTCCAAAACGGTCAACCATCTAGAAGCTGACCAGAATCCAAGATAATTAGCTTCTTCGAACGTATGAGATTTCGCAATAAGCAGTAGGTTAAAATAAAATTATAATAGAGTCTTGGAGAATTTCGTGATTGCCAATCTCAGAGGAATATATAACCGGAAGAAGACCAATCTTCATGTGGTGCCAATGAAGCAAATAAATTTGAGTTCTATCGAACAATCAGCTTTTTCCTACGATGTACTTCATGGAACAAACTTCCAAAAGGATGCCTTCTCGCATTCTACAACATTAACCTCTTTAAGTCTTGTGTCGACTGTTACTTATCATACAATTCAGTATAATCTACAATTAAACCCCGTTCATCCTTCTACGTCCATAGAACAGTCACATTTAGTAACTCCTTGTCTTGATTGGGTTGTATTTGTTTCTTTTGTTTGTTTGTTTTTGTTTTTTTTTGCAATTGAATGGAGGTACCTAAATTCGTAGTTTCTTTCTTCTGTTTGACTACAACCCCCATTTCATAGAAGATAAAATATAACAAATTTGATTTTCTCAACGATTTTTTATAAAAAAAATACTTATTCATATAATTTGTTTTTCGGTGCGTAGTTGAAGGACGTAAGTGTATTTTTTCTTTCTTTCAAATGTTCGTTTTTACTTTTCGTAAGCAGGGAGGAAATATAGATGTTGAGTCAAGGATAATATTTTTCCAAATGAGTTTCAAAAAATCTGTGAACGTCTTTAATCTGGGTGACAGGGACATTTTGGAACCACTCTGGAAGCGTTAATTAAACGAATGTTTACACTGATCGGGACGATAAAAGCGAGACAGGAGCTTGTCAATCTAAATTCAATTTGTCAGATTTTGCTTTGATGATTGCGGGATGTCACTGTCTTTTGTTTCACCACATATTTTGTAAATCAGGCGCTATGCATAAGACCAAAGATTTCAATAATGTCATTGTAGGTCATTCTAAATAATTTGTGAATCTTGAATGGCATACTTTTGGGTTGTAAAAAGAATCAGATTTCCTTTTTTCTAAATTTGAAGGGTAAGTAAAGCAATAAACTTTAATCTTCCAATTAAGTTTTTAGTCGATCGGGCGAGTGAAATCTCAAAGGCTGCCTACATTTACATAAGATATATTACACAAAATGATTTATGAAGGTTTGACACGAAGACCTACTTGAAATATTCGGAAAGCTTGATTTATTTTAATCAATTCACCGATGCAAACCGATAGACGCAAGAGTCTATTAAGAGTTAAAGAGAACCAAAAATTAGCTAAAAACTAAAAACCAAATCTTTAACAGGAAACAAGACTTAAACTCCTACTCATTTTCAAAAAGCCGGCGATGAGTGCAAACCGGAGCTGATTTGGTTCAGAAAAATAAACAAGTAATTTCATAAACTCTACGAAGAAAAAACATCCTCGATAGAATAGAGAAGAAATTCAGTGACTTATCAAAAATAGAAAAAAATGTAAAACAATGATGCATTTTTTCTGCGAAAATAACAGAATAAGCGTATCGAAAGAGCAAAAAATATCTTTCAGAAACTAAGCAACGAATTAGGAGACAGAAATGTAGCGTTAGAAACTAAAAAGAGTTACTGAACTGTTATGTAACTTCTAATTGGCTATATGGTAGTGAATAATGATAATGTTTTTATCAGACAGATATGGTTCTACAAACGAATACTAAGAATGCCATGTGCAGAACATGTGAGAAAGGAGGAAGTCTGAAAGAAAATATGAACAAAGAAGATTAAATATAAAATCAGAAAAAGACAGCTGAAATTTATAGGGACACATAATGAGGAAAGAAGATTCAAAGAATTAAGCGCACAGAGCATGATGAAGTTTAGAGAAATAGGGTGCAACTTACCAAGTTTGTTTGAATTGCATAATAGGAAAAATGGTATGATGGTAATGTGTTAAAAATGGTATGATGGTAATGTGTTAAAAATGGTATGATGGTAACGTGTTAAAAATGGTATGATGGTAATGTGTTAAAAAATGGTATGATGGTAATGTGTTAAAAATGGTATGATGGTAACGTGTTAAAAATGGTATGATGGTAATGTGTTAAAAATGGTATGATGGTAACGTGTTAAAAATGGTATGATGATAACGTGTTAAAAATTGTATGATGGTAATGTGTTAAAAATGGTATGATGGTAATGTGTTAAAAATGGTATGATGGTAACGTGTTAAAAATGGTATGATGGTAACGTGTTAAAAATGGTATGATGGTAACGTGTTAAAAATGGTATGATGGTAATGTGTTAAAAATGGTATGATGGTAATGTGTTAAAAATGGTATGATGGTAACGTGTTAAAAATTATTCGTTGCTAACGAGAAGGGTTTATATTACACAGCAGTTCAGTGATCTTTTGTTTATTCTAACGAAGCTTTTCCTGTTTCTTAATACATTGTTTAGCTTTTGAGAGACATCTTTCGCTGTTTCATTGCGACTTTAGATTCACGCATCACGTTTTCCATTGTCTGTTTAAACACTACCAAGATAATTAAATGTCTATATTTGCCGAATTTTCACATTTCCAATTAAGATTTCCCATCTTGGCTACTGCTCTTGGACTGTTTCATACGTTCCGGTTTTTTACAATTGATGGTTATGCATACCTGACGAGCTTTTTTGTCTTGGTGTCCCAACTACGTGAATTTAAGCCTGCTATTAAATTGGCATCTAGGTCCGACCCTTTCACCGTCGAAATTGTTGAATGTAACCACCACTTCTACAGTTCTTTTACTCGCACCCCGCACCGCCTGTGGAACTACCTTTCGTTTGTTTTTCCTTCCTCGATTGCTACAATCTTCAAAAATCTAAATGCAACATCAATTACCATATTCTTGAGTCCCGTTTATCTTTTATCCTTTCTTCAATACCCACTGTATCCTGTCTTTTCTCTCACTGTAACCCTCTGAGCACTAGTGATGGTTCCGCCTTGCTTAGGCTCAGTCAGTTAAGTGCCATACGCGATACGCGCTCTGCTTGATCGTGTCTCGAAAGAGACATGACTGACTGGGCAGAAAATTATTCCACAGTAGGTTGCCATTGCTTTCTACGGTAGACTGGTTGCCGACCAAGGCTATAGAACCCAATCTGTCCTATTATTTAACTGGAGGGAGGAGACGGATTAATACCTTTCCCAAGAATATTTGTGCGTAAGTGAATGCAAGGAATTCAACTGGAATTCGAACTCGGCACCCCGATGTCTCGTTCCGAGTCGATATCCAATGCACCATAACGCACATTCATTGCTTAGGGTAAAATGTTAAAAGAATATCTACCCATTTTTTTTTTGTTACGTTTTCTTGTAGTTAGTATAGTTTCCTTTGTGTGTTTACTATCATGTTGTTAAGATTGTATCCGTTAATATGCATATAGGGTCTTCCCAGCAAATAATTTGAACTATTCTAAACCAATTTGAAAATAAATCAAGTCTTACCAGTATTTCAAAACGATCTTTGTGTCATAATTAATAAATCTTACATTTGATGATTATTTCTTTCTTCCTGCTTTCACTTCAGTTTCAGTTTTATGTCTGCTATTGAAAGAGGGATGTGCGTTGTGATGCAGTGGATACCGACTCGGAACAAGAAATCGGGGAGCCGAGTTCGAATTTCACTTAAATTTCTTGCATTCACTTATGTGCAAATACCCTTGGGAAAGGTATTAATCCGTTTATTCCTTCCAGTTATGGTGTTAAATAACAGGTCAAATTTGGTTCTATAGCCTTGGCTTGCAACCAGTCTACCGCAGAAAGCAATGACAACCTACTGCTGAATAATCTTCTGTCCAGTCTGTCGTGTCTCTTTTGAGACATGATCGCCCAAGCGTGTATCACGTATAACACTTAACTGACTGATCGAAAGAGTGCAATTTACATAACTTATGGTTTTAAGATCTTGTCCATCGTGCTAGGATTCTAATTCATCTTATTGGCTCAAACAATAACGGCTTAAGTAAAATAAAAATAACACTTTTAAGGCTTTGCTAATACTTTACAAAATATAGCTTTGGGACTTTGCATCAACCTATTAAACGATCTTGTATATAAAGCGTATATAATTTTCGATGAAAATCCGTGATTATCAACCAAAACAAAACTAGCGTTTACTTCCCGCCCACAACAAGGACGGAGAGTTAGAAATTTCTTCTGATGTCATATTTAATTCATCTCTTGGCAATCACACAACATTTATCAAAGGATAACTTGGTCTAGTGTTCAGAGGAGTTATTTCATTGCAATACACCTTGCCAAAGTAAATAGGAAGTAAAAAAAAAAATACTTTTATGTACGTTATAGATAATTACTATGCATGGTAGACCTCAGTTAGCCTGACGTCTATCAGTATGGAATTGGAGGGCAGAGTTCAGTTTTAGGCAGAATCTCTTGCGCTCACTTTCCCGCTAATGCTTTGGGAAAAATTACATTTCTCCCCCGGCTATGGTTTTTACAGCAGGGTACAATAGCATCTCTAGATTTGGTTTGGTTTATTTTGTTTTACGGTATATCAACCTCATTGTGTTATTTAAAGCTGACAAGTCTTTTAGAATGGTAAGAATTTGTAAGAAATCTCTTAGTAGATCAGGTTTTATTTACGTAGTTTTGTAAAGAGGGTTTTGCCGAGAGTCAGATGTATTACTGGTATGTATATATATTTTCTTCAAAAACTGGCAATATTTTTCTCTCTTACAAAAATGTATTATTGGTTATATTTTTCTTCATAATTATATTGCTGGTAATGTTTATCCTTCAAAGATGTATTACTGGTAATAGTTTCTTCTCCAAAAAAGTATTGCTGGAATTTTCAAAATAAAAATCTATTTCTATACTTTCATGATGTTTGAACCCTAGTTTGGTGGTTAAATATTTGCCATAGAACCCTAACAGGTGCTAACACACCGGGTAAAGAACCTGAGAACAAATTGAATTTTAGAGGTGGTTCCAAGTTCCTCAAAACTTCCTAGTTAGTGGCCTTGCTACAGGATGCAGTTTATCGTCAAACCCAAAACCCGGATGTAGTTTATATTCAGGACGCTTCATTGATTTTTTTATGAAGAAGGTTTTATATATATTACTTAAAAAATGCATTAATGGTAATTTTCTTTCTTAAAAGTTTTACTTGTATTTTTATTATAAAAATCTATTTTTCTTTGCCATGGTGACATCACCCAGTACAACAGATTTAACTCTTCCCACAACTACATATAATTCCCCTTACAAGAGGAGGGCAGAGATCAGGGAGATCAAGAACCCAGAGAGTGAGAGATCCGCAGAAGATCAGCATAAGCTGATTAGCGGAGAGCGATAGGCAGAGATAGCAAAGACTCCATATCCTATCACATGAACAGGAGTGTCCCCCAGGACTCATCCTAGACCAGACGTTCTTTCTGAGCTCCCTGATGTGATCAAATCCCAAGTAGGCATTTACGCTGACAACACCACCATTTACTCCCACCTCAATCAGAAATCTGCCAAGGCGGACAAAGATAACCTCGCTACTGATCTTGAGAAATGCTTGCAGCTTGTGGTGAACTGGGGTAAGAAAGGACTCGTAAACTTTAATGCTTCGAAAACGAAGCTGCTATCCGTCAACCACCATAGAAAGTCCTTCCTGCTCACCATGATTATCGGTTTCCCCGAAACGTCTCCTCTGCCTCACTCTCTCAGCCGACATCAAGTGGAACGACCTCATTGAATCAATAGGTAAATTTACTTCTAGGAAGGTTGGGTTATTGTGTCGAGCCAGGAAGTTTTTCTCGCTTGAATCCATCTTGCACATATACAAATCAACCATCCGCCTATGCATTGAATACTGGTGCCATATCTGGGCAGGCTATTAAGCTCGGAGTTCTCGACAGGATCCAGGATCAACTTGACCTGTCAGGTCGATTCCAGTCACATTCTCGCCGACGGGATGTGGCTTCCCTCTGTTTCTTTTACAAATATTTTCAGGGTTTCTACTTCGACGAGCTTAGTTTACTGGTGCCCCTCCTACAAAACTTTACTCGAGCAACAAGACTGCTAACAAGGTCTCACCCTTTTACGGTCAAAACAACCAAATGCAGCCTTCACTTCTACTGTATGAGATTCTGTTCTCGCATTTTTCGCCTTTGGAACTCCCTTCCGTATACTTGCTTCCATGATAGCTACAATCTTCAAAGTTAAAATACAACGTCAATTGCCATCTCTTCTCCCCTTGACTTCCATACTATTCTTATCCTTTCCAGTGGCAGTACTGCTTTGTTTGAGGGGAAACGATTAAAAGAAAAAAAGAAAAAAAGGATTAAACTCACTGTTTTTTTTAATCGTGTGGCCCCAAGCAAGGCCACTATAGCGCAGGGGGTTACATAGAGTATAGGAAACGTCAGAAGGAGGGTAATAGACGACTTAGGATGTACATAGGGAGAGAGTTGGAGAGAGTGGGAGTGAGTTAGTGTGTTAGGAGGTGTCTATTGACCCTACATTTAAACTGCTGGAGGTTGTAGCTGTCGTTAAAGCAAGCATGCGGTAGGAAATTCCACAGGCGGGAAGTGCGAGGAAAGAAGCTGTTGGAGAAGAAATTGCGGTTACATTTCATCGGTTTCACTGTAAAAGGGTGGGACCTAGTTGCCAATCTAGTATCTCGTGCAAATTCACATCTAGGGGGCACCAGTGATTTAAGTTTGTCAGAGCAGAAGCCATGAAAGTATTTATAGAAGAGGCACAAGGAAGCCACGTCACGCCGGTGAGAGAGATACTGCAGGCGGTCAGACTAAGTCGGTATCAATCACATTACAGATTCTTCGCTGTATTTTGTCAAGAAATTTGTTCTATGTCAAGCGCTTTCAGATCAGACTTGTGCACACAGTGTTTTTTTTTTAATGATTCATGACTTGAAAGTCAAATTTGTAGTCATAAATTGTTAACGAAATGACTTCTTTTTTTCTTTTTTAAACGACATAAATGAAGACGAGCTAGATTAATAGATTCACTAAATGAATTTTTAAATAGCGATATATTTATTAAGAATACCTTTAACTTGCGTATACTTAACTAGTAAATTATTTTTCAGGGTCGATTTTACAATACAGGGTGTCCATAAATTTCGTGTGCACTTTAAAAAATTGTAACCTTTTCTGTATTTGAGATAGAAATAATTTGTAAAAACGATTAAAAAGTAAACCTATATTTTTAAAGGTTTTATTGAAATTTTATTTAAGTTTCAACATGTCCTCCATCATTAGCAATACAAAGGTTAATACGATTTTGCAGTTCACTGATTTACAGTAATGACTGAAATCACATTAGTTATTTTAGCTTTCAAATCTAATGAATTAGGTATGGTTGCATACACAATTGTTTTCACATGTTCCCATAAAAATTTAATGGAGTCAAATCTGGCAAACGTGGAGGCCCATAAATGGTCCACCCCTTCCGATCCATCTGTGAGGAAATTCCTGATTTAGAAACTGTGTAACACACAGAGCAATGTTACAAGAAGCTTCATCTTGTTGAAACACTGTATTATCTTTCAAGTTTAATTATTCAATGTCATTTTTTACAGATTATTTCTATCACAAATACAAATAAAGTTATAAATTTTTGAAAGTTCACACGGACTTTTTATTATCAAATTGCCAAGACCATCGTCTGAATAGAAATCTTTTTCACTTGCGCACTCTAGCTATTCATTAATATGAATCAATATAATTTATTATTGTTAATTTCTATCGCGACATTTTGGGTCGATAAATTCTTCGACCACGTGGAAGAAGAGTTTTAAATCTAAAACAAAGTAGCTTCTGGTTCAAACTTTCATCTAACATGTCAATATCACGTCTTCCATAGACGTTGCTTTTACCGTTTTTGTCATGTAATTATCTTTGTTTAAACAGAACATAAATCTGTTATCCTTCTCGTATCTTTTCCTCTCTGATTCTAAATCCCATGTTTGTTTTGCTAGCGAGCAATAGTAGAGTTATTTTTAGAGAATTTTAAATTACTTATTTTTATTATTCTTTTTTACTATTAGTTCGTTACTAATTTTATTCTGTTATTATTATTATTATTATTATTATTGCCTTTTATCAAAACGCACGGACCTGTCATGCTAATGCGGAAATTAAAAAATGTTTTTTTATTACTTTTTAATAATCTTCCAGATTAATTTTCAGTAAATATCTAAGTATTGTTTTTTTTTAATAAAATAGAAGATTTTCTTTTCAAATTGTCATATATTTTACAACAAAATAAGATTGGAGTTTTTAAGAGTTGAAATAGTTTTAGGTGAATATAACTATATTTACACTTAATTCAGTCTTCGATTTAGAAAATAAATACTGATATATTTTCAAATATTAATGGCTGCACATAACCGTCAAAGTACCAACCGCCATATTGTGTTCATTTCTTTGTCCACACCGTGTAATTAAATGCATTACACTGGGGAACACACCTTTTGTTGATTTAAAAAAAAAGACCTTTCTATAGTCAATTTGAGTGTGTTGATTTCAAATCTGAAGTCGGTTTTTGTCTGCAAGCTACAGATTTTATGCAATTTGACATTTTTATTTATTTTATAATTTTTCGTTATTATAGGAAATTATAGGAATAGCTTATCAATTTGTTTGTGTAATTTATTCAGGCAGGAATTTGCGTTTTTACTTCATCTGGGCAATCTCGTTTAATGCTCCCGCAGTAGTCAGTCATCATACTTTTGTCCCAACGTCCTTGGTAGCGTTCTTCCATGACCTTTAGGTCTTGGTGGAATCGTTCTTCTTGTTCATCACTTACAGCCCCCAGGTTGTCAGGGAACTTATCAAGGTGGTTGCTCAAAAAATGAAGCTTGATGCTCATGTTACACCCGAGATCACGAAAAGCAAGGAGCATTCTGTTCACAAGTTCGCTGTAGTTCTCCGCCTTATTGCTTCCAAGGAAGTTCTGAGCGACTGCCACAAAGGATGCTGCCTTTTCTAAAGCGGTCATCTTAGCAACAAACTGTTCATCACGAAGTAGGGTTCGAATCTGTGGGCCATCAAACACGCCTGCTTTGATCTTCTCAAATGATAACCCTGGTAAAATTGTAATGATGTGTTGGAAACATTCACCTTCGGTTTCCAGTGTCCTTGACAAATTGCTTCATCAAACCTAATATGATGTGATGAGATGGAAAGTTGATCTTATCTCTGCTTACAATTGGGTCATGTATGATATTGGGCATCCCTGCTTCAAGGGTGTCACAAATAGGCCAGTCCTTCTGGACCCAATTTCTGTCTTGTGCTCGGCTGTCCCACATACAGGGGAAACATGGAAACTTGGTAAAACATTTCTGTTGTCCAAGAAGAAAGGTGGCCATCTACACAAATGATCCAATTGTGCTCATGATACTTTAATAAGTCCATGACCATTCTCATATCCTCATAGTTTTCCTGCAAATGCACTGAGTGACCGACAGGTACTGTTCCATAAACATTGTCATTATGTAAAAGAACACACTTTAGACTGCGTTTTGAACTCTCTAAAAAGAGTCTTCATGTAGCAGGACTATAGTAAGGTACACCAAGTTCTTTGAGAAGACTTGGGATGTCATGGCAGTAAACAAAATGTTTATCTTCTGAAAAGAAGGTTACATAAAGCTGGTCACGCTTTCTGAAATATGATATTTAAAAAAGTGATCAACAAGATTTCTGCTTTGTAATCTTGATGCCAAAAGCTCTGCTGCTTTTTTTGAAAATCCTAAATCTCGCATTAAATCATTCAGTTCAGCCTGGGGAAGAGTCTTGGAGACGGGAAAAGGTTCAGTGTCTGAAGAACAGTTCTCCGATTGTGAACACTTTTCTGACAATTCACTGTCACAAATGTTTTGTTCGCTTGTATCATATCCAATGTCTTTATCGCCCAATGAAGGCAAGCCTTTGAAAACTGGAACAGGAACTTCTTCAGAATGCGGAGCAGGCCGAATAGCTGAGGGAATGTTCAGATACATAATCTTATGTCGGTTTTTCCTCCCAACACCCGTTGTGTTTACCATGCAAACATAACAGTCAGTTACATGGTTGGTGGGTTCGCGCCAAATCATTGGAACTCCAAAAGGCAAACCTTTACGTTTTCCCTTGGTCCAGTCTCGAAGCATTTCCTCACAATTGTGGCACACAACCTGAGGAGCCTATTACTTGTCTTGATCACCAAGATGACCTTCAAAATATACCTTGTAGGCACGCTTGACGAACGAGGATATGTTACGTCTCTGACGATTGAGTGTGTAGCATCCACATATGTAACAGAAGGCATCAGACTTGTTTCTGCAATGATATCTATTTTTGGAAGCCATGTTTGATCTGAAACAAAATACGAAATATCAAAATATTAGAAGCTATCTATATATATGGACGTGAAAATGCTTATACATAGTTTACGCAAGTTCATATTTGTACAATTTTATTAACCTAAATTAAATGCATACAAACTAGAGATTGTAGAGAAAAACTAATTTCAGATTTGAAATCAGCGCCCAAAATTCCTTCAGAATCAGTTAAAATATCCAATGCAACTCAAAGTTACTGAAAAAGTCTTCCCCAGTGTTATCATTGATACAGAACCCCTTTTCCCAATGATTATTTATTTATAAATTTTACACACACACACGTACGTGCGCGCGCACACACGCATCTGCTATACTTTACCTTGACTTTCACAGTTATTCTGAGCGTAATTTTGAAAGCCTAATCATATTTTAATTCTGTCTATAAATACCTGTGGTGAAATCGGATTCTGGCATATGCTTTGATGAAGGCTCTCAGAGGTCGAAACGCATCGGTAAAAATTAGTTTTCCATTTTGTCATTATTCACATTGTTTTTTACTTAAGGTAAACTTTTTTATTTATATCTGAATCTTACATACACTGAATCGTATTATCTTTGTTGTATAAAGAAAAAACCTTGGTCGCTCTTCTTGCCTATTAAATGCTAAATCACTTTTGAGAGATGACAACTATACAGTTTCACTTCTGGTCATCACCTGATTTCAAGAGGGAAACATGATCATGAACCTAGCTAAAATGACTGTAAAACTATTTATTAAATTTTCTCTAACTGACGTGAATATTCCTGAAGCAGCAAAAAGCATTTTAGAAAAAAATGTGTATCTCTGCATGGGCAGAAATTTAAAAATAAATAAATAAAATTAAAATAAAATGAGAAATAAATAAAGAAGAAAAATAAAAACAAAAAATAAAATAGTTTTGCAAAGGATCTTGTCAAACACTGTTTTGCTTTGTATGTCGATGAAAAAAGATTGTTCGAACATAGTTCTGAAGTAACAATAGTCTTGTCCTCATGTTTAAGCACGAAAAGGTGAATCAGACACATCAAGTTAGTTTTCATCTATTAATAGAGCTTAAGGACAGGGAAAAAAAGAATGCTTATCCTATTTATTGCTCTTCATTAATAGGTTTGTTCATTTTCTCGCTTCACAAGGCAATACATTTTTTTACAAGGTTAGGGAAAAGTTTCGGTTTTATTTACTTTTTTTATTTGAAATATTTTACTCGACTTAACTTGGGACAAATGCTTATAAGAAATAAGAGTACGAAGTCAATCTTCCATGACTGGATTATTTTATTCGCAACCTGGCTTATTCTTTAGCGGTAGATCAACATTTATGGCTTATTTAATACAATATTTTTGTAACGCATTTTTATGCTTTCAACTACAGATATTGTGCACATAATTTTGTACTTTCAGTGCAAATGTTCTTTAAATATAGAGTTTGTCGATGATAAAATTTTTTAATGTATCGCTGCTAATTTTACTCTAAACACTTAATACTTTTTAATGCCGTTTTTGTGTTATTTTGCTTGTCCTTTCGCTATAAAAATGGATTGTTGGTCATTTTATTATAAAGTGTATTGTTGGTAATTCTACAATAAAATGTATTGCTGGTATTTTTTTTACTATGAAAAAGAGAGTTTTGTTTTGGGGTTCACTAATTATTCGGAGTTGGGACTCAAATTTTAATGCTTCCAAAACTAAGCTGCTATATATTAACCGTAACAGACAACAGCTCCTACCCGCCATTAGCATGGATCAGGCAAGTCTCCCTGAAAGGAAAACTGCGCCTCCTAGGTTTAACTCTCACAACAGATCTTAAGTGAAATGACTACATGGAATTCATGGCTAAATTCGCTGCTAAGAAGGTCGGTTCTCTGTGTAGGGCCAGGAAGTTTTTCCCTGTCTGAAACCATCCTGCACAAACACACACACACACACACACACACACACATATATATATATATATATAGTACGAAGTACTATAGTATTTACGCTCTCACACCCTGATTGAGCACTCTGGAAGAGTGGTAGACTTTGTAAACAGTAGCTACTCCGGCATTTACACTACGCTCATTCAATAATGAATTGGATCACTCTAGCTATTGGGCGTGTTTATACGCGCTAAAAAGCCTGCCTTCTTCTACTGGACGCTCGTGGCCTAGGGGTAGAATCGCCGACTGACGCCAATTCGGTCGGGTTTCAATCCTGGGTTAGGAAGCGACCGAAGTCTAAGCCCTACTGATGAGCTGTAATACAGCGAAAAAGATCTGTCTGCGGATGACTCTCTCTCTCTCTCTCTCTCTCTCTATATATATATATATATATATATATATATATCATTCGCCCGGGCATTGAATACTGCTGCGATATTTGGTCGAGTGCCCCTGCTATCCACCTAGGGATCCTTGAGAAAATCCAAAGGAGAATCTGTAATGTGATCGATCCCGACTTGGCAGTTTAGATACAGTCACTTTCTCACCGGCGTAATGTGGCTTCGCTGTGTCTCTTCTACAAATACTTTCACGGCTTCTGCTTCGATGGACTCAGCTCTCTGCGGTCCCATATTTATGTTTTTTTCTTCGAGCCACAATATTAGCAACTAGGTCCCAGACTTTTACTGTGAAACCAATAAATTGTAAACGCGAATTCTACTCCAGTGACTTCTTTTATCGCACTTCCCACCTGTGGAATTTCCTTACGTTTACTTGTTTCCCCGACAGCTACAATCCAAGAATTTAAGTGCAAAGTCAATAGTCATCTCCTATCTCAGTGACTTGCATCCTTTCTCCGTCTACTCCACTCTCATCAGTATTCTCACCCTTCTCTTACCCACTTCCTGACACACCTTATAACCTGTCATTCTTTCTCATAATTTTCCTCCTATGTAACCCCCTGCGCAGCTGTGGCAGTAAGATGCCTATCTTGGGGTGATATGATTAAAAAAAGGGTGGACCTGGGAATAACTAATTAATATTTGTTTCTACGTTCCTTAAATTCTTCAATATGATGATCAGATGCCTTGTTGCTGGATGTGGTTAATCGTCATACCCAGAATTTCATTCTCACCATGGAATTTTTCCTAGACTGCTTATATTTGAATTGTGTTGTCAATCTCTTGTTACTGGGCAAAAAGTGGCTTTTGAATTTTAGCACCTCCAAAACGAAACTGTTATTCACTGCTGATCATCTTGAAGACCTTTTTTTTTTTCCTTCCATCAAAAGGGCTGATGTAACCTTCTGGGGAGTAACTTACTTCTCCTTCCACTGACATGACCTGTAATTATCTTTTATTGAATCAATTGCTAAGTCTTCTGCAAGGAAAGTAGGCTCGCTATGTCGTGCTAGACAATTTTTCTCGCCAGCACCCATCTTTATAGCTAATTTATGTCAACAATTAACTCGAGTATTGAATATTACTGATGGCCTGGGGATTCCGATTTCTGTCTAGAACTTCCTGATAAATTCCAAAGAAGAATCCGCAACATTATTATTTTTACTCGTTTTCTTACCGTCGTAACGTTACTTATACAATAGTTGGTCTAATGAACTTTTCCCGTCGTACTTCGACATTACGAATATAAGCCAAGTACTCGACTGGCAGTTAGTGTTTTATGCCAAAATTTCTAAATATGAAAGTAAGTTCCATGCTGACAGTTTCGCACTTCTCGCTTGTGAAAATCCAACCTAGCTTCCTGATTTTTTGCGAACTACATTCTTCAAATGTTTAAATTTAATATCAATTATTATCTTCCGACTCCTTGAAATTCCGTTCTTTTATTGTCCTCACTTTAATTCTTTCACTCTCAACTTGCTTCCTAGTGGCTTTTACTGTTTTAAATGGCGTTAACTGACTTAACCAATATTCAGTGCTGAGTCAAAGAGATATGATTGGCAGTCAGTGTAACTGATATTGGCGATTTAGGTTCAAATTCCAATTCTGTTGCATTCCTTTTAACACAAATTCCCTTGATAAATGGAAGAAATGGTTTCGTCTCGCTCCAGTTGTGTGTTAATTAGCAGGATAAATTTGGGTGGCAACCAGTCTAAATGAAAAAAAAAAATTCAAACCATGGTTAAGGTTATGAAAAATCATTTCGCTGTTTTTTTTTGAGAAGTCATGGAAATTAACAGATAAAAAAAGAAAGTGTCAAGGTAAAATCACTAACGCCTCGAAGGAACAGCAAAGATAAAATTAATTCAAGTGCATTGACAATGAAAAAAAAAACGAATGGAAAATATATATTGTGTAAAATAAAAGACTTTTTGATCATGAGGTTAAAGAATTATTGATGTACGTAAATATGGCAGTGCCTCCTAATCTCTGAAGGATTGAATATCTTTGTACGTCATTATAATAAATTTATGATATATTTTTAACAAAAAAATTGTCATATATGAATAAAGTGTCGCTGCCGACATTTGAGTTTGAACACCGATCACAAAGGAACAAACACAGACGACCTCGTTTTGATGTAATTAGAGGAATCGTGTTGCTGGCATCACGTGACGTTGTAAACTGATATATATATATATATGAGTACATAATAAGTATTCGAGCTAGAAAAAAAAGGTGCCCAAACCTGCCTTGTGCAAGCTCGGAGACCCCTCTTTTAGTCTAGAAATCCCACGTGGGATGGCAGATATATACCCAGAAAGAAAAGAAGTCTGACAGTATTATTCGAAGGCATTATTTATAGTAGATTTGACTTTACAAAACGTGTCTAAGTTATGGATTGAAAGAAAGAGTTTGTGATCTGCAACTGTAACTTTGACCGTCAAATTCCGCACAGATAACGAGGAAGACTTAATAAATTCACTTAGATAAAATTTCCGAATCAAGCAAATTGTTTGAGTTGACCCATGTGTAGAATGGTAATTTTCTTGCACTTGTTTTTTGTTAGAAACAAAAGCAAAAGAATGGCTGTTAATCATTTCTTGAAATACAAAAAATAATTAATAAATAAATAAACTTATTACCGGAGTGTGGGAAATACCAACTTCTATACAATCAAACCGGGATTATCTCTCTTGTTTTGTTTGAGTTTGTGGATACTGAGCTGGCTAATGATATTGATGTTTCCTTGAAAGGTCCTTCGACATTGAGGACAGGTTTTTCCGCATGGTGTATTAGACCTTAGTTTTTGTCTTTCTATTTCACGTCTTTTCTTCTTTAGTTTAGCTAATCGTTTGGATACCGATACTGTTTTCCGTCTTGGATAATGGATTTCCAGAGACTCCTGTCCATTGCACTGGATTCTCAACTGTTGATGTTATGTTTTTGGAAGTTTTGTTTTAGAAAGTCCTTAAATCTATTTCTTTTGACCTGTTTGCCGATATTCCTGTTGGATTTTTATGTTTAAAAGATTTTCTTTGCTAAGCGGATGTCCTCTTCTTTTTCCACCATATGTTCACTCTATCGAGGCTGATTTTTTTTAACTTGATGGCTTGAATCCTGGCCATTTTAGCTTTTTTCACTGATTGACACTCATGAAAGAAGTGAACGGAAGTTGCGATTGATACTTTATTTATTAGTTACGTTTAACTATAGAGTCTCGACTCAGGGACAGACCTAGGTTCCCCCAAACCATTGTTATTTATGGATGATCTGTGGCAATGATCTAGCACATGTTTTTCCCTTACCAGGATTACGAATTTTTTCATATATATATATATATCAGTAATATAAGCTAGAGAAGATTTGGTAAATACTCCTAATGGATCATCGTAAGATTAGGTTAAATATTAAAACTGATCCAAGAGAGGGCTCAATGTAAATTTGATTTACAGAGAAGATATTTATTCCATATGTAAGTTCTATATTTTACATTTGGGGAAAAGCCACTTCTAACTTTAATTTCTAGACTAAAATTTCTTTATTTAATTTTCAGCCAGGGCCGAAGCTCAGAGGTAGAATCTCTGACTGACGCCAATTCGGTGGGGTCTCAATTCTAGGTAAAAAGCAATCGTATGTCTAACTGTACTGATGATCTGTGATACAGCAAAACAGATCTGTCTGCGGATGATTATTTACGCTCTCACACCCTGATTGAGCACTCTGGAAGAATGGTAGACTTTGAAAAATAGTAACTACTCTAGCATTTCCGCATCGCTCATTCAGTAATGAATTAGAGCACTCTGGCTACTGGCCTATGTTACACAATACGCTAAAAGTCTGCCTCCTTCTACCGAGCGCCCATAGCTCAGAGGTAGAATCGCCGACTGACGCCAATTTGGTCGGGTTTTAATCCTGGGTTAAAAGCTATCGGATGTCTAACCGTACTGATGAGCTGTGATATAGCAAATCGGATCTATCTGCGGATGATTATATGCTAACGACTATCACTGAATATATATACCAGGCTCTCGACAAGAACGGCAAAGCTCGAACTGTTGCCCTGGATATTTCCAAAGCGTTTGACAGAGTCTGGCATGCTGGCCTTCTACGCAAGCTGCGGAGCTATGGTATAACTGGACAATTGTTTGACCTAATACAGTCATTCCTCTCTAATCGCACAATGAAGGTAGTATTAAACGGACATGCCTCCCAAAACTACCATACGAACGGGGGTGTCCCTCAAGGCTCTATTCTAGGTCCTACGCTTTTTTTGATCTACATTAACGATCTGCTCGATGTAATAAGATTTCAAGTAGGCATGTACGCTGACAACACCACTGTTTACTCTTGCATCGATCAAAAATCTGATGAGGTTGACAATGCGAACCTCGCTGCCGAGCTTGAGAAGGACTTCCAATCTGTGGTGGACTGTGGTAAGAAATGGTTTGTAAATTTTAATGCTTCCAAAACGAAGGTGCTATCTATTAACCAACATAGACAATCGCTCCTACTCCCCATTAACATGAAACAGGCTAGACGCTTCCATGGCCTCACACTCTCAGCGGACCTCAAGTGGAATGCCTATAACTAAGCCATTGCTAAATCCGCTGCTAAGAATGTCGGTCAACTGTGTAGGGCCGAGAAGTTTTGCCCGTCTGAGTCCATCCTGCACATATATAAATCTATCATCCGCCCGTTTATTGAATACTGCTGCCACATCTGGTTGGGTGGCCCTGCTATTAACAAAATCTAACGGAGAATCTGTAATGTGATCGATACCGGTTTGGCAGCTCGTCTGCAGTCGCTATCTCACCGGCGTGACGTGGTTTCCCTGTACCTCTTCCCTGTACCTCTTCTATAAATACTATCACGGCTTCTGCTCCGATGAACTTAGACCACTGGTGCCCCCCAGGTATGAATTTACACGAGCAGCTAGATTAGCATTAGGTCCCACCATTTTACAGTAAAACCGATAAAATATAACCGAAATTTCTACTTTAACAGCTTCCTTTCACGCACTTCCCACCTGTGGAATTCTCTTCCATATACGTGCTTCCCCGACAGCTACAATCTAATTATTTTTAAATGTTTTAAATAGACATCTCTTATCTCACTAACTCGCATCCATTCTCTCAAGCTCTTTTTTCATCTACTCCATCCCCATACTCAATATCCTCATCCGTCTATTACCCTCCTCCTGACATTTCCCTATAACTAACCCCCCTTTCTCATCACTTTCCCCTATTACTTTCCCCTATCACTTTCATCACTGCCCAACGCTGACAGCAGAATACATTGCTTGGTGTGAAATGATTAATATATATATATATAAAGAGAGAGAGAGAGAGTGAGAGAGAGAGAGAGAGTCGAGAGAGAGAGTCTGTTACATTTAGTGTTGATTGGATGAATAACATGAATAGAAATAAGATAAGACACACACAAACATATATATATATATTGACTTATTTGTTTAAACATTAGTTTTATTGGATACTCGTATTTGACTAGATACTCTGTTCTTTTATATAATTAAATAGTATATTTGTATATATTCACTGGAAAATAGAGAAATCTTGTTAGATAAATATGCGTCCTCCGGCAACATATATATACTGCTTAATTATATAATTAAAAAACAGAATATCTGCTTAAATACGAGTATCCATTAAAAAAAATGTTTAAACAAATAATTAAAAATATGTTGGAGCTAATTCATTTCATAAAATTTTGCATATTTTTCTTATATATTATAAGAAAGTAAAAGTACATGTAGATTAAAACCCTCTGTTCAAACATTTACATTTATAAAGAGTGCTCGATACAGAGTAGACCTAAATATGCTACTATATATATATATATATATATATATATATATATATATATATATATGACTCATATATATATATATATATGAGTCGAATATATGGATCGAAATCCGACAAGATGAACAGAACAAGTAAAGAACAAGTAGGAAAAAGCATTTTTAATCTAACATGTTTCTCTTTAACAAGCTTCATCAGTGATTTATTAAAGACGAATAATTTAATATGACTAATGAAACCATATCTCAATCAACTTAGTCTCTTAGATTTTTAAATCGTTCGTCTTTAGTAAATCTCTGAAGAATCTTGTTCAAGTGAAACATTTTAGATTAAAGACACTTTTTCCTTCTTGTTTTTTTACTTATTCTGCTTATATATGCATATATATATTTTTTTTTTTCAATGAGGGGAAAAATCATTACTTATCCCTTCAAGTGATAGCCTGACGACATATTTATTACCAGATCAAAACCGTTAATGTGTTTGCTTTTTTTTATGGAAGAGCGTAGGTTGCTGATGATCCGGAAGTTATTCATGATTGAGCCATAAATTGCCAAGGGGAGTCGCAGTGTGTAATAGAAAAATATAAAAAAATGAGGAAAGTTGTAACTGACAGATGCCACACAAGTCGATACCCGATCAGTATCTCCTGGATTACCGTGGAGAAGGGGTATGGTTTTGAAAGTCTCGAAACCCTAATGAACCTCGGCTAAAATCATAACTGATCAACCTTCACGAAAAAGTACGCTGTTTTCGCAAATGATGTTCAATATATTTTCATAACAACGCTAACGAATTATCAATAATATAAAGTATCAACATTAGAATATATATTTTTTAAAATAATCCATACACATAGAAGGCAAAAACATTCACTTGACAGTCAGAACATAGACATTAATAACTTATGGTAATGGTATTGGTAAAGTATCATTTTCCATACAAAAAAAAAAAAATTCCAATCATGACCGAATAGTTAACATAAGGTTCAATTTTATAAAATCTTTTTTTTATTCAAGCAATTTTGTAAGAAATGAAACTTCTCAAGACCACTAAAGATTTTACATTTTTTTAATACTGATGGCAGTTTCTCAAGAGCGCACAAACGATGAATATAACGTTCCAAAATAATGGCTTTAAAATTTCTAAATGGTGGCAGAGTCAATATGCATTCGTTTACTGACTGAGCGGCAAAGTCAGAAAGAAGAATGAAAAAGTAAGTCTGTTATGATTGAAAGCAAATGACTTTTCTTCACGAACGAAGTTAGACATTGAAAACACAACAAACACACGAAGAAGGCGGAAGATTTAATCAACCTCAATACACTGTAAAAAGAAAGCAAGTAATTCGAGCAGCGAATTATTTGAAATACAGTAAATATATTGATTATGAAAAAGAGATGAAAATGTTATAAGTCAGATGAAAAAATGTTTCAGTTAATTCCGTTGATATCATTAGATTAAGATTTACTCACATACAACGCAGTTGTCATTGAAGATTAGCGTTCTCTTATAGAAAAATCATTTTAAACAAGAAGGAATGATTGTACTTGGCATCTCCAGGGAAATGAAATAAAATATTAAATCCAACCGAGGATTATATAAAATATTATATATAAAAACAGAAGTGAAATGAGGATATATAGTCTTATGTACGGGATATTTGAGCAGCGCAAGTGTACTTAGTGCAGAAAGTGAATTTGGTGCGTTGAGATCCAATCCCCCCTCAGGTTTTTGTAATCACATGAATCCATCTTATCTTTCCTTAGCTATGCATTAAATAGCAGAGTCGACTGGGCTACCTGGACTTGTTTGGCAGGCAGACTAGAAGAAAGATAATTTTCAAAACAAAACCTTAAAAAAAGAAAGGGAAAAAGATCTCTGTTATTTTTTCAAGGATTTTCTCTTTCTTCCTTTGTCTCTGGTTTTGTGGAGAATAACAAAGAAAGGAAGAGAGAGAGAGATAGAAAGAAAGAAAGAAAGAGAGACAGAAAGAAAGAAAGCTGAACAATAATGACAAGATTTGAATTCAGATTTTACATTTGCTAAAATGGTAGGCACCCAAGGCAAGACAGCCCAGTTTAACTTGCCTTTTAACTCATAGTTGAGGGAGGGGAAGCCATGCATTTTTCAAAAGAATTAGAAAACAGAGTTGACCTGAATTTGAAATTTACAAGCCAATTTCACTTTCAGCGCTGATAACCAGAGAATACCAGCACAACCTTAAATAATAAACAAAATAAAAACAAGCGAAAAATCGAAAACTTTTCGAATGCTGATTTTCAAAGCCTAAAGTTTTTCTCTCCTGGGGAGGTTAGCAAAAGATAATCTGTTAATCCTTATTTCCCTTTCTATCCTATTTTCCACTATGTTCGTCTGTCTGATTAAAGTAAGCTTATAAAATATCTGTAAAAAGGTTTATCGTACAATAAGTGACGTCTATAATCGAAAGGCGAACTAAAAAGGAACGAGGGGGACGCTGAGGTATCGCAGAAAAATTAGTATCGCTTCGAGATAATTTTTCTAGCATTTGATCAGGTTTCTACGTTAAATATTCTAAACAAGACTCAGTAGCTGAAAAATCTTACTCCCCTCTTCAGCTTTTCTCCATGAACCAAGTTGTATACACGGAAACGTGGATATATGGAATATTTGCAATTTTTTTTACTTAACACTTCTCGAGCGAATCAAGAATTTTCAGCTATTTGTTTAGCCATTGTTAATGTCCCAAATGTTAATGTTTTTTTAATTCATTTTTAATCGTTAAAAGTGTCATGATTGTGATATCTTTACACACAAGACAACAAAATGACATATTATTAAGAAAAAACAGCTGATTTTACTGTATATTTTTCTCTTTAAAAACTTTCAAACCCTTAAAAAACTTTCAAAGTTTTTTTTAAAAATAGACAGATGCTTACACGATAGCCAGCTGTGGGTATCACGTGACAGTTTAAAAAGAACTCTCCTTTTCAAGAAACACTAAAACGCACAAAAAGACATTACAATCAAACATGAGGATATAACAACATCGGAAAAATAACATCCTTGAAAATGGCCTGTGAAGTTGCTGAAAGCGCTTGGAAAGTCTAAAATTATGGAATATTTTTACATTCCTTATTTAAAAAAAAACATGTAAGAATACTGAAAAAATTAAACAAAAAGTTAATAAAATCTTCCTTGTTGGTCGTTTATAATGAAACATATTTAAATGAAAGAATGCTGCCTAAATATACACTAATATTTATGTGTGTGTGTAAATATTCTCGGATGGAGTGTTGATATATAAGAGATCAGTCAGTCAGTGACGTGCCATATACACGCTTGGGTGATCATGTCTCTAAAGAGACTTGACTGACTGGGCAGAAGATTATACCGCAGTAGGTTGCCATTGCTTTCTGCAGTAAACTGGTTGCCGACCAAGGCCATAGAACCCAATCTGTTCTTTTATTTAACACATAAATGGAAGGAAGAGACGGATTAATACCTTTCCCAAGGGTATTTGCGCGTATATGATTGCACCGAATTCAACTGGAATTCGAACTCGGCTCTCCGATTTCTCGTTCCGAGTCGATATCCACTGGACCACAACGCAAGAGATAAAAGGAAGAAAACAGAGACGAAAGGAAAAACTATACTTAAGTGACAGCTCACATAGGAGGGAGAAAAGCTAATATATGTACACTGACAGATGCTGACAGACAGATACGAATAAATGCTACCAGAAAGATATAAATAACAGATAAACAAATTACATAGATACACCGAAAAAAAGTAGCTGATAAACAAGACGGGAAATTTAACGGATACAAATTTTATTAACAGAAAGGAAAATGACTAGAATATTGCTTAGGAAATAAGATAAACAGGCAGTCATTATTAATCTTGACTACTAATCTAGATTCAATTTAAATTTTTAGTTGCTTTTGGCCATAACATTCCTCGAGTCGTCAGTTTATGGCTGTGAACAAAGAGTGCAGATAAGAAACGCGGCAGTCAAAGTTCCTGCAGAACTGGATCTCCTTTTCTTTTGCCCCAGGAAAGACGAGTTAATCTCACCAGCTGCTCATATAATCTGGGCTAGAAGTAGCTCAACAAGAAGCGGAAGTTGAAATATAATCTTATAAATGTAACTTTCGCTTTTTACTGGTTTTCATAGACGTCATATTCATTTTGTGTTTACATTAATAGCATTAGCAGAACAGCTTGTTTTTATTTTTTAATGAAGCATTGTCAACCATTATTAAGTTTTAGAGACGTACTTAGTTTTTTATCTTAATAATTTTAATTGCTTTTTATCACAACTTTGCTCCAATCGTTAGGCTACGATAAAAAGCAAACAGCACGGATCAGAAATAAATAATTAATAAAATTAAGATGAAAGACAATTTAGAGTTCAAATTAAAACATTACGGTTAAAAATGTTTTATCTAAGAATAAATTCCATTTTTCATAAGTTCATCAATTATGTTATATCTGGTATATATATATATATATATGAGAAAAATTAAGGCAACGCGTTATTTCATGTTAAATCGGTGGTATGGACCTATTTCAGGCGAGCCATCATCAGCTTCCGTCTTTATTGTACAAAAGATTTTACAATAAAGAGGGAAGCTGATGATGTTTCGCCTGAAATAGGCCATACTTCCGATTTACCATGAAAATGGTTTTCTTATATTTGCTCTATATACATTTATATACATATATATTTAGAGCACTCGTAGAGAGTTATCTTACCACTGGATGTTGATCTTTTGAAATGATTTGAGAGCGTCTTTGTGGTTGCTAACACTGTTTATAGATACGTAATTTAGAATAAAGCTCATTTCGTCTTTTTGCCTTGAAAAAGTCCATCACAGGACGAAACGCGTAGGCGATTTAAAATACAGTTTTCCTCTTGTCTTTATTTTATATATGTATATATATATATATATATATATATATATATATATATATATATCCAAGTGAATAAGGAACGAAGAATATATTAACAACGTTCAAAATAATTAATTTCAAAAAGTTCTCAATATAGAAATAAAGGAAAAAATATTTATTATAAATCATAATTTAGAACATGAACAAATTACAATCTACTGCAAAGTGTACATTTTGTTTCGACATTGAAAGGGAAATGCCTCATCAGGTAGTAAACGCTATTTTTTGACGGGAGATAGAAAATTCGCTTCCTTATATTGGTAAATTTTTGTGTGCGAGATAAAGGGATAGAGAAAATGAGAAACCCGAATGGGGCATTGTAAAAGAGACATTGAGGAAATAAGGGATAAAAAGAGGAAAACGGGAGAGAAAGAGAGAAGTAAAAGAGACATGGTGAAAGGTTCAAAAGAAAAGAAAGGCGCCAGGTTTAATAGTAAGAAATAAAGTATGGTCATATACAGCCTTTGATGATCCGGCTTTTGGGTTTAACAAAGAGGAAGAAGTAAGAAAATGCATAGAGAGGGGAAGGAAGTAAGAGAAGATGGGCGACGAATATGTGTATATATATATATATATATATATATATATATATATATATATATATATTCGTCAAATAGAAGTAAATCTGGTAAACGTTAAAAGTAAAAAATTAAAAGTAAAAGTAAAAATCGAAAGTGAGAAATAAAAAGTCAAAGACAATAATTACTCTGATCTCTATTCTGGGCCCGACGCTCTTCCTTATTTTCATCAACGACCTCCAAGATGAGATCAAGTCCCAAGTAGGCATCTATGCATATTACACTACAATATACTGCCTCTCCAGTAAGAAACCTGTCGTGGCGGACAGACATAATCTCGCTGCAGACCTTGAGCGGGATCTACACTCTGTGGTGAACTGGGGCAAGAAGTGGCTTGTCAACTTCAATTCATCTAAGACCAAGCTGTTGTCTGTCAACCATTACAGGCAACCTCTTCTGCCTCCCATAAGCATGGACCAAGTGATTCTCCCGGAGAGTAATACACTACGCCTCCTCGGACTTACCCTGTCCTCAGACCTCAAATGGAACCACTATATTGAATCCATAGCAAAATCTACTGCTAAGAAGATTGGGTCACTATGTCGATCCAGGATGTTTTTTCCACCTGAATCTATCCTGCATATATACAAGTCAACCATCCGTCCGTGCATGGAGTACTGCTGCCATTTATGGTCAGGTGCCCCTGCCGTTCTCCTCAGTGTTCTTGACAAGCTCCAAAGGAGAGTCTGTAATGTGATAGGTACTGATCTGTCGACTCGACTGCAGCCACTTCCCCATCGTCGAAATGTGGCCTCCCTTTGTCTCTTCTATAAATACTTTCATGGCTTCTGCTGGGATGAGCTTAAGTCACTGATGCCTCCTCAACAGGTGTTTACTCGTGCAACCAGACTGGCAACTGGGTCCCACCCATTCACAGTCAGGTTAGCCAAATGCAGACAAGAATTCTACTCCTGCAGCTTCTTCTCTCGCACTTCCCGTCTGTGAAACTCGCTCTCGTATTCTTGCTTTCCTGACGGCTACAACCTCCAGAAAGTTAAATGCAAAGTCAATACTCATCTACTAACCACTGGACTCTAGCTCTCTCCCCTCCCCTGTATAACCTTCCCTTTCTCTCCACCTATGTATCTGTCATCGCACCTGCTTTCTCAGCTTTCTGTTGTTCCTTTCTAACTAGTTTGTACTCCTCACTCTTTTCTAATTAATCTATTTACATTTACGTAACCCCCTGCACATCAGTGGCGTTTCCGCCTTGCTCGGGGTGAAATGATTAAAAAAAAAAATTCTGTCTGAGAGAATCGAAACAGATTTCATCCCGAAAAATGTACATCTGAAGATCTACCGACGGAACTTTGTCCGCTCCGGCAATGTATGCTTTGGCATTTTTACTTTTTGTTCGTCTCCAAGTAACCGTGGTTGCTACAACCTTCTCCACAAAAAAAGATCCATCAGGAAAAAGAGGCACTAAAAGATGAAGAGTGAAAGTTGCCGTTTCCTTCTGGAAACACTATCGTTTTCCTCGCGACTAATTCGGTTTAATACACTACAGAATATCAAGTATATGATCTCTGGCACATGACTGCTAAATATTCTACTTTGTATTTCGCGTGTTTCAAAAGAAACATTGATTTATGCTAATGAATAGCATTTGTGTGTAAGTTGGGCAGATAATATTCTTTTTTTCTTTCGTTTTACTGGATTTTTACTCTTTTCTTTTCCTGAAATCAATAACCGTTTGGTTATGGCTGCGAATTATTTGATGGAAGAAGCCAATAAGAACTTGCAGGTGAACAGTGTGCACAGATTACAAATGATCCCACCCTTTTTTCCCTCGTGACAAGAATATTGGGATGTTAATTGAAAATCTGTGTCCGTTAATTTTCTTACACTTGTACAGAGATATCCTAAATGTCTGTATGCAAACACATGCACTAATATGCACATTGTGCCATATGAATATATGCATTTTCACAACATTCAACGCAAGAATACACAAGCGGATATTTAGATGTTTGGTTACAGCAACATTTACGAAAAGATAAAAATGGACTGAATAATGGTGAGAGTGATTAGCGTACTGATTTCCCATTTTGAATGAACTTCATATTTTCTCAGTGCTTCTGAATTTTTGTTCTTATCCAGCATATCAGTCAGTCAGTTGAGTGCCATACGTGACGTGATAAACGCTTGGGCGATCATGTCTCGGAAGAAACATGACTGACTGGGCAGAAGATTATCCCGCAGTAAGTTGCCATTGCTTTCTGCGGTAGACTGGTTACCGACCGAGGCTATAGAACCTAATCTGTCCTGTTATTTAACCCATAAATGGAAGGAAGAGGCGGATTAATACCTTTCCCAAGAGCTTTGGCGAGTAAGTGAATGCAATGAATTCAGCTGGAATTCGAACTCGGCTCCCCGATTTTTCGTTTCGAGCCGATATCCATTGCACCACAATGCACATCCAGCATATAGCAACTCTATAAAGATTCGCTCTACCACAATCAATTCCACAGTCTGCCTGATAAGACTCCACACTGATGCTATAGTTTCTATAATAAATAGAATTTTAAGGGATAAAGTTACAGCCAGATTTGAATTTAGAATTTTCGTTTTCCTAGATTGGTTACCAACTACATTTGAATAGCTTAGCGCTACTGTACTATTTGACCGATAGTTGGGAGAAGGGACGAATTCATACGTATTCCAACGGTTTTTGCGTTTATTTGAATGCTATGAACTTGAATGGAATGAGAACACTATTCTCCAATTTTTCATTCCAAATCGTTATCTATTAAATAATCCTAAATTATTTTATTATTATCGAGTCGCTGCACCACACGCATCTAGTGTTGAACAGAGTTTGGAGTGTTAAGTTGTTAAGATTATTAAGTGAACATGAATATTGAAGATTAGGTAAACTAGACGGTTCGCCATAGTTGGTCATTGCTTGCATTGACAGATGGGATCATCACCGGTGGTACATCTACATTTCTGAAAGTTGGCTTTACAGCAACCAACAGCTGTTCGGAGGTGATTCAGGCAGGACCAAAAAGACCAGGCATCACTGGAGCCAGGTGCAGAGCTGAGATAGTGCTTGTGTTGTACGTTGTTAAGGTGGCTGCACCACAGGGATGGAAGCTGGCTGGGAGCTTTGTTGTTCAGTGGTTCCACTGAATGTAGAAACTTTGTATTGATTTGAGGCTATTCGTCATTGGTTCACAGCGGTGGAGTGGATGACGAGGGTCAGTTTACAGCTTCAATTTTTCAAGTTGGGAGTGGAATGTTTTTCTGATTTAAAATAAAACTAAAAGAGCACAATTTAATTTGCTTAAATGGTTTATCCAGAGTAAATAGCAAGTTTTAAAACATGATGTTTTTACACGATTTTAAGCGTAACGACATATTTAAAATATAGTGATTCATGTAATATATGAGCAGTATCAGTCATTAACAGAAACTCTTACACACCGACAAATAAAGCTGGAAACCAATTTGTTAGACTTTAAACATATGAAAAGGCTTTTCAGTTTATGTATGTATGAACGTAATTGTCGGTATAAAAAAAGAGAAAAATCACTAAAAAATTGTGATTTGGTTATAGTGTTAGAGTAGAGAAGGGAAAGCAGAGAAATCAGTGAATAAATTTCAAGTATTGGACTGTCTAGTCAATTTACAAAAACCTAATAAATAAAAGGTCAAATTAAGACTTTAGTAACTGTATACGTGTATAGTGCAGATAAAGTTCATGTATTTCAACAACACAAGGATAACACCTGTGCCAAAAAATCAAGGTCTGCAATCATATGAATTCGCTTTAATAGACAATACTATCGAATAAGTGTGTCCAATATTGGAGGATGACAATATTTACGCTCTCACACCCTGATTGAGCACTCTGGAAAAATAGTAGACTTTGATAAACAGTAGCTAATCTGGCATGTACGCATCGCTCATTCAGTGAAATGAATTAGAGTGGGCTAGCTATTGGGCACGTATAATGATATGCGCTAAAAAGTGTGCCTACTTCCACCAAACGCCCATAGCCCAGGAGTAGAGTCGCCGGCTGATGCCATTTCGGTCGGGTTTCAATCCTGGGTAAAAAAAAGCAATCAGAGTCTAACCGTACTGATGAGCTGTGATACAGCGAAACAGATCTGTCTGCGGATGACAATATATACTTGTTTTTTTATATTATTTGATTTTCTATATATTTATTTTTCACGCATATTTTATTTTTCGTATGCCGTGTTAAAAAATAAAATAACAAATCCAAATCTCTTATTGATATACTTAAAATTATATAATTTAAGCGATGTTAACATTTGAGAAAATGGGCATAATAGCTATCTAGAGGGATAATTATTGTTTTTGTTTGTTTTAATCATTTCAGTCTAAACAAGCCGGCTTAAGGCCATATCACGTTGAATACATCGGTTCCCGCTCGATCACCAAAGTTAAGCAACGTTGAATCTGGTCAGTACTTAGATGGGTAACCACTTGGGAATACCAGGTGCTGTAAGCGTTTAGTGACAGATGCGCATTGTGGTGCAGTGGATATCGGCTCGGATAAGCCAAGTTCGAATTCCAGTTGAATATCCTGCATTCACTTAAGCACTGGTACCCTTGGGAAAGGTATTAATCCGTCCATAGCCTCCAGTTATGGGTTAGGTCTTGGGGACCCTGCCTTTAAAAACAAATCCCAATGAATTTTGGTACTCAAAAAGAAAAAAAAATATTACTAGACACAAAACTTATATAAAAAAACAACAACAATAAATTATTGAAAGAAAAAGGTATTATCAGCAATAAATAAATAAAATTTAGTTGGCAATAAATGACCCGCCGAGGTTTATATGCCATAAAACAACCAAACCAAGCAAGCAAACCGATAATGTCACTTTGAGGCCCAGAGCTTATTGGGACTGATTTAGAAGATTTTCGTGAGGAGAAAAGAATAATAAAAGATTCAGTTGAAGAGATGAGAGTCAGTGATGTTGAACCTAATGTTTTGAAGATGTGGCATGGAGTCAAGAAATCCGAAGAGAATTACACAGGCATGGAGTGCGAGAAAAGAAGCTATTAGAATAGACCTTGCGTCTGAATAGATGAGCTGTAGTAGCCAACCTATTAGTGCGCTTAGATTGACGTGGTCGAGATGTCAATGGTTAAAGCTCATTAAAAAATTGCTCTAAAAATATTTATAGAAAGATGAGAGGAAAGCCACGTCATGACGGTGGAATAATGCTTGAAGACGAGATCAAAGATCAAAATCGATAACACTAAGACTTGTTCTTTAGATTTTGCCTAGAATATAGTGATATATAGATGAAGGACCAAACTAGATGTAGCAGCAATATTCAGTGCAAAGACGAATAGTAGATTTATAAATGTGCAAGATGTGCAACACAGTGAACTATTTTCTTAGCAGCAGACCTAACAATTGATTTGATATAATCGCTCTATTTCATGCTACTAAAAAACGTAAAACCAAAAAGGTGCAACGATTTGCTCGCTTGGATGTAGTTTGAGAACAAAAAGCATCAAAATAAGTAAAGCATATGCGGTAGAGATTGATTTTATCAAATTTATATATATATATATATTTATATATATATATATATATATATATATATATATATATATATATATAAAGAAATTCAGCACATATAAAGTGGTTATAAATTATAATTTATTTGGATGAGCTAAAATGCTTATCTCTTCAGACCACGGTTTTGCTTGGTTATCTGAAGAGATGAGCATTTTAGATCGTCGAAATAATAAATATCCAGAATTTTCCTTTATGTATATCATATTGCCCTGGAAAATATACATTGAGCTCGGTATACACATCTATTGCTTAATATTTTATATTAAATAGATCTTTTCGGCTTATACTTTTCGGATGTGCGTTGTGGTGCATTGGATATCGGCTCGGAACGAAAAATCGGGGAGTCGAGTTCGAATTCCAACTGAATTCATTGCATTCATTTACGCGCAAATACCATTGGGAAAGGTATTAATCCGTCCCTTCTCTCCAGTTTTGGGTTAAATAACAGGACAGATTGGGTTCTATAGCCTTGGTAGGCAACCAGTCTACCGCAGAAAGCAATGGCAACCTACTGCGGGATAATCTTCTGCCCAGTCAGTCATGTCTCTTTCGAGACATCATCGCCAAAGCGTGTATCACGTATGGCACTGACTGACTTTCCGTTTACGGACTTATTATATACACAAATATATACAGTTTTATAAACGCTAAATTAATTTTATTTATAAAATGAGTGGCCATTTTTGGGTAGAAAGCGTTTATAGGCACCAGGAAAAATGAGTGTGTGTGCATCTGTGTGTGTGTGTGTGTGTGTGTGTGTGTGTGTGTGTGTGTGTGTGTGTACGTGCGTGCGTGCGTGATATTTACAAATTCTCAAAAATTATACTTCGAGAACAATGAGATGAACAGTAGGGGCGCCTGACCATATATGGCAGCAGTATTCCATGCTGGATGGATTCAGGCAGGAAAAACATCCTGGCCCGACACAGTGACCCAACCTTCTTAGCAGTAGATTTAGCTATGAACTCAATGTGGTAGTTCCATTTGAGATCAGAAGAGAGGGTAAGACCGAGGAGGCGCAGTGTATTGCTCTCCGGGAGACTCGCTTGGTCCATGCTTATGGGAGGCAGGAGAGGTTGCCTGTGATGATTGACAGACAACAGCTTGGTCTTAGTCGCATTGAAATTGACAAGCCACTTCTTGCCCCAATTCACCACAGAGTGTAGAGCCCGTTCTACACGTATTAGAAAATACAGATGTTACTCCTTTACCCCAACTCGTAAGAAAGGCTTTCACCGTTTTGTCACAAATCTTTTGGGGAATTATTCTGATACTCATGTAGACATAAGTAACATCAAACAAGCATTCTACAATCGACTTACCGATCGCTAATCAAAAGACGACACTACGATATAAAGAAACGGAGATGCGTGCCACCAAATTCCTGCAATTAATAAATTCGAAGCTGCTTAGTTTGTACCCATTAATCTATATCGATCCAACCTTAATATACTCAAAAATATTGCATATATATTATCAATATATTGTCTATGAGATCCGGTAGTATTTACATTACTTACATTGTTCAGACTATTGTCCTCATCTTTATAGCCATGTTTACGACGTTTCGGCCGTTGTACACTTCGGCCAACTTTAGGTCGTAGGAATTTTTAACCGAAACCTTTATTTTGATCATTTGAGTATATCATTCTCATTCTATGTATGATCCCACTTCTGGTATCCATGTAGTTATCTCCCTTTAACTAAACTCTCTAAGTTTTTTGTTCACTATGATTAACCATAGTGATCAAAATAAAGGGTTCGATTCGAAATTCCTGGCATCGAAGAAGAGCGTGCATCGGCTGAATCTACGTAAACAAATCAATAAAGATGAGAAAAATAGTCCTAACAATGTAAATAATGTATATTCACTTTAGTCTGGCATAAGGTGACGGCAGTAGAGTTTTTCATGATGTTTAAACTCATTACATTTACTAGCAAACTGGTCTGCCAAATCATCCTTGTTAATCGGTTTTAAAACCATTATACTTTAATAATCGTTTTTCCTTTCATCAATTTCTCACCGATATCCCCATGAAGATGGGGTAAGCAGTATTGAAAGCTGACAGATTCACAAGCTTACCGCTATCATATATTTATATTTTGAATGTAGATTTTTACATATATACGAACTATATATGAAACCATGTATGCAAAACTTATAATGTGCAAATCATATAAAAATCACTCGTTCCTGATACATTTTTCATTACATAAGAGATTAAACAATTGGGTCGTTCAAAGCATGTCTAGAGGCCACGGAAAATATTTTGCATTGTTCATTACTTTAAACAAAACGTGAGAGGTTGTATTGGGTTACACTGTACCAGTCAATCAGTTTGTTAAGTGCTATACATGATACACGCTTCAGTGGTTATGTCCCGAAAAAGACATGACTGACTGCGCAGAAAATTTTCGCGTAGTAGATTGCCAGCAGTTTGCCATTATTTTCTATTAGACTGGTTGCCAGGGTATTAAACCCAATCCGTCTTGTTATTTAACCCATAGTTGGAGGGAAGAGACGGATTAATACCTTTCCCAAGGGTATTTGCGCGTAAATAAATGCAACGAATTAAATTGGAATTCGAACTTGGCTCTCCGATTTCCCGTTCCGAGCTGATTTCCACTGCACTAAGACTTACAGTAACAGGGTGTCATCCTTGATTTGACAAATTTGCCAAATATTTATCATCATTATTATCAGCCAATGAAAACCTACTGTCTAGCAAAAAAAAAAAAAACAACAAAAAAAGAAAAAAGAAAAAAAAAGAAAAAAAAAGCATCTATATGTTCCTTCTTCATGTTTTAGTATTTGTTATCTATTTTAGAAATGTCAAGCAACCTTTTGCTTTATCTGGTATCCAGCCTACGCCTAATTTTATTTTACTCATTTTTGTGATCTCATACTTTTCTAACTTTTCTATCAAAGACTGCATTTACAAAAAGATGTACGATACTTTATCAACTGTATGAGGACCACTTCCACAGATTAAACTACGCCCAGTTTAAAAGTTTTATAAACAGAACCCAGAAAGCGAAAACCTAGGGGGTAAATAACGAGGAAGTCGAAAAGAAATATAATGGTTAGTATTTGAATAATGATATTGGCTAAACATGATTGCCTTATATGTGCATAATTCTCATCGATGAGGTAAACATGACATATTTTCAAAGCATAGCATTTTCTCACACAAAGTCACAAGCGAAGCGCACCTACTGATGACATAAAGACATACAAGTCACATTTTGCAAGATAAACTTTTTTGTTAGACTTTTTGTAAAGTCACATATACTAGAAGTGACGCCTTCGATAAAATACTGAGACCTTTTTGTTTCTCTGCTTCGAATGCTTATTATATATATATATATATATATATATATATATATAGTGATGTAGTGATGATCATCCACGTATACTGTCTTAATATGTATAGGAAAGAATATTAATAAAAAGTTTTGAATTTAAAAATGTATTTTTTTAACAGTATTTGTTTATTTTTATTATATTTTATATTTCAGACCGTCCTCGGTCCTTCATCAGAAACAAATTCAAATTTAAAAATCACTTGTTTCTGATGAAGGACCGAGGGCGGTCTGAAATATAAAATATAATAAAAATAAACAAATACTGTTAAAAAAGTACATTTTTAAATTCAAAACTTTTTATTAATATTCTTTCCTATATATATATATATATATATATATATAATTTTTACGTCACGTGGTCCCAGATCCCAGGATGTGCGTTGTGGTGCAGTGGATATTGGCTCGGAACGAGAAATCTGGGAGCCGAGTTCGAATTCCAGCTGAATTCATTGCATTCACTTACGCGCCAAAGCTCTTGGGAAAGGTATTAATCCGTCCCTTCTCTCCAGTTATGGGTTAAATAACAGGACAGATTGGGTTCTATAGCCTTGGCTGGCAACCAGTCTACCGCAGAAAGCAATGGCAACCTACTGCGGGATAATTTTCTACCCAGTCAGTCATGTCTCTTTTGAGACATGATCGCCCAAGCGTGTTTCACGTATGGCACTTAACTGACTGATCTCAGCAGCACGATTTCTCTAATTACATCAAAACGAGTTCGATTATGTTTGAACCTGGCAATCCAGGTTCAAACTCAAATGTCGGCAGCGACACTTTTTTTTATATATATGGCAAAATGATTATTCTATTGGTAAATATCATGTTCATACAAATCTTTGAAGGATTATTGTATTGGCTGCTTAAAGAGAAGCGTTTACAGTGATTTTGTTTGGCGTTGTAAATCCTGAAATATTCCAGTCAATCGCCCCCCTCTTTTGTCAGCAGTATATTTATTACCTCTAACCTTCTGAATACGATTGATCATCACAGTGACAACGAATTAGTATTTTTTAAGATTGTGAAATTTACGAATCGAACGTTTTTCACGCAATTGCTAACTCATTATATTGGAGTTGGAAGGGAAGTTTTTTTTATTTAATAAAGGAAGAGTTTTCATCCAATTTTAGAATTTTATTTTGTTTTATTTCTCTTCTATTAACAATTCTTTGCAAAAAATCGTTGCCAATTACGCGGGAAAATATTTTAATTTTCGTTTTTCAAATGTACAGATCTTTTAAGAAAGCCGTAAATGCAAAAAGAAAGATTTAATAAAAATAATTCAATAAATCATAAAAAAATCTGAAAATTAGAAAACTTCCATCCAATTGATTAAATGGGCACATTCATACCCAATAACCCGCTTTTTTTATATACACACATATATTTGAGGTTGTTTGTTTGTGCATGTGTGTGTATGTGTGTGTGCGCACGCGCGTGCGGGAGCGTGTGTGTGCGTAAATGCATGAATTCTCCCTATCGATAAAGATGGGTGATTGTTCAGTAAATTCTAAGTTTTTGCAAAAGAACTACACAGGTAGACCTCGGGTTACGTCGTTTTGACTTAAGCCTTACTCAATTATATGTACTTTATCAAAAAATTTAAAAATAGTATATATATATATATATATATATATCTTTATTTTAATTTTAATTTTCCACTTACCTATATATAAACAAGAACTTGACCCTCAGAAACAAAAGGAACTCGATATGTAAAGCCACAAATTTATTCGCCTGAGGAGAGTCAATCTTAGACTCGAAACACGTGTAGCGTCACAAATACCATTATGGACACTTAAAATATCATAATATGTATAATATCTTTATACAACAATAAATATGCACTTTAAACTGAACGTTCACGGCCTCTCAATACTTTTTATTCTATATATATATATATATATATATATATATATATATATATATATATATATAGATGGAAAAATAAAAATCAAGTTTAAGTCATTTTATTTGCTTGTCCGCCACAAATATTGAAGTCATAATATAACTAGAAAAGGCTTGAAAGCACATGAAGTCATGTTACTGTACAATAAAAAAGAATAAAAGTATATAAAATCATATTAGAATACGTAAATTTACAGTAAATGCTAATATAATCATCATAAATTCGAGAGAACGACATATATAAAACATCTGTGACACTGTGTTGTCGTTTTATTTAGCAGTTTTTAAGATTGGCGTTTTTCACGCTAGTTTTAATATCTACCGTTTGGCGTCGTTGTTGCCGCCACTTGTGATTCTCGCGAAATTAAAATCTAGTTTAGTTTAGGTATACGTCTGCTTATCGTCTACTCTCTGATTCTCATTTATTTGTGATTTTATATTTTGCCTCAATGTCTCTTAAGAAAATCCTAGTGTAAGTGCTAAGCCTCATGTTATAAACCTGGAAGATAAACTTCCAATGATCAAACGCCATGAAAAAGGTGAAAAGGTTATATCGATTGTTCGATTTTTTGGAGTGAGTCGGAAAACTGTATCGACGATTGTTCGCAATAAGGATAAGATTTTGGAATATATAAAATCTGATGCCTCCAGGATGAAGAATGCTGTTAGTAATTCGGAGACAAGTAAATTCGACTTAAGTCGAAAGACGACTTAAGTCGCATCTCCTGAACGATTTACCGACGTAAGGTGAAGTATATCTGTACAAGTCAATTGTTTAAAGCGATTAGCTGCCTGTGTCCTACAAGGCACACTTACGCCATCATAGTACTATAACTTGTACAATCGCTGGAGTTTTGCATAGAAATCTACTATCTTTCAAATGTATGCTAACTGAAGGTTTCTATAAGAAGCTAATCTGACTTTTGTCAACATTCTCCCGGTTGGTTTGGTTTCAGAGTTTCCCTTTTCTTAGATTGGTTGCCAATTATTCTAAGCCGTTACTTAACAATGGCTTGGAGGAAGAGAAGAGATGAATTTGTACCTTACTAAAACCTATTTCCGCGTAAGCGAATGTAATGAAATACACTGGAATTGAAACTCAGCTTACTGATTTCTTCCTTGCGCACACCTAAGATTACAGCACACGGTATTCCAGAGGCGGTCACCCATTTAGTTACTGACTAGTCCCATTTTTCTTATCTTCAGTGATCGGACGGCAACAAGTGTTTAAACGTGATATGGCCGTGAACACACACACACACACACACACACACACACACACACACACACACACACACACACACACACACACACATGTTGTGTAGATTAACCAGCTTGTGTTAGGCAACTAGAAAAATAATAAAACTAAAGTAATTCCTCGTTATTGTTTGTGCGTTTGTAGAAAAATCAGACACATTATTGAGTGAGTATTGCGTAAAAGTATAGACTTTCAAGGCTTTAGGCATTCTAAGCGGTCATCCTGACCAGGTTTGACGTTTCTTAACTTCGGACGAGAACCGATGTTTTCGACGTGATACGGCCGTAAGCTCAAGTCGCATCCCCGTCGGCGCAAAAATATACTACCTACGAAAACCAGAGCTGTAAAACCTGGCGTGTCGAGAGCCGTGGTCCAATGATCCTTACTGGAGTCTCTGGAAGTTGAACGAATGAATGAACCATATCTGTCAGATGTAGGTATAATAATGGGTGTTTGCCCATTTTATGAAGCCCTGGGTATGATGATAAACTACATACGATAGCAAGACCTCTGATCTGGATATTGGGCACTTGAAGAGTGTGGGATTATCTCCTAATTGCTTAACCTGGAGAATAGTACTTGTTAGGATCCCGGCTATGGGCAAATAGTGAACTTCTTCCCAAGTAAAATACTATGAATGCATAAAAATATAGTTTTATAGTAAAATTACCAGCAATACATTTTATCTGTAGTTAAATACATGCTGCATGTGCGTTGTAGTGCAGTGGATACGGTCTCGGGACGGAAAATGGAAGAGTCGAGTTCGAATTCCTGTTGAATTTGTTGCATTCACTTACGCACAAATACCATTGGGAACGGTATTAATCCGTCTATTCTCTCTCCAGCTATGGGTTAAATAGCAGGACTGATTGGGTTTTATAACTTTGATTGGCTGTCTACCGCAGAAATTAATGGCAACCTACTGCGGGAAAATCTGCTCAGTCAGTTATTTCTCTTTCGAGACATGATTGCACAAGTGTGTATCATGTATGTCACTTAACTGACCTTGCAGTTGCGTTCAAAATATTTAAATTTCGGCATTAAATAATTCATAGATGTTGATAGGCTTCTAAACAAAATCAAATAAACTCGTATTATGATGATGCCTGTCTGCTTAGGTAACTTGCTTTGCCTTTGTTACAAACACCTGCATTTATGTTTCTTTAGCCTATACAGATCCATCCTGTGTTTTATTACAGTTTCGACGAGAGACCACTTAATCTTGAGTGATCTACAATTTTAAACAAGGCCCGTACATTCAAATGCTCAAAGAGTCCGTTCTTGAATAATGCATTCTTCTACCCAATTTGTATGAAAAGGTTTCGTTGAGTGACTTACCAACGGTTCCCTATTGAACCATTTGTGCTACTGTCATAGACGGCAACGAGTCGATGAAAACATTGGTTCGTGGTAATTGTGTGTTCAATCCCTGTTTCAGCTCGGGCAGGTTTAGACTCTTTGGAAACGCTGGTCAATAACTGAGTAGAATAATGAGAACAAAGCGTTATCCATAGATATAGATGACGAAAAAACAACAACCTACCTCCATTAGATTAAATGAATCTTTCATATAGAAGTATACACTGAATGACAGACACTAGAAGAAGATCGGTTAGCAGAACGGCCAAAGATGTTGATCTTTTTCTTCTTCATGTTCAGTGTCCCTGCAGGACATAAGCGATCATGGACTTCCATTTGCTTCTGTCCTTTATCACTCATAATATCTTTCCTCTTGGTATCTCTCCCAAACCCCACTGCCCCATCCATTTCTTCAAACCCATCAAATATGTCTTTCCCCGCCTTTTTTCCTCTGTCCGTCCCGTGAGTATCATATTTTTCAAACGCTCTTTTCTCATTACGTGTGCCAGGAACCTTATCTGTCTTTTCCTCGTGCTAAGCATAAGTTTTCTTCTGGTTTGCATCCTTTCCAACACCTCATCGTTGCTCACATGCTTGGTCCAAGTTATCCATAGCATCCTTCTGTAGAAACACATTTCTGCTGCTTCGAGCCTCTCTTTCATCCTTGAAAAGATCGTTCCACATTAGCTGCTATACAGAAGGACAAATATCACGTAGCAGTCCAACTGAGGATATGGGTCCTAAAATAATTATAACTGCTCATCTTAGAAATATAAAAAATGTATTTAACATATATTTTCACCATACACAAAAAAATAGATTTACTGGTGGTGCAATGGTTAACGTTCTGGAACTACAAATTGGCGATACAGGTTCGAATTCCACTCAAGCTCATTGAATTCTTTTCATCCTTTCAAGTTCCTTTGTTCGATGTAGGCCTTCCCGAGATCATTCGGTGGTATGGGCTATTACCCAAAAGCGTATTGGTAGAGGCGGATGTTATACGCTTCGGCGATCATATCTCTTTACGATTCATGATCGCCCAAGGGTATTTGCGCTTAAGCCAATCTAACAAATTCGATTGGAATTTGTATCTGGTTGTATGGATGCTTAATTCCGACCCGTTATCTATTACATATTGCACATTGAAGCGTAGATCACCTGGCATTCTAAGCGGTCATCCATCTAGGTACTGACCACGCTTGACGTTTCTTAACTTCGGACGAGAACCGATGTTTTCGACGTGATACGGCCGTAAGGTCAAGTCACATCCCCATCGGCGCAAAAATATACTACCTACGAAAATCAGTGATCGGACGGCAACAAGTGTTTAAACGTGATATGGCCGTGAACACACACACACACACACACACACACACACACACACACACACACACACACACACACACACACATGTTGTGTAGATTAACCTGCTTGTGTTAGGCAACTAGAAAAATAATAAAACTAAAGTAATTCCTCGTTATTGTTTGTGCGTTTGTAGAAAAATCAGACACATTATTGAGTGAGTATTGCGTAAAAGTATAGACTTTCAAGGCTTTAGGCATTCTAAGCGGTCATCCTGACCAGGTTTGACGTTTCTTAACTTCGGACGAGAACCGATGTTTTCGACGTGATACGGCCGTAAGGTCAAGTCACATCCCCATCGGCGCAAAAATATACTACCTACGAAAATCAGAGCTGTAAAACCTGGCGTGTCGAGAGCCGTGGCCCAATGATTCTTACTGGAGTCTCTGGAAGCTGAACGACTGAATGAATCGTATTTGTCAGATGTACTGAAAACTTTTTAATTTTATGCTTATAGAATTAAGGAAGGACTTTTCGTTTTGCGTAGTCACTGAATCTATATAATCACATGTAGATACATCACTGCAAAAATGAATCTACTGTAGAATATATACTTAAAAAAATGTGCCGACTGTAGAATATATATATATATATTTCAGAAATAAATTTCTCCAAATATGTAATTTAAGTAAGAACGCAAATTCGATCCCCATTAAGTAACATATATCTTCTTCACTTCTCTTTTATGTGCCATTTCTTTTCAGAACATTGGTACCATGGTCCTCCACTTTTTCCTGTCTCTCGTTGCTCATAATATATGTTATTTATCCTAAACCCTATTCTGCCACCCCCTTTTTAAAGTTCATCAACTATGTCAAGCGTTGTTTAATCATGTCTCCCTTTCCTTCTATTTGTCTTGTGAGTTTCAGATTTTCCAAGCCCATCCTCCTCATGTCCCAGATACAACAGCTGTCTCTTCCTGATGTTACGTGTAATTTTTCTTTTCGTTTCCATTCTCTCCAAAAATTTGTGGTTGCTCATATGATCGGTCAATGATACCTTCAACATCTTTCTGTAGAGCATGTTTCTTTTGCTTCGAGTCTTTCATTCATCTTTGCCGAAATTGTCTAGCATTTGCCGTGATATAAGTGGTCAGACATCACATAACACTTCAGTACTCTTTTTTTGTTTTTTGCAAAGTTTTCCTGTCTCTCAGCTTTTGGAATGCATCCCTGGCCATGCTAGTACATCTTCGGATCTCAGTGCCATACTTTCCATCCAAAAGGCTTCCTATGTATTTAAATTTTTGTACCTGTTTGATTTTAGTGTCCCCGACCTGTATTTGGCAATTTGTACTCCGATTTTGCTGTTGACCACACATTCAATTTTCGGGTAGCTTGCATTTAGTCCTTTCTTCTTGCTTTTCCTTCGTTACATTCTGTAGGAGCTCATGAACTCATGTTCCCTTTGAGCTATAATTTGTCTTTTTCTTATAAGTCAATGCTCTTATTGTTCAGCAGCTTTTCTCTCTATTTGCGTTCACAACACAATCTTCTTCAAAATATTTTCTGTCTGTTAAATCAAATGTTCTTTCTTATTATCCTATTAATAATAACAGAAAGATTTTATGCATTTCAACTTAAAGGTAGCATTGGCTGCACGATTAATGAATGCAAGATATTTCTTTATAAGATGAAATGTTTTCTTATATGGATACTGTTATCGTTGATAGTAAATATCTACATAAATATGTAGATACATACGAGAAAGAAGAATTTATCCTGCTGTTCATTTTTCTCAAGTAAGAGCGAAATATACGCAGAAGCTACAGGCGTGGGCTAAAGTTTGCGCACACCTTTGTAAAGAGACAACGCCCATACACAGACGCGAACAGACTACCTTGACATACACCATTGCGCTCGCCCATGAAGATACTCATTTATTTATCTAAGCATATTCGTGTTTAGAATATAAATTCGCCATTGATTTCGTCTTTGGGTCAGGTCTAAGCACAAACGCCATTAATTTTCGCAAAGGGACTGACGCTAATCGTTTTACACACATGGCTGGGGCCACTGATCTATTTTCGACTTCTTTTCGGCTGTGAGGTATCAACAACAACTACAAAAAGAAAGAAAGAATAGTACATATTAATATAAACGCGCACCCATTTTAAAACACACACACACGCTTATACACACACACACACACACGCATATATATATATATATATGTATATTTAAGCAGGATATATTCATTTAAAAATGCTTCATTGAATAATAAACATATTCTATTTCCATACTGATCCTTTCCAGTTGTCTAAGCAGTTTATTGATGTTAAAATGAAATTCACCAAGGAAAATGCCGTCATATTTTTTTTTAACCCAAGTGCTATATATATATATATATATATATATGTATTGTTTACAATTTGATCAAGTAGCCTGTTACTAAAATCGAATTTGCTGTGAAGACATGCAGTGTTAATCCTTAATCTTTCGTCGATTATCTATCTATCTATCTATCTATCTATCTATCTATCTATCTATCTATCTATCTATCTATCTCACTCTGTTTAATCTATCTATCTATCTATCTATCTATCTATCTATCTTTTCTTCAGTTGCTATTCTGAATTTACTGTCAAATCAGTGTCACCTGCATGCCGTGTGCTGTTAATGTCAGTCGATAATAAATCCTTGTAGGTCCTGTAATTCCCCTCGAATCCTTCCGCTATAAAAATAAAATTTCCGGTGACAAAACATATTTTCTCTCATTTAAAATACTTTGGGAGTTAAGCTCGGCTCATCTAATATAATGTGCGTTCAACCATCATCCGCGGCAGCCTCATCTTTCAGTTAAAATTTATAAAAAAAAGATATTCAAGATGTCTCTCGTCACCCGCGAAATGTATAGTTTTTTTTTTTAATGCAGACCTCAAATTATCATGTGTATATAACACGTAGGTTCTTCTAGTAAATCTAATTGATTTAAATTCAAAGAGGCTTTCTCCAATTAGCAAAACAATAATGGTTTTTACTATCTTCGGTTCGACTATTTGTATCAGTTTTATCAGTCATTAAAATTTCTGTAAATGCCAAACAACTGCAAATATTAATTCTACAGAAGTTATTATATGTGGAAACTGTTGGAATATCATTGTCCTTTTAACAAGATAATGTCGAGAAAAAGAAATACAGTTATATAAATCAACAAAGGAAACAAAAAAACAAAACAAAAAAACAAACACGGACGCATGCACTCTTCCGCCGAAAATAAGAAAGGTTCACACAGAACAGTAGCAGTAATTTGTATGTTGCAGGAACACAAATTTGCCTGCATACGCACGCAAACATGTGTAAAATATAGTTTGGAGGTAGGCTATGTTTCTTTATTAAAAGGATCAATATCAGGGATAGATTGTATGTAAATATAAATATGGTCATTGAACAAAATGATAGTTTATTATGTATTTAAAATTATAAAGTTCCTTCTCTCTCTCTCTCTCTCTCTCTCTCTCTCTCTATATATATATATATATATATATATATATAAGAAAACCAATAAATAATTATCCAAATGTTGGAGAATTTTTGTCTTTATTTTCAACTGAAATTAAAGCAAAAATACGACGTTTAGAACGGCTCATGAGTAAACATAATAGACATTCATTGTCTCTTATATTTAACAGCGTATGTTTAGAAAATTAATTGCTGCCTCGATATACTATATATATATATATATATTATCTTATATTTTACGCACGACTCTGAGTTTCATGCATTTCTGCAATCTTCAAGTGCTTAACATATCATACTGGCTTATTTTTTATTTGAATTATTAATGTTATTAATATTGAAATAATTATTAATTCAAATCGAAAATAAGCCACTATGATATGTTAAGCACCGGATGATTTAAGAAATGCATGAAATATATGCATATAAAATAATATGTATATTTATTAATATATTTTTGCTATGTTATACAACATTGAGCACTCTTCCATTCCCACCTGATTAATATTCATATATTGATGTTTATACACGTATATATATATATATATATATATATATAATAAATTATAGTTTAGAATACGTAAAAATTTTTATCCACTACAAAGTATACAGTTTCGACATTGAAATGACAATGTCTCATCAGGTGGTGTGGAAAGAAATGGAAAGTCTCTTTTCTTATATTTGGCGAGTTGTGTGTGGGATGTTGGTGGGGTTAGTGATAAGAAGATAAGTCTTGCAAATTGTCCGTTAGAATTTTTAAGAGAGGGAAGAGACAAAGGGAAGCCACATCTCGTCGGTGGGGAAGTGTCTGGAGTCGAGCCGCCAAGTCGGTACCTATCACATTACTGATTCTCCTTTGGAGCCTGTCAAGAACACTGTGATGAACAGCAGGGGCACCTGACCATATATGGCAGCATGCTCCATGCACAGAGGAATGATTGATTTGTATATATGCAGGATGGATTCAGGCGGGAAAAACATCCTAGCCCAATACAGTGAGCCAACCTTCCTACCAGTGCAATGACTCAATGTAGTGGTTCCACTTGAGATCAGAAGAGAGGGTAAGGTCGAAGAGGCGCAGTGTTTTGCTCTAAGGGAGAGTCGCTTGGTTAATGCATATGGGAAGCAGGAGAGGTTGCCTGTTATGATTGACAGACAGCAAGGATTTAATTATATGACATTTTTCTATCGGATGTTGTCCCAAACTTGCTTTCAGCGAAGGCTAAAGAATGCAATCTGCCTGGCTTAGCTGTGACAGGTGGAATATGGATTCATGACATTTCTGAGAGTTTTAGAGTGATGGGGACAAAAAAGATAATTTAGAAACTAGACTCACTACGCCAATTGCATTCAACAAAGGAAAATACTAAGAAAGAAATTCCTTCTATATTTGGTGAGTATTTTTTTATAATCATATAGCCCCAACCAAAGCCGTTTACTGCCACTGGTGCGCAAGGGGTTACAGAAGAGGAAAGCTTTGAGAAAGCGTAACAGTTTATAGGGGGTGCCAGGAAGTCGGTAAGAGAAGTATGAGATCACTGATTGGACGGTGAACGGAGCATGGGAGAGAGAGGATAAAAGTTAGTGAGATAGGAGATGACTATTGACTTTACATCTAAATTCTTGGAAATTGTAGCTGTCGGGGAAGCAAGTAAATGGAAGGGAATTCCAGAGGCGGGAAGTGTAAGTAAAGATGCTGATGGATTAGCATTTGCGCTTATATTTTATTGGTTTCACAGTAAAAGGGTGGGAACTAGTTGCTAATCTTGTGCCTCGAGTAAATTCATATATAGGGGGCACTAGGGAGCTAAGTTCTTCGGAGTAGAAGCCGTGAAAGTATTTGTAGAAGCGAAGCCACATTGTGCTGGTTAGAAAGAGACTGTATCTGAGCTGCCAAGTTGGGATCAATCACATTACAGACTTTCCGTTGGATTTTGTCAAGAACCTTTAGGTAGATAGCAGGGACACCCGGTAAGATATGGCAGCAGTATTCAATACCCGGGCGGATGGTAGATTTACGTATGTGCAGGATGCTTTCAGACAGGAAAAACTTCTTGGCCCTACACAGAGGACCGACCTTCTTAGCAGCGGATTTATCTATGGATTCTATATAATCATTCCACTTGAGGTCTGTTGTGAGAGTTAACCCGAGGAGGCGCAGTGTTTTGCTTTATGGGAGATTAGCCTGATTCATGCTAATGGGTGGCGGGTAGGAATTATTGTCTCTGATGATTAATAGCTAGCAGCTTCTTTTTGGAAGCATTAAAATTCACGAGTCACTTCTTACCCCAGTCTACCACGGATTGGACGCCCTTTTCATGCTCGGCAACGAGGTTTGCTTTGTCAGCCTCGGCAGATTTTTGATCGAGGCGAGAGTAAACCATAGTGACGTCAGAGTATATGCCTACTTAGGATCTGATTACATCGGGAAGATTGTTAATGTAGATCAGGAAAAGCGTAGGACCTAGAATAGAGCCTTGAGGGTCATCCGCGTTCGTATGATAGGGAGGCATGTCCGTTCAATACTACATTCATTGTACGATCTGAAAGGAATGTAAACGAAATCGTTTATTTAAAATTGTCTGAAGCTAGGTAAAATCCTACAGACTAGTGCTCCAGTGAACAATAGATTCGTTTGAATGTCTCGTTGGAAAAGTAAAAGTTTTTTTTCGGATGGTTATTTAATTGTGCGAGGATGTGTGTTGTAATGCAGTGGATATCGACTCCTAACGAGAAATCGGAGAGCCGAGTTCGAATTCTAGTTGAATTCTTTGCATTTATTTACGCGCAAAAAAAACTTTGGGGAAGGTAGTTATGAATCCGTCTTCTCCTTTTAGCTATGAATTAAATAGCAGGACAGATTAGATTCTATAGCCTTGATTGGTTACCAGTCTACACAGAAGACAATGGCGATCTACTGCGGAAAATCGTCTTCTTAGTCAGTCATGTCTCTTTCGAGACATGATCGGCCAAAACGTGTGTTACGTATGGCACTTAACTGACTGACTGATTTAATTGCAACAATATCGACTATTATGGATTTCAGATAGGTTGTTTTATTTTCCATATGTCTTAGCTTTAAACAATTTGCTTAGCGATTTGGAAAACCTTATCTCAGAAGTGATTCCAAAACGTTCAAGAAAATGTTCGAAAATTTCATCGATCAAAACTATACAACACAATTTACTTGATGTGCGGCTGAAGCTTATAAAAGTCTAGGGAAATATGTTTCATATGTTTCATAACCGAACAATGAATTTATATGAAAACGTGATTTCATTAAAATCCATTAAAACTGAATGAATGAATAATGTTGTTGAAGCTGAAAAGTATTACTGAATTTCTATTTAAACAAACTTCAATCATGAAACAGTTAAAGTTTTCGATATTATAAAATCAAATGCATTTCTATTTATAGATTGTGTCAACTTACATCACTTGTTAGTTGTCTGTAATCGTATACAAATTACTAGTTGGTGTATTTTGGGGCGACGCTAGTGAGGGGTTTTGACTCAAAGGCAAACATGTGTGAATCAGCGATCTAATAAGTTGGTGTTAATATTTGCTAGCTAATTTAACCGTCTGCCTTGTTATTTTATTTGGTCACCGACTTCTTTTTAAAGCCAGATAATTTATACCTGAAATAGATTGAAAAATGGTAGCTCAAATGTCTCTGAATGCATTAAATGCTCGTTTGACCCTTAGATTCTTGGTGCATCTTCGATTAGTAGAGGCTGAAGAATGAAAAAGAAAACGAAATAAAAATTTACTCCAAATGCATCTGATGTTTGTAACGTGTATTAAAAAAAGAGGAAGTAAATATATATATATATATATATATATATATATATATATATATAGTATATCGAGGCAGCAAGTAATTTTCTAGACATATGCTATTAAATATAAGAGACAATGAATGTCTATTATGTTTAATCATGAGCCGTTCTAAACGTCGTATTTTTGCTTTAATTTCAGTTGAAAATAAAGACAAAAATTCTCCAACATTTGGATAATTATTTATTGGTTTTCTTCTAAGCTTTCGGCTCACATGAGCCATCTTCAGAGAGGTAGTTTAAACTGAAATATTATAAAATCCACCATCACCGATGATTTTATTTTGTGTTGACATAAAACTCCGCTTGGCAACGGCAATAGTTACCAAAAATAATAAACGCAGTTCTTAAGTTTGCGATGCGGTTTTATGACGTCACACCGCGGGATAGCGCGAAATGACAACAAAACCATCTATTCAAATGCAATGTAATATGTTATTTCCTGTTTTAAAGTTGATTTTATTGAGTGTTGGTTGTTTTGATTTGATGTACATGGCCTCCAATATCTGCAGGTTCCTCTTACTGTGTGTATGAGTAAGGATCACCGTATTGTTGACCAAAATCTGTCTGATATTACCTACATGTTTATGTTTTTCAGAGAAATGTTGTTTAATAGTACTCTGATCAGAAAGATGACATGTAAGTCTACGGGAGAGCGTGGTTGTGGTAAAACCAATATATGTACTAGGTTTTTGAGTAGTATCAGAGATGCAATCTCTGAATGGGCATGTAAATTGGTACACTACATTGGTTTTTTGTAAAGAATTTAGTTTAGTGCCTGTTGGGTTATTATAGACTATGAGGTCAATTGTTTTAAACTTTTTATAATATATATTGAGTTTAATTTGATTATTACTTGATTATTACTTTCGACTGGTTTAACATTTCTACGTATTATGTTTTGGAGAGTTTTTTCATCTTGTTTATAATTATTATGTATTTGGTTGCAATAGTATAAGTTAATAGTGTTATGTTTATTTTGATGTAAACCATTATTATTAATATTATCATTATTGTTAGAGCTATTGTTAAGTTTGTTGAGATACATTTTAATTTGTTGATCAATAACGGAGTTAGGAAATCCATTATTGACTAGTGTTTGCTTAATGTTGTGTAATTCTTTATAAAATATAGATTTGGAAGAAGAGATCATTTGTGTGCGTTGAAGTAAAACACAAATCACAGCTCATCAGTAAGGTGAGACATCTTATTACTTCTAGCCAGGATTGAAACCCGATCGAATTAAAAAAAAAATTGACGATTCTACCTCCAAGTCATGGTCGCTAGTTGGAAGAAGGCGGATTTTAGCGTATTATATACACTATGTAAGCACACGCCAGTGGCCGAGAGTTTTCAAATTCATTACTGAATGAACAATGCGTAAATGCACGAGTAGTTACCGTTATTAGAGTAGACCATTTCTCCATAGTGCTCAATCAGTGTGCGAGAGCGAATCTCTCTCTCTCTCTCTCTCTCTCTCTCTCTCTCTCTCTATATATATATATATATATATATATATATATATATATCGAGGCAGTGGATACTTTTCTAAACATATACTGTTAAATGTAACAGACAATAAATGTATGTTATGTTTAATCATGAGCCTTTCTAAATATCATATTTTGGCTTTAATTTCAGGTGAAAATAAAAACAAAAATTGTCCAACATTTGGATATTTTTTTATTATGCTGGTTCTAAGCTTTCGGCTCACATGAGCCATCTTCAGAGAGGTTACAGGGACGCTAACATAAAGACATCCCGCCTGGCTTGGGATGAAATGATTAACAAAAAAAGAAAAAAAATATAGATATAGTGAGACAAGTATAGGCAGGAGGTAAACAGATTCAGATAGATAGATAGATAGATAGATAGATAGATAGATAGATAGATAGATATAAACAGCCTGAAACAGATAGATAGATAGATAGATAGATAGATAGATAGATAGATAGATAGATAGATAGCAAACTGATAAATAGAATTTGAACTCTCTCGGCTAGTGGCGGGTATTCACATTGTGTATATAATAGGCTAAAATCCGCTTTTTCTCCACTGACTGCCCATAGCTTAGAGGTAGATGCTTTTACTGATGTCAGTTCTTTCAGTCTTCAATCCTGGCTAGAAGCAATCGGATGTCTAACCGTACTGATGAGATAGGGTTATCTGCGAATGAGTAAGAACAGGATGGGCATTTTTATTATAAAAAGATCATTCATATTATTATCTGGCATAGCGTCGTTAGTTCAGAAGACATAGAAGGATACATCAGAAAATAAAGGCAAATTTTAAAATATGCGTTAAAAGCAACAGGGAGGCGCTCATTCTCAAGGAATTCATGACAAAAATTAAAATTAAATAAAAAAACAACAAAAAAAAAAAAGCAAGTGGAAAAAAACCAGCCTCTTCTCTCAAAAACAGAGAAAACCCCATTCTCAATAAATGTCTAATATATAAAATGAAACAAATTTAAAATTGTGTGAAATTTTAATGTCAAATTGAGACTTTAATAATAATAATAATAATATATATGTATATATTATCTATTTCTGTCAGGTCCTTCAAGGGTTTATGAGTCGTCTCTAATAATGATACGGTCTATTCGATATATTTCGTCGTGTTTCAGAATGTCCCATAAGACTCAAATTTATTTTAAGAAAAGTTTTAAGAAGTGTGATTTTTAAAAGTTTGCACCAAAATCTAAACAAACCTTGGGGAGGGTATACGAATATATATTATGCAGAATTAATTAAATAATGTTTTTTTTTCTTTTTTTTTCGTTAAGGAAATAACTGTTTTGTACATGTAAGTGTATATATTAGATATTATTATTTTTGTCTCAATTTGACATTAACTTTTGATTTAAAAGTAAAGACACACGAACAATTACCATGAAATGCTTTTTTTATAGTTATTATTTTGGTTTTGATCCGAGACTTTATTCATTTCAGACTAAACAGGTTTTCCCATCTTTCTTGGCAATTAGAGTTATTTTTTTAGTAAGTTCAAGTTTTCATTTTGCTGTTTTCTGATATTTTTCTTTGGTTTTGTTATTTTTTTGTCTGATTTTAAATTTATACGGAGGAAAAGTTTTAAGCTCCCTCAACACTTCCTCTTTTGAGAGTCACCTCAGGCGCCAGGTTATGATAATATCCAGAAGGAGAAGTATTGTCTGAGAAGACGAACCTTCCGGGCTCGAACAGAAATATTCTTTTTAAACCCTGCGGCCGATTGTTTATTTATCAGTAAATGATTTTAGTTATAAAATAAAAATATATAAAATATTAATAAGAACAAATAAACTTTTTTGTTGATTATAAATAAAATATATAAATTCAATAAACAAAATAGCAATCAATTAAAATTATGCAAATTTATTATTTACAAGATTTTTCTTTATTCTGTGTTTTGTTGGGTCAAACATAATTTCCTTGAATTTTCAATGTTAAATTTGTATCTTTTTATACGAGAAACATTTATTTCCGAGACAAAGATTTTGCCCAGTTTTGTCTATTTAAATATAATTGTGTGATACTGTTTAACTTCTTTTACATCTTAAAAGACAACCATGAAAATAAATTAATAAGAATTAATAACAATCTACTTTGAAATGGCTAAATAAGTAGCCGAACACTTTTGGGGCAATAGACACTACGAAAAGCTTTTACATTGTCTCACCCCAGCAACCAAAAAAGTTAAGAATAAAAGAAAAACTGAATAATTCGTCAAATCTTCCTTGTCCGTCATATCCAATGGTGAAGCACACACACACACACACACACACACACACACACACACACACACACACACACACAACAAACACACACACACACAGAGCGAGAGAGAGAAACACACACACACACACACACACACGATGCATTACAGGCAACCTCTCCTGCCTCCCATAAGCATGGACCAAGTGATTCTCCCTGAGAGTAATACACTACGCCTCCTCGGACTTACCCTGTCCTCAGACCTCAAATGGAACCACTATGTTGAATCAATAGCAAAATCTACTGCTAAGAAGGTTGGGTCACTATGTCGAACCAGGATGTTTTTTCCACCTGAATCCATCCTGCATGTATACAAGTCAACCATCCGTCCGTGCATGGAGTACTGCTGCCATTTATGGTCAGGTGCCCCTGCCGTTCTCCTCAGTGTTCTTGACAAGCTCAAAAGGAGAGTCTGTAATGTGATAGGTACTGATCTAGCGACTCGACTGCAGCCACTTCCCCATCGTCGAAATGTGGCCTCCCTTTGTCTCTTCTATAAATACTTTCATGGCTTCTGCTCGGACAAGCTTAAGTCACTGATGCCTCCTCAACAGGTGTTTACTCGTGCAACCAGACTGGCAACTGGGTCCCACCCATTCACAGTCAGGTTAGCCAAATGCAGACGAGAATTCTACTCCTGCAGCTTCTTCTCTCGCACTTCCCGCCTGTGGAACTCGCTCCCGTATTCTTGCTTTCCTGACGGCTACAACCTCCAGAAATTTAAATGCAAAGTCAATACCCATCTACTAACCACTGGACTCTAGCTCTCTCCCCACCCCCGTATAACCTTCCCTTTCTCGCCACCTATGTATCTGTCATCGCACCTGCTTTCTATTGTTCCTTTCTGACTAGTTTGTACTCCTCACTCTTTTCTAATTAATCTTTTTACATTTATGTAACCCCTGCACATCAGTGGCGTTTCCGCCTTGCTCGGGATGAAATGATTAAAAAAAAAAAGTATACTTAGGTAGCAACGTTTCTTTCAAATATCTTTCATGAGATACAACCGACAAGGAAAATTTAATTATTTTTTTAATAAGTTTATCTTGCACTCACTCATTTTCCCGTTTTCTTGGAAATAAGGAATATAAAAATTTTCCATAATTTTTAGCGTCTCAAGCGCTTTCGGACACTTCTATATCCATTTTCAAGGGTGTTGTTATTTTTCATCATTGTTTTAAAGTCATAATTTATTTTGTTTTGTCTTGAAAAATGTTAGAATGCTTGGAAATCTTAATAAAAAAGACTAATCAAATATTCCTTGTCGCCCGTATTTAATAACACACACACACACACACACACACACACACACATATATATATATATATATATATATATATATATATATATATGACGAAACACTTTGGGAAAAATCTTCATTTTCTCGTTATTCATATTGTCTTTCTACAGATATATTTTATCAATATTTGCCTTTTCGTCGGACATTTTAGCCATTTCTAGACATCGTAATTTCCCGTGACATATAAGTTTTGATGTATTTTTTAAATAAATCCTACCCACGGTATTACTGGTAAAACTATCTCGTGACTATATTTGTAATTTGGGAATAGTCGATCGAAAAATAACCTCAAGTAATTGAAAATATCGATTCCACTGTATTTGTGTATATCAGAATCTGCTGATTTTAAAGATAAGAGATTTATACAACAGATTAAGGGTGGAAATATTCCTTAACTCTGGATTGGAACTTTTTCCTATCGATGAACAATAATGATTATCGACAAACTTATTGTCATGTTTAATCGAAGATTATATAACTTCGATGAAAACATGACAATAAATTTGCTGATAATCATTATAGTTTATCAGTAAGCGTTTTTGTCTAAACGTCTATTTCAGCTGATTGCTCGGAAAATAGTAGGTTAGAGTTAGGGTTAGTTGATCGTCACTAAGTAAACCTCAATGATTGAGGCTTTGGACAAAGACCAGATGTTTCATTTGTTTTTCATGACTTGTTAACAGGGAAATCGCAAGCAATTATTACTTAAATAATCCCGAAAGTGAGTTGAATAGATATAAACACATTAACAGAACCACGTACACAATATGGAAAATAAAGGAATGAATATTTTGTCTTTTTTTGTCTCTCTGTCAGTTTCTCTATCTGCATATTTCCCTCTCTCTTACACCTACTGTCTGTCTATCTGTCTGTCTGTCTGTCTGTCTGTCTGTCTGTCTGTCTCTAATGCCTCATCTTTGTTTTTGTTATAACATTTCAGCTGTTATGACCAACAACCTTCTTCAACTTTTAGTCCATCAGTCGATATGGGTAATCTTCAAGAAATAGTAAATTCAACACTTTATTCAATCTACGGCAGCTGATTAGACTCGTTCCGTTGTCCATATCTAAGAATATCTTACCTTGTTATTAACTTGTTCTTTTTAGAACGTTTCATTTATTATCTGTCTATATTCCTGAGATGAGTTACTGCAACTATTTACCGTATTTACATCATTTGGACTGTTGTCCTCATATTTATTACCATATCCATGACGTTTCGACCGTTGTACGCTCTGACATACTTCAGGTGATATATTTTGAAATTTCAACCCCAAACCCTTTATTTAGTCCACAGGTGAGGGCTGTTTTAATTCCATGTGACATGCCTGTTTTGGATATCATCTAACTTATTGTTTTATTTGTTTCAAAAGAACCCAAAAATTTACTACAACAAATTTGGCTACGTAGATTCTATAATAAGAGATTTGGCGTCAAAAACTCAGACAGCAGTTTTGCCCAAAAATCATTAGTACAAACTTATTGACGAAAACTAACAATTTCAAAATAATCAGGAACAACAGCAAATTTTAAGATGGAGGACTCCCAGAAATGCTTCCTTGAATTTTAAACAACAAAAATTAGCTCAAAATCGGCAAGAAAAGCAACTTTATATACTATTGGAAATTTTCTTAAAACGAGAAACTAGCACAGATAAACTAGATGCATTTTCTCAGGATGCTGTGTTTAAATCAATTAGACATTTTTCATGTAAACCTAAAAAGGAGGTTACATTTGATGCTTACTTTCCCATGTATAAGAAGATTTTGTTGAGAATGACTGCTCAGCCGACAGATTGAACTCGAAATTTTTGTGGCAAATAATTCACAAACAAATGCTTTAATCTTGCGTTCTATAACATAGTTGATTAAAGCGTTGGTTCGTGGCTAAGTTCTACATTAGTTCCTAATTACGCGGGTTGATGGGTATCTGCAGAAGGTCGGAGATCAAAACTGTATACAATGTAAATAATAGTAACTGCTCACCACCATAATTCAGACAAATGTTACTATTTTTGTATTTGCTTTAGTTTAAGATCCCAGTCACACTTGATAGAGTTTCTCATTATGTGGGGTTGATATTAGCAAAGATCAGTTTAAAGTCAGACGTTATTTTCCAGATTGCCACAAGTTAAAAATTACTGGCTTATTTGTGAAGGAATATTAAACCACAAGTATTCTACATATTTATTCTGATTTCGATGACTAACATAATATGAGGCGTTATGTTTGAAACTTCTTGTGTCTTATCAATTCTTCGTGGTTGGATATAGGAAATGTCAGAAGTGGGGTGATAGATAGTTGGGTGGGTGGGAAGAATGTTTGAAAGAATGGAAGTTAGTGTGTTAGGAGGTGTCTATTGACCGTACATTTAAACTCCTGGAGATTGTAGCCGTCGGGGAAGCAGTCATGTGGAAGAGAATTCCACAGTCGGGAAGTGCGGGAAAAGAAACTGTTGGAGTAGAAGTTGCGGTTGCATTTAACGGTTTCACTGTAAAAGGGTGGGATCTAGTTGCTAATCTAGTATCTCGTGCAAATTTGAACCTAGGGGGCACCAGTGATCTAAGTTCATCGGAGCAGAAGCCGTGAAAGTATTTATAGAAGAGACACAGGGAAGCCACGTCGCACCGGTGAGTAGAGAGACTGCAGGTGGTCTGCCAAGTCGGTATCGATCACATTACAGACCATCCGCTGTACCTTGTCTAAAAGCCCAAGGAGAATAGCAGGAGCACCCGACCAGATATGGCAACAGTATTCAATGCACGGGCAGATGGTAGATTTACAAATGTGCAGGATAGATTCAGACGGAAAAAACCTCCGGGCCCTGCACAGAGAACCGACTTTCTTAGCGGCGGATTTAGCAATGGATTCGACATAGTCATTCCACTTGAGGTCCGCTGAGAGAGTGAGACCAAGGAGGCGTAGTGTTTTACTCTCTGGGAGGCAAGCCTGGTCCATGTTAATAGGAGGTAGGTGCGATTGTCTATGATGATTAATTGATAGTAGCTTCGTTTTAGAAGCATTAAAATTTACGAGCCATTTCTTACCCCAGTCCACTATAGACTGGAGGTCCTTTCCAAGCTCGGCTGCAAGGTTAGCTTTGTCGCCCGCACCAGATTTTTGGTCGAGGCGAGAATAAACTGTGGTGTCATCGGCATACATACCTACTTGGGATCTTATGGTATCAGGGAGATCATTAATGTAGATCAGAAAGAGCGTAGGACCTAGGATAGAGCCTTGAGGGACACCCGCGTTCGTATGGTAGTTCTGGGAGGCATGTCCGTTTAATACCACTTTCAATGTGCGGTTAGATAGGAATGACTGGATTAGCTCAAACAATTGTCCAGTATACCATAGCTCCGCAGTTTGCATAGAAGGCCAGCATGCCAAACTGTGTCGAACGCTTTAGAGATATCCAAGGCAACGGTTCGGGCTTCACCATTCCTATCGAGTGCCTGATATATGTACTCGGTGATGGTCGTTAGCATATCAGCAGTAGACCTGGTATATTCGTGTTAACAGCAAGTATGATACGGATAGAGTTTGATGAAAACATGAAAAACTTAGCCATAATACATTGTTTGTTATTTCTAATGAAACCTGCATATATATATATATATATATATATATATATATATATATATATATATATCAGCATGCGGTGTAGATATAGAGAAGAATCCAAAGGAGTATCATGTACATACAGTGGTAGTATAACTCTCTAAGAGATCTCTAAATACATATGTATTAATACATATTGAGCAAATAAATAGAAAATTAAGGCTGACACCTGTAAAATCTTTTGTACAATAAAGATGGAAGCTGATGATGGTTCGCCTGAAATAGGCCAACTTCCGATTTACCATGAAATAACGTGTCTGCCTTAAGTTTTCATATATATATATATATATATATATATATATATATATATATATATATATAAACAGAGAGAAAGAGAGAGAGAGAGATAGAGAGAGAGAGAGAGCTACAGAGAGGGAGAACTACAGAGAGATATGGTGGGGTAAAGAGAGTGAATGAGAAAGAGAGGGAGGAGGTCTGTTCCGTTCTTCAGATCGTTGAGAGCTCAGAATTAGAATTATCTCTATAATAATTAAAAGATGTGAAAGAAAATCTGAAGTGTCCTTTTCTTTCACTTCTTGTTGTCTTCTTAACAGATTTGATATAAACGTCATAATTACACTTTCTAAAAAGTTTCATCAACAGATAATAAAACGTTCATCAAAAAATCAATCTATTTGTTATCATTTGGACTGCATTGCGACGATTGAGAAAATTTATTGATTAAAATCAATACGGTTTCACACTTAGAGCAAACCGATGCGTATCATTAATTACGCCGTGTTAATACTACTGGTGGCTACGACTGAGGCGTCTTAAAATTTGTTGAATTTCCTGACAGTGACCGCCTTTGCGGGCTTTGTGTGTGAGGCCGACGATACGTATTTAACATTATCTCACGAGGTCATTTCACGAACAGCATCTTTGTTGGCAGTATTGTCTTTATTTTGGCATTCCGTCAAAGTTTTCACAATTACTAATGCGCTTTCGTTGTTTTTACTATGTTTCTAAACGACATTGACGATTAAATATTTACATATTCCTATTTTTGGAAGATTTCGGCGTTCAACCCCAGCAAGGATTTTAAATATTGATTTTAGCATTTTTTTTTGCCTTTTTTATAAACAGATTTGGCCTAAAGCTTGTTTTAGCAGTGCTTAGTAGATATTTATTCAGTTGCATTAGCCGAAGATTACATTCTTTCAAATTTTACAATCATATTTACCGTATTTCCCGAGTATATGACGCATCTTATTTTGAAGACAATGTTTTGGAAGAAAGGGTACTGTCGTATCATACATATCTGAACTTATTTATAAATGGAATTTTGTGTGTGTGTATAAGTGTGTGTGTGTCCGTTACCTATAGACTCCGAAACAGCTGAACCGATTTGCTTGAAAATTTACACAGTTGTACTATAAGCGTCTGCGAGTGTTCTTAGCTAGAATTTGTGTCGTGGTACTCCCGATAAGTATCGAAAATCGATAATCGAAAAAATCGGGTTATACAAGGAGTGGTCCGATTTTAATCAAATTTAATACACTCATAGACAAAGACATAAGGAACGATATTCAGAAGTTTCAAGGTTACAGTTCTTACAATAGTGCAGAAAATCGATAATATGTATATATATATATATATATATATATATATATATATATATATATATATATATATATATATATATATAAGGCAAGATGTTTGTGTGCGTGTCTGTTTATCTACCTGTATGTCTGTATTTCTTTCAGCCCTTTTATTTTAGTTTTTGCTTCAGGTTTGGCTCTAAGTATGTATAATTGTAGTTCTTAGTCTCAGCAATGATACCGTTTACTCAGAGGACTTATTTAGCCTTCAAAATTCACTTTACGACGAAAAAACTTGTTTGATATCGATACCAGGAAGTTCAAAATTTGATTTACATCCATTCATTTTTCTTTCAGTCTACGGTTTCGCTTTAACTGGAAACAGCTATTGCTTTTTAGTCTTTCGTGCCAACGTCCAAAGAGTCTGAGCTCCAAGACCATGGATTAGTTTTAAAGCTTTCATTACACCCGAGCAACAACAGGCTATACTGCTACTTTTTATTAAGAAAAAAATCCATCTGATAATTTGAAAAATAGTATATATTGTTCTAAACAGGAAAGAGAAAATAAGAAAATGACTTTCATCTAAAAATAAAATAAAATGTTTACTACTTGTCTGTATTTCTGAAATAAGGTAGTATTTACACTATTTACATTATTCGGACTATTGTCTTCATCTTTGTTGCCGTTTGTACGACGTTTGGGCCGCTGTACGCTCCGGTCTTCTTGTTCACAGCAAGTAACTTAGAGAGTTCGTTTAGAGGGAGATATCTCATGACTACTAAAAGAGACTTTGCACAAGGAATAAAATTGATATACCCCAGTGATCGTAGTAAAGGGTTCGGTTCGAAATTTCTAACACCTGAAGTAAACCGGAGCGTACAACAGTCGAAACGTGATTGTATGATGAGGACAATAATCTGAATAATGTAAATAGTCAAAATGTTTACTGTTATTTACTTGAGTTCAAAACCTACAAAATCCCATTTATTTTCCTTATCGCTTGGAAAGAAATCAGGCATTTCATTCTTTACGATATAACCAATCATAATGCCATCTGTGGTTGGTCACATCAATTGTGATATTGATACTGCATTCATTATGAATAAACCAAATATCTTTTTTTTATAAGGTTCTAACGCCTTTTGCATTTTCACCATATTTGAAAAATGGCAAGTGATCTTTATATAAATGTCATAATAATATTCTGATGTAAAGATTTTTAAAGACTTGGACCCAATTTAAAAAAAAAATTCATATGCATTACTGTTCGGATTATTTTATTTTTAAAGTGTTGGTCTAATTTCACAAATTGACAAGTTTTTAGCATCACACTGAGGATGAAGATGCTGATAATTTATATTCCATTTTTTTTTTCATTCAATGTTTTGCTTGTTTTTTCAGTCCACACAAATCGAGAGTGATTTTAAGATTTGCACAAATGAACTGAATCAACAGCTTATTAAGCAATTGGTTGATATATTAAACTGGAGTCAAAAAACAGTTTTTACTGATATATATAAAATCTTTGAAATAGCAATAAAACAAAATCAAACAAGGCTCAAAACGGATGTAAATATTTTTTATAATCGCTTATAAAATACTGCCACTGATGCGCAAGGGGTTACAGAGAGAGGAGAGGGAAGAGAGAAGTGAAAAAAACGGTACGAGAGATGAAGAAAGGTAACAGAAAGTGGGAGTCAAAGAGAAATATCAGGGAAGCAAGCCTGTGGAAGGGAGTTCCATAGGCGAGACGTGCAAGAAAAGTAGCTACTAGAGAAGAAGTGTCGATTATATTAGCCTATTTTGATGATAAAAGGGTGGGATGTAGTTGCCAATATAGTTGTACTAGTAAATTCGGCACCAGGGAGTTTTGCTGGTCAAAGAAGAAGCTGTGAAAATATTTGTAGAAAAGACAGAGGGAAGCCACATCCTGTCGTTAAGAAACTGACTGTAGGCGAGCCGCCAAATCGCGACCGATTATATTGCAGATCCTATTATTCAGAAGTTTTCATATATTTCTGATATATTGTGGATAATATTTTAAGTTTACAAATGGTTAACGTTCATCAAACAAAAGAGAAATAACTTTGCTTCATTCGACTTTGACAATGGTTTCTTGCGAGATATCTTCAATGAAATAACCACCTGCCGTAAGAGGCAAAATCATTCATTATAAACCTGGTCTATTTAGCTGTTTTTAATTTTACATGAATATATAGGACATCTTAAGATGAATGATACTGTAAATATCCTGCATTTTCTTATGATATACTTCTGAATATAAATATAGAAATATGAATAAAACATCAAAACTTTTTGAAACCATTTGATCTCAAGTTTGAAAGGTTCAAATAATCTGTTCTATAAATATGGAAATTGTTTATATATTGCCTATAATCTAATAGCAAGCCGCTCGTATCAGAGTATATATGTTGGTGGCTAGCGCAGGCAAATTTGTGTTTGTTCAATACCAACAGAGTCCATCAGTGATTTATACTACAACTTTGCTGATCGGAACTCAGTTAAAGTTTTTGGGAGAGAACGCATAGTCTGGTGTAATCAACAGCCTGAACAAGGCCAGCGCGCTCAAACCTTCCGTCACGATGACTTGTGTTGTAAAGCAGCTAACATCCATCTGGTGCTCTCAAAGATGGAATGGTCTGTGGCCGAGGTAGCTATAAAACAAAGACTAGTAACAGTAAGGGATTTCTGAGTGGCATTGACACTCTGAGGGGATCGACTGTATGCGTCAGTCGTTCATTTTGTCGTACTCTCTGCCTTCGGGCTGAGAGGGACTCAAACGAGGTTCCTTCTGGGGAAAAGCAGACAAGAATTTTTGTTTGAGCTTAAGGACTCCGTGTTCCCACTTAAGTGGCCTTGTGCGACATCTACCTCGGGCATCTACTCATGTAGGAGTGTTATTGACGATTAGTATAGGACTGGGTTCTCTGCGACTCTGACGACTTAACCTCTTTTTTCTTTAACTATTCGTCGTTTCGTCTCATGATATTTGTCTTATTGTGTTAATATCCCTTCGCACGGATGTTGTCATGCCACCGCGGCGATAAAATCGATTGGCGACGAAAATAATTTACTATTTATTATAATTCTTGTGGACAAAAATTTGTTTTATTCGACTGTTGAAACCCGTACGTCGAAAAAAAAAATTAACACCGGAAAATGACGACGAAAATATCAACAAACACAATCTATATACAACAAATTTGGCTACGTAGATTCTCTAATAACAGATTTGGCGTCAAAAACTCAGACAGCAGTTTTGCCCAAAAATCATTAGTACAAACTTATTGACGAAAACTAACAATTTCAAAATAATCAGGAACAACAGCAAATTTTAAGATGGAGGACTCCCAGAAATGCTTCCTTGAATTTTAAACAACAAGAGTTAGCTCAAAATCGGCAAGTAAAGCAACTTTATATACTATTGGAAATTTTCTTAAAACGAGAAACTAGCACAGATAAACTAGATGCATTTTCACAGGATGCTGTGTTTAAATCAATTAGACATTTTTCACGTAAACATAAAATGGAGGTTACATTTGATGCTTACTTTCCCATGTATAAGAAGATTCTGTTGAGAATGACTGCTCAAACTAGACAGATACAAAAGTCGTTTACTATTAAGTAAGTTTGGTGATTTGGAACACAAAAAATACAGAAACTATATTCTACCAAAACAACCTGGGGAAATTGCCTTTGAAGAAACTATCCAGATATTGTTTAAAATTTTTGGAGAACGTAGTTATTTATTCAACATGTGATGGCGTTGTTTAAATTTAACAAAAAGCGATGATGAAAACTACATAACATTCACAAGTATAGTGAATAAGATGTATGAAAAGTTCCGACTGAATGAATTAAGCACCGATATGTTCAAGTGTTTAAGTTTTGTACAAAGATTAACCTCACCAGAGGTACGTGCAAGACACTTAACAAAGTTAGAACAAGACCAGGAAATAAGTTTACAAACATTGGCTGAGGAATGTCAGAGAATGGTAAACTTAAAAAAAGGTACCACAAATATTGAATAACGGGACATATCATAGATTAGAAAAGTAAAACCACAATGTAAGAAAGTTAAAATAAATCCATACTACGTTTGTGGTCAGTTACATCTATACAAGGATTGTCCATTTAAAGATAAAAATGCTTCGATTGTGGTTATAAGGGTCATAAAAGTTATTTTTGTGAAAAAAATGTCAAAAGAAAACCAGCAAATATGGTTCATTATACCATAGGTGAAAAGTCGCAGGAAAAAGAAAATTCTTAAACGACCGATTGAATGACACGAAAGTAAAAATGCAAATTGTCACAGCGTCAGATCTCATAATTATTTATCCGGGCACATGGAATAAAATCAGTAGACCGGCATTATCCAGATCTAAAAATACTGCAAAGGCATATCTTGCCAAAACTTGAATGTGTTGGTGAAGTTTATTTTAACATTGGTTTTACTGGAAAAGAGAGAAAATTAATAGCCTATATCATGCAACAAACGCAGAATCTCTTCTATACTGATTGGACAGAGGAGTTTGATTTATTCAATATTCTTATTAACACACTTTGTAACAATGGTGTTAGATTATCGAATTACACAGAAAATTTCAAACGGGATTTAAAGGCAAGATTCCCAGATATTTTTTCTGAAAACCTAGTATTTTGTTCTAAACTTAATGCAAAGCTTGAGTTTAAAGGAAACAGTATCACTAGTGTTTCGACCTAAGCGACCGGTACTATTCGCCGTACTGGGTAGACATATACAAAAAGTTGGAACGTCTAGAAAAATTAGGCGTTACAGAAAAAAACAAACGAGCGAGTGCAACATGGGGGTTGGAAATAGCCTGTGCCGACTATTCTACAGGATTAATTGAATGCCTGAAACAGCATTATTACCATTTACCTCAAACAGAAGATATATTTGCAAAGCCGAATCGAGGAAAAATATTTACTAGATTAGACTTGTCAGAAACATACTTACAAATTCCGATGGACGATGAGTGTGAAAAAATATTAAGTATAAATGTGCAAAATGGTCTGTTTAAGTTTAACTGGTAACCGTTTCAAGTAAAAGTAGGACCAGCAGTTTTTCAACAAGCAATGGACACGATGCTAAGTGGTTTGGATTACGCTATGGCATACCTTAATGATGTGTTAATCAAAAGCATAGACCGTAATGAACATGCGAAGCACGAGAAAGAGGTGCCTAAAAGTATACAAGATTACTGTTTTAAACTCAGTATAGGGAAGTGTGAGTTTTTCCTTCTAAAAGTTAAGTACTTAGGTCAAATTATTAATGACAATGTAGAAGGTCAGATTCTACAGAGCAAGTGCTATAAAAACATGCCAAAACCTACAAATATTGTATCCTTATAAGCATTTTTAGGATTAGTGAATTGTGGTACAGTGGATATCGGCTCGGAACGAGAAACCGGGGAGCCGAGTTCGAAGTCCAGCTGGATCCATTGTATTCACTTACGCGCAAATACCCTTGGGAAAGGTATTAATCCGTCTCTTCCTTCCAGTTATGGGTTAAATAGCAGGACAGATTGGGTTCTATAGCCTTGGTCGGCAACCAGTCTACCGCAGAAAGCAATGGCAACCTACTGCGGGATAATCTTCTGCCCAGTCAGTCATGTTTCTTTCGAGACATGATCGCCCAAGCGTGTATCACGTATGGCACCTAAACTGACTGAACTACTATAGTAACTACATTCCTAACATGAATGAGCTCCGAGCACCTTTGAATAAATTGTTGAAAAAAGATGAAAAATGGGTATGGTCTGAAGAATGCGAGAAAGTATTTCAGAAATTGAAAGAGGTTCTAATTTCCGAGCTATCATTAACGCATTACAACCCGAATAAGAAAATATATGTAGCAAGTGAGGTAGCAACTTTTAGTAAGGTACCGTATTGTTTCATAAACAAAATTATCAAAAACTAAAAGTTGTTTATCACGTCTAAAGGAGGCTACCAAATACTCCCAAACCAAAAAAGAAGGTTTAGCAATAGCTTTTGCTGTAAAAAAAGTTTCACAAGTATATTCAATACAGACATATAATATTTCAAACGGATCATCGTCCGTTGGTGTCAATTTTTGGTTCAAAATGTATTCAAACGCATACTGCAAACAGACTGTAAATATGGGCGGCTATCTTACTTAACTCTCTCTTTAAAATCGAGCATTTAATTTCCAAAAAAGAGATATCGCATGCAGACGGATCTAAACTGAGAATAATCGAAACACTGGAAGAAACAGTAATATCTTTGTTGGTTTGTGAGTCAGAAATAGAAACAAAGTTGTATGTAAAACTTTGAGAGAATTACTTGTCACAGTTGACGAGATTAGAAATAAAGCGAAGTTTGATAAGTTCATAACACACAAAAAGAAAGGGTTATTGGAAATAAAGACAATAAGGAAAATATCTTTTCAATTAGTCAAAAACATACTATTGTACGGTGAACGTGGAGGGGTCACTCCGCAGTATTAACAAAAAGAATACTACGAAGTTTCCATACGGAACGCCCAGGCATTTTACTTATGAGAGCGCTTATGCGAAGCTTTGTGTATTGGAAAGGAATAGATAGAGACGTTGAAAACTTGGTAAAAAATTTCAAGAATTGCCAGTTAGCAGCAAAATCTTCACCCATAAAATTTAACCCACTGCTAAAAACCGACAAGCATTGGTCTAGGATACATGTACATTATATACTATTTTGTTGTGATGGATAGCTTTTCAAAATGGCCAGAATTATTCAAATGCAAATCGTTGACAATAAAAAGCACAATAGAATTTCTAAAAGAATTGCCTGCATGGTTTGGTGTACCAGACATGATCTTATCGGACACTGGGACGCAATTCTCATCAAGGGAATTCGCACATTTTTACAAAAGGCATACGGTGACTCCCTACCATACAAGATCTAACAGGTTGGTAGTGCGATTTATAGACGTTTTTAAAAGGGTAATAAGAAAGGCTGAAAGAATAAAAACAAGAAATGAGGAGCTATTGAATTTCTTATCTGTCTACCGGAACACAGCAAACGCAAACGCTAATGCAGGAATGTCTCCTACAGAATTAAGGCTTGCAAGGATAATCAAATCAGTTTTTGATAAACTGAAATCAAATAAAGAAAAAGATTATGAGTGACAGAACTAAGTGCGACGGCAAACGCTTCTGCCCTGGTGACAGTTTATTTTAAAAATTATAAACTCAGTAAAGAGTCATGGTAAGAAGGTATTATAGACAAGAGAATTGGCCCCAGGATGTACCTTATAAAACATCCAAGATGAATTATAAGGAAGCAATTAAACCAAATAAAAAGGGCCCACTATTCTACAACGTAGGAAAGAATTCATGGAAGTAATATACAACGTTTTCGAAGAGTCGATGCCTCCAGAGGTAAGCGAAAAAGTACAACAACGGGATCGATTCAAAAGGAAGAAAATATCTCACCCAGAGGACGAAATATTTCAGAAAAGGTATTGTAGAGCAACTAACACATATCAGACGCTCTCAAATATAGAACGGACTGTAGACCAAGGTAGCTATAAAAATAAAGACTAATAGCAGTCTGGGATTTCGGACAATCATTGACAGTATGAAGAGATGGACTACGAGCGTCAGTCGATCAATTGGTGTGAATCTCTGACTTCGGGCAGAGAGGAACCCAGACGGGTCCCCGCCGAAATGCAGAATCTCGTCTGGGTAAAAACAGACTAAAATTTTATCCGAGGTTATGGACTCTGTTTTACGGATGTTAATTGTCTTTCAGCCACATCTATATCAGGCTTCTGCCCACATGAGGAGGCCGTAACGGAGTGTGATTGACGATTAGTATCGGACTGTGCTCTCTACGACTCTAACGACTTAACCTATCCTTTCTTCTACTATTCGTTGTTATGTCTTTGGTGTTTGTCATATATTATTCTCCCTTAGCACGGATATTGCGTTGTAGATAATCAGCACATATCTTCTGGGTATCGTGCTGTCACCTCGGTTATAAAACAACTTGTGATTTTGTGCCAGCACAACCATCGACGGCTCCCAAAGACTTTCGTTTACCCAGTTTCATTCACAACACTTTGGTCAACCTGGTCATGGTTTGCTGACACTTTGTAAAGATACCGCACGTTAGGCCCACCGCCACAGTTGACAAAATCTTCCTTACAATTTGGGGACCGCGTGCTCCTAATATTATATATATTTATATCCTGGAAATATCACATCTTTTAAGCATGTATATCTTGGAAATATCACATCTTTTAAAAAAAGCATATCAGTGAATGCTTGCTAATTTCATCACAAGTAAAAAAAATAGCCGAATCAATAAATTCCACATGTGTATTTTTGCATTAGTGAATATAAAAATCCCTACTGTAATTAAAACACAACTCCAATTCTGAACCGTTAACCATTAAACCAACTGCACATTAAAGCTTGCAGCACCTGATATTCACAAGCTGTCACCCATCTAGGTACTGACCAGGCCCGAAATTGCTTAACTTCGGTGATCGTACGAAAAGAGGTACTTTTACGTGTGATGACCCTAAACCAAACACTCAGATGCAGGGTACAGCGCCGAAAATGTATTTGAAAAGTTGGAATAGATGTGGTATCAATGACTACAAAGAATACGAAGAGTAGTAAGTAATTAAGTATTTTCGAGTGAAACAAAAATGAGGAAGCTATGGAGAACTATGGGCGTCCAGATATTGAAAAGCTTCACTGCACAAGAAATTAAACATTGGGATAGATAAGTAATACCCCCGCAAAAAAAAACAAAAAAAAACGAAAAGTGTTCTCCGGTTCCTACAATAAATTGTAATTGTGATAGAATCCAATATCTCCCTGCATTTTAGGCTTTTAAGCTAGAAGCAACATTAATTGGCTCTCGTGGCTTCTTAAAAGCCACGAGAGCTAAGTAATTTTACACACTTGCTTTTAGAGGTCATAATATTACTATCTGCGTTTTCCCTACGTATCAATGATTTAATCACAACTGCACATTAGTTACTTTCATTTTCATTGTGTTGTTGCCAGCGGACATTGCAGATATCCCCCAGTCACGACATTGTTGGGATAACAGAATTGAATCGTATTGGTAGTGACAAAATAGATATAATGAATGTAACTGCTGAACATTTAATGTTAAGTGTTTTCCAATTTCAACAACAGTCTACATAAGGAATTTCTTTGTGGTCATTTCTTTAAAAATACCTTCCAGCAAGGTGGAAATTGAAGCAGACACCTCATAATGATTTAAAATTCTCATAGTGTCGTAGGGGCACCACTTAATCTGCAGCAGTAGTTGTGTGTCTTGTGTAAAATAGCCTAATAAAACTTCTTTTCTCTTAGACTGATTATCAATCAAGGCTTATAAAGCCCAGTCTGTACTGCTATTTACCCATAATTGCAGGGGAGATGTGCAAAGCAATGTAATCATAGCTTTACCAAGATTATTTGCAGGTAAATAAATGTAACAAACTCGACTGGAATTCAAACTCTCCAATTTCCACTGAACCACCGAGCATTTACGATTTTTTTTATTATGAAGTAGTTTTTGATATTTCCGTTCTACGAAAGAGCATAGAAACGCTACATCTGGTTAAATACTGTTTATTTTCTAGTATAAACGGCAGTAATAATTGTCCTTAAACTTTTTCAGTGATGTTTCTAATCTTAAATTGGCTTACATAGTAAAATAAATCGTGGCTCGTAGTTACGAGAATAAAAATTTAATTCGTAATTTATATATATATATATATATATATACGTAATCATTGCTCACCAAGTAAGGCAGTGAAGTTACTTGCAGGAAAGCGTTGCTGAGTGCGAAAGAATATGAGAAAAATTAAACATTAAAGAGAGGGAACAATAACAGAACAGGAATTAAGAAGACAAAATATAACGATTGACATTGTGTTTAAATTTTTTAAGATCAATTTTAACTAGAAAGATTTCCACAAGTGGAGGTGCGAGAATGAACTGTTATTACAGAATATACGGTTACATCTAGCCATTTCAAGTATAAAATGGTGAGTCCCTACTATCAATGTAGTACTGAACTTAAATTTGTAAAGTCGTGGTACCAAAGAGAAAATCTTAAAACACCAAACACTCATAAATATTCATCAGATTTTCTACTTTCTACTTTTTTTTAAATAATGTACTGGATATTTATAAAGTTTTAGTCTAGAATTAATTTGTAGTGAACAAAACAAGTTCTAGATTTAAAAATTTAAATGCTAAGCACTGATTCATTGATTTTGTTAGAAATAAACGAATTTTCTCGAATTTACAAACATTGCTAAACACAGACAAAACTCGCGAAATGTCTCACCTGGATGCGAAATGTTTGTTGTCCAATGAAAAGGCCAGAATCACATCCGGGAGTGAATTCCCAAATTACCTTTTCGGGCCTCCAAACGATATAAAAGACGGGATAAGAGGACCGTCACCATTGAGAAAGATACGAGCGTAATTAACACATCCCTTGACAAACGTCAAGCGATTGTATTATTATTGTCTCTATCTTTCTCTCTCACCTCTCTCACCTCCATCCTGTTCACTCTTCACTCTGAGCGGTAACTTCAAAGGCAATCCTACCCAACAACAAACACTCATACATACATACATACATACATACATACATACATACATACGTTCTTGCCTACGTACGCATAAACTCAGTCTTGCAAGGACTACTACGGACTCTTGATACCCTTAACTTCTTAATATTCTTTCTCATGTACGTTTAACATCTATTAATTCATGTTATTCTGTTCTATCAATAAAATTCTTTATAAACGTACAAAAGGTACACTTTTATTCTTCCACAAATACACTATCTGATAATTCTGATAATTCTGGATAAAACCTGTAAACTTTTTTTTTTAATCATATCACCCCAAGCAAGGCGATAACGCCACTGATGCGCAGGGGGCTACGTAAGAGTAAAAAGATTGGAAAAAGAGAAAACCGGAAACCACATCCTAAACAGGGAACAAGGGATGAGCCTCTTCACCTGTTCAATAGACGTGGATGGAGTGTGAACCGGGCGATAGTTTAGTTTATCTACTCCAACTGAAAAAAGAAATAAAGAAAAGAGTGAAAAGATTGGAAAAGAGAAAACCGGAAACCGCATCCTAAACAGGAAACAAGGGATGAGCCTCTTCACCTTTTCAATAGACGTGGGTGGAGTGTGCACCGGGCGATGTGAGGAGTTCGATTATGTTTGACACAAGGCCAATTCAATAAATATTAACCATCTCCCTACTGCTTCAAATTTACGTATTATATATTTGAAATAAAAGGAGGTTATGAATTTAACCGTTTTTTTAAAAACTTTAGACATTTTTATAATCATGCATTATAACCATACATGTTGCCTTGGGTAAGTAGCAATTAGAGATATTAAAAAAAACAAAGGCCGGGGCGTATATTTATATTTAAACAAAAGTTGATATTTTTGATAAAATTCGAAAATCTTTCATCAAAGTAAATTATTTTCTCTTTTAATAAGCTCGGCATTCTTTAAATCAAACTTGTAGTTGAATTTATTTCTATGTATGAGTTAGGAATTTGATAAATTGTTGTGTTAAAGATCCCTTCTGTCTTCGGAGATACGTTTTACAATATTCCTCACCTTTGATAAAAATATATTTGCCTCTTTGCAGAAAGTTTCGATTTTTTGTCTCTATTCATGTTGTCCTCACACACACACACACACACACACACACACACACACACACACACAGATATATATATGTGTGTGTGCGTGTGTGTGTGTGTGCATATATGTATATATATATTTAAATATGCCTGAAATTATGCTTATATTCACACAGCTACACATACTCACGCACCCTCCCCATCACACAAACACACACACACATACACACATATATATATGTGTGTGTATATATATATATATTTATATATATATGCCTGAAATTTTGCTTATATTCACACAGCCACACACACTCCCGCACGCCTCCCCCACAAACACACACACACACACACAGACATATATGTATATAAAGTATCTAAATGGAATCGGCCAGAATTTTATACCAAAAATATTTAAAAATTTCATCATTAAATTAAAAATTCCCAGTGTCGTTCATTCGTGCGCATGTGCAATCGCATCAACAAAAACTTACTTCGATGAAGTCGTAAAGTACAACATTCATCACACGATAAGTTTTCCACTTTATCACACACACACACACACACACACACACACACACATATATATATATATATATATATATATATATATATATATATATATATGAGAAAAATTTAGATGATCTGTGGGAAGCATTGTGTGCCTTAGAGAACAAGCGAATTAATAAATATGTCTTTTTTCCTTTACAAAAGTGTAATCCGGCACTAAAGGTTTATCAGAAGCAAGTCTTCATAAAGTGTCCATCCAAGGCTTTTCTTAAGTAGCGAAGTCAATCAATGATAATAAAAGTTTACACTTAATTGGCTAACTATTCATGAACTGTTGGCGTGATAAATCTAGTCCATTATATTTGAGACTGAATCATCTCGAAAAATGTTGTCATCGATTATCCTTCTGTTGGTAATGGCTATATTAGTAAATGTCCAGTGCAGCACGACGTCTAAAATTGAAAGAGGCTAATATATTCAGGGGGGCCCTTTTTAAGAAGCAAATAGCCATTACAGAGCACTTTGATTACCGAGTAACCATACGGAACAAAAGGCCGTCGTCATTTAGAGACCAGTGCCATGAAATAACAATGGGGAATATTGGAGTGTGTTCTGTTCATTATCAGTTTTACGAAAAAGGCCATAACTTTGTAGAGTCTCCTTTATTCTTCATTCTCCTTTTGGCTTTAGTTATTGATATTCTGAATATTTCTATAGTCATCGAATATCAAAACGCTTTTCTGAGGGACTCGATAAGCAATTTCCCTTGTGCCAGATCGATATGATTTTCACAGTAATTATTTTGAACTTCCTCGATTCCATGCACACGCACATACACACATACATAAGCACATACATGCACATACACACTATATATATATATATATATATATATATATATATATATATATATATATATATACTTAGGAAAAGTCAGCCTACTCAAAATCCAATACTGAGAAACAATGTCCAATGCCTCGCAATGAAGCAGAACAAAATACTTATAAAATAAACTGACTCCCGCGAAACATGAACGACCGCGATGAAGGGTTTCATGCACGTAAACGCAATACTCAAGCAGTCGAACCGTCCATGGAACTTTTAGTTGTGGTCGGTTATGTTTTGCGGGAATTAGTGTATTATATATATATTGCGGGAACTAGTGTATTATATATATATATATATATATATATGTGTGTGTGTGTGTGTGTGTGTGTGTGTGTGTGTGTATTTGTATATATGTGTGTGTATGTGTGTGTGTGTGTGTGTGTGTGTGTGTGTGTGTTTGTGTGTATTTGTATACAAAAAGAGACCGAAAGAAAGACACAGAAAATGGGGATTGCCTAACCTAACAAAGATTTGTCGAATAGAAGATATTTTTCTTTCAAGTTAATTAATTTCGAAAAACAGCATTGATTTGAGAAAATTTTTTGTGAAATAACGCGCCCTTTCATTTTTAAAATATTTGTGGTCGCGTATGTATGATGGCCTTCTAAGCGAAGCTTAAATGTGGCACAATGTCGATAGTAAGGCCATATGTATATGAAACATGTATCATGTACTGACTTGCTGAATATGTTTCGATTTCATCTAAAATTACGAGTTTTGTTGAATATCATTTACACACACACACACACACACACACACACACACACACACACACACACACACACATATATATATACACAACGGTAACTGAAAAATTATCAACACTTTCACCATAACATATCTTTAGGTTTGTTACACTGTCTTGTAATCATGTGTGCTTCTAGTAGATATTATTGCAATCACGTGATCGAAGTTTAAGCTTGATCGCGCCAGTTTTCTTGATACTGTTCCAGTTTAAACAGGGCCGCTTTACTAAGTGTACACCAAAGAGGATTAAGGAGCAGTGTTTATAAATGACGCTATTAAGTGTAGAATTTTTCTTTTTTATTAGTAATGCCTCCATTACTTTTAAACTTTTTTGCATGTAGATAAAAAATGTAGGCATTGCTAATAAAAAAAGAGATATCATTCACTTAACAACATCAAGTATAAACATGGTAACAATGTCCTTGCCGTATTCGAAACTTAACATACACACCAATCTATATACATACACTTTACACATATTTATTTACAGGTAAAAAACAAAATTAATTCTTGAAAATGGTTAAATAAATAACCGAAAGCGTTCGATAATACAAAACCTTTTGACAATTTCTATATAATTTTATTTTTGAAAAAATAAATTTTAAGAAGACATGAAAAATTATATAAAAAACTTAATGATAACAACTTGTCTCTCATTTTTAATTATATATATAATTAGACGCAATAACCTGGATTAATCAGAATATCGATTACTGCATAACAAGTTAACGCATACAGAAAATAGATTGTGGATGTTGGAACAAATATATCAGTATTTATTATTTATGATTGAAGAAATTCCTGGAACACTACACGTGTTTGATAATTTCCTAGGTTTTCTAAATGTATTTCACCACCTTTTATGAAGGCATTCTTTGTATGAATTCTCATTTGGGAAGCGGGGCCTTAGAACATGCCATGAACGAAATTCACCGTGTGTCACTGTATATCAGCATAATTAATTCAAACTTCTTTCTTTAAGTATTAGCTACATTTTTACTGAATCCTTATTCTTATATATAGAAAATAGATTGTGGAGGTTGGAACAAATATATATATACTGCTAATATACAACAATGCTTATATACAGTGTGTATACACTGCTTCTATACAGCATGTTAAAATTTCCCTTCTCTGATTCCATGTGCCTATGGCTTAGAGGTGTAGCGACTCCGACTGGCACCAAATCGGTCGAGTTTCGATTCCGACCAGAAGCAAGTGGATGTGTCTAGTCACACTGATGAGCTGTGATACAGCAAAACAGGCTTGTATGTGGATGACTAATATATTATGCTCTCATTACGATTGCGCTCTCCAGAGAAGAACATTTTAAAAACAGTTTCCCCTTCTGCGATATTCGCATTACTCTTCAGAAATGGATTGAGTGACTGGCGTGTGTGTACACGGCTTATATACAACACGTTAAAATTTCTTTTCTCTGATTCCATGTGCCTATGGTTTAGGGGGTGTAGCGATACCGACTGATACCAAATTAGTCGAGTTTTGATTCCGGCAAGAAGCAAGTGGATGTGTTTAGTCACACTGATGAGCTGTGATACAGCAAAACAGGCTTGTATGTGGATGATTAATATATATATATATATATATATATATATATATATATATATATATATGTGTGTGTGTGTGTGTGTGTGTGTGTGTGTGTGTGTTTTAGGTGTAGTATAAAAAATAACTTAACAAGACCCACTGTTCGTTGTAATTAACTTTTTTGAAGAGTGCTCGATAATTAGTAGAGCAATACATAATAGTAATATTTTTATTATAAGTGTTTATAATGACACAGAGTTGACTGCAACACAAGAGCTGTTGTTTCGATACTACTTGCAGGTACCTCATCAAGCAGCCTGCTAGGGTACTCGTAGTTACATGCTTTATGCAATCATCAGGTGCTTATTACAAACTGACCGTTTAATAGATTAATAAGCAAAGTTCACTCGATGTTCATGGTATTTAAATTTTATACAGTAAATTTACTGCTTTTTAATAACATGAGTAAAATTTAGACAATGACTACAAGGAAATAAAAATTAGAATTAAAATTTTAAAAATAAAATTATAAAAATTAAAATTTTAGAAATAATATTAAAATGGCGAGAGATGAAATCAAAGGGGCGTGATTCATAATTGTTAACAGTTATATTTGCATGAAAAAGAAAGAAAGAAAGAAAGAAGCGTGAAGTAAGGGGTGAGGAAGAAAGAGGCCAACCTATAGCGGTATCTGTATCAATCGGGGTCTAAGAATTTAAGTATATTTTTTATGCCTACATGTGGTCATTAAATCGCATAATTTAACCATGCACACATAATTTAACCATACATATGTGTGTGTGTGTGTGTGTGTGTCTGTGTATGTGGTCCATCGTAGAGGATCATTTGAAATAAGTTGTTTATTAGACGCGCTCAAAAAATATTGAGGAACTTAAAGAAAGAATTAAATATGAATGCAGTAAATTAACAGAAGAAACAGTTGTTTTTTATAATAGTGTCGCCCCAAGCAAGGCATTTTACTGCCACTTTTGTGCAGGGGGTTACATTGGAGGAATGTTATGAGGAGTGAGTGAGAGGTTGTAGGGGGTGTCAGGAAGAGATTAGGAGAAGGAAGAGAATACTGATGAGAGTGGGGTGGACGAGGAGGAATGTTACGAGGAGTGAGAGGTTGCAGGGGGTGTCAGAAAGAGAGTAGGAAAAGGAAGAGAATACTGATGAGAGTGGGGTGGACGAAGAAAAGAGCATGAGAGAGAGGATGTAAGTTAGTGAGACAGGAGATGACTATTGATTTTACATTTAAATTCTTGGAGATTGTAATTTATTACCTGACATACCTAGTTATATTAGAGACACTACTGACTTTCTTAACAAATTACAAAACATTAATTTAGTCCTAGGTGATAATATCCTAGTAACGATGGATGTTACGTCTCTGTACACGAACATTCCACATGTTGAAGGAGTATCAGCTTGCCATGAGTTCCTTAAAAGCAAACTACCTAACAACCAAATCACAGATTCATGCCAATTAATAAATTTCATCTTAACACACAATAATTTTAAATTCAACAACAAACACTATTTACAGATTAGTGGCACAGCAATGGGCACGAAAATGGCACCTAGTTATGCCAATATCTTTATGCATAATTTAGAAAAGAAGATACTAGACAGTTCACAATACAAACCATCACATTATTTTAGATACATTGATGATATTTTCTTAATATGGACTCATGGATTAGAAAAATTAAAAAACTTTTTTACTTTCTGCAACAACTTCCACAATACAATCAAATTTACCATGGAACACTCATACACATCCGTCCCTTTCTTAGACGTCATGGTAAAATTAAATAAACATACACTTTCCACCAGTCTATACAACAAACCCACAAACCAACATAAATTCCTACACTTTAACAGCTGTCATCCCCTCAAATTAAAAAAATCTATCGTATACAGCTCATTTATAAAACACATATTCTCAGACCATCCAGATTTTCTAAACAACATTAACATCCTAACAAAACAGTTTCTAAAATGTAAATATCCAATAAAAATAATAAAGGAAGCACTACATAAAACCATCCACATAGATCGTAGCACACTTCTCACATACAAAAAACGAAAAGATAACAACCGAATTCCCATGGTTTTTAACCATAATCAATATTCCTACACACTTATCAAAAATTTAAAAAATGATTACAGGAACCTCCAATCAAACAAAAACATCAAAGACATTTTCGATAAACCACCCATAAATGCAAAGAAACAAACACCCAACCTATCAACTATCCTCACTTCTAACAAATATTTAAATAATACAAACCTATCAGGGAATTTAAAATGTGGGAAGCCTCGCTGTTTAATTTGTAAACATTTAATAACAGACAAAACATTCTCCATACCCAACACCAAAATCAAATTGCACCCACCATGCCTCATCTGTGACAGCAAAAACATCATATACTTTCACTTCTGCTCAATTTGCTCCAACAGTGGATATATCGGCGAATCCGGTAATAGCTTTAGATTTTGCTTCAATAATCACAAGCTAAATATACGACAAAAAATGTATACTCTCCAATTGCAGCCCATTTTAATCAACCTGATCTTACTTTAGAAAATTGCAAATGTTTACTAATAGACTCCAATTTTAGTTCTACATACACACGCAGAAAGAAAGAAAAATACTGGATTTTAAAATAAAATACACACAAGCTAGGGTTAAATAGAGACTTAGATGTGTTGAATCTTTACAAATATTTCAATAGCTAAAAAATTTTTTTCAGATATTCCAAGAAATTTTTATCTAAAACAAACAGACTTTCTCTACGGACGTGCCGCATGTTGTGAACAAACACACCACGTGATGTAAACACAAAAAAATATTCGGGCGCTATTGTGAAACACGTTTCTAATTCAATTTTAAAAATCACTCGTTTCTGATGAAGGACCGAAGGCGGTCTGAAATATAAAATACAAAAATAAAAATAAACAAATACTGTCCCAAATAAGTACATTTTTAAATTCAAAACTTTTTATTATTATCCTTTCCTATATATATATATATATATATATATATTTATAGAGGATGTGCGTTGTGGCACAGTGGATATCCGCTCGGAACGAGAAATTGGGGAGCCGAGTTCGAATTCTAGTTGAATTCATTGCATTTATATACGTGCAAATACCCGTGGGAAAGGTATTAATCCGCCTCTTTCCTCCCGTTATGGGTTAAATAATACGACAGATTCGGTTCTATAGCCTTGGCTGGCAACCAGTTTACCGCAGAAAGCAATGGCAACCTACTGCGGGATAATCTTCTGCCCAGTCAGTCATGTCTCTTTCGAGATATGATCGCCCAAGCGCGTTTCACGTATGGCACTTAACTGACTGATATTTATGGAGAATGGTACACAATATCAGCTACGAAGTATATGTAAGGATAAAAGTGGACACTGAATTCCCAACCGAGTGACGAAATTATGTTTAATAGTGGACGTTTGCTTTCGTTTTTCGAGCCAAGTTGTCTTTTAAGGCGAACAGCTAATTCCTGTCGCATGTGTCTGCTCATGCGCATTTGAGTTAAAGAAAACTCAGGCGATGAAACTACACCGAATGCAACAATACAAAATTGTAACATCTCATTTTAGGAATGAAGGTCGTTAGTGTCACTGGCATAAAAGATCTGATAAAAACAAAGAAACTAATTCGAATGAATCAATTTATAATAGTAGGAACGTTTATTTTCAGACATTAAACCCAGAAAGAATTATTTCACTTATTTTATCTCTTCCACTTTTCATTTAAACCACAAAACTGCGTGTGCTTGTTTTCAAGAGTAACGCCTTGCATATATCAGAAGATCTCAGATCTAATCTGACAAAGATGTTTTTCTTTGGAGAACTTTATGACGGTAATTTCTCTGAGTGCATAAATTTGCTCTCGAACTTGACATAAAAAACTAGTTGCAAATGAGTAGTAATGTTGTTACTGGTTGTTCAAGGGAGCATTTTATTGAAGTTAGACAAAGTCACCTTTATATCGAATACTGTCATAACTCTTCTATCTATCTATCTATCTATCTATCTATCTATCTATCTATCTATCTATCTATCTATCTATCTATCTATCTATCTATCTATCTATCTATCTATCTATCTATCTATCTATCTATCTATCTATCTATCTATCTATCTATCTATCTATCTATCTATCTATCTATCTATCTATCTCTTTTCTTATCTATCTATCTATCTATCTATCTATCTATCTATCTATCTCTTTCTTATCTATCTATCTATCTATCTATCTATCTATCTATCTATCTATTTATCTATCTATCTATCTATCTATCAGTGTGTGTGTTTTGGTGTGGGGTGGTACAAATTTGCGCAACATACTGGAAAATCGCACTCTTTGAACCCGTAGCTATCTTTATAGAGTGTCAGCGTGTGAAGTAACAACTTACTTTGACTTTTCTTTTCACCGATCCAATTGAATGCGTGTTTTCCATAAGTTCAACCAATTGACCGAATATATCTGTCACTCGTTCGCTTTTACATATCAACACACCAAGTGGCTGGTCACAAATATTTAAAAGCAAGACGTTATGTATTTGAATATCTTTCTTTTTACCTAACGCGAGTTGCTAAGCGCACCTTTGGTATGTTTTCCCATTACATTCTGATATTAATTCAATGTGTTGAAATGTATTTTATTTACTTATTTCTCTTCTTAATATTTTTATTTTTGAGTCCCTTTTCTCATCTTCCGTATTTTAAACTCTCAAATTCGCACAGTCATTTTGCATGTTTTGATTAAACCAACTTACTTTTTATCTTTATTTACAAGCGCCCAATATTTGACCATCTGAATGTGCTATCGTTGCACCAGGATTTTAAATAATTAAATGTACAACATTTTTCTTTCATTATGTGTTTCATTCCTTTATAGAAATGGTTCTCCACAACTTCCTCAGTAGTTTTTCTCTCTTTTCTAAGGTCAACCATTGACAAAAATCTCGTCCGCTTCTCTATTTTCGCTCTCAATATGCAGTTTGAGGATTAAGTTTTCTGAGCCTTCTTTCCTCATTGTGTATCCAGGCCTTGTTTTTTTCTTGTGTGTCCAAGCCTTATTTCCTCCCTGTGTATCCAAATCTTTTCCTTATTCGGAGTATAAATTTTTTCTGTTACTATTTTTTTTAAAGATTTGCTCGTTGCTTGCTCGCTTCTTTTATTGAATTCTCAGTATCCGTCTGTAGATCCACATTTCTGCTACCTAGTTTTCTTCTCATTCGTGGGAAGATTGTTCAGAATTATTGCGATATATGAAGCAACATATCACAAAGCAATACTTTGTTTCTAACGAATGTTTTTCGTTTCGCAGCACCTTGATCACCTTTCGCTAGTCCAGTGCGTGCTGGGATCCCGATATCGCATTTTCCATTCTCTGTTAGAATTCCTTTCTTCATTTCTCTCCCAGAAATTTAAACTTTTGAACTGGTTTCATGTTGGCATCTCCAATATGTAACTCGCGTCTTGAGATTTCTCTCTTGCTGAGAACTATAATTTTTATCTTCTTGTAGTTGATGGTTAGCGCTTTTGTCTCACTTTGTTCTAGTACACTGTAGATCTCTAGTTTTATTTCTTAGACATCAACAAAATCATGCACACTGATAATAAATTCTTGTAGGGTCTCTAGTTTCCTCACGACAGCATCGCTGTAGTGCAGCGTTTCCTCAAGGGTCACAAACGCGCGCTGGAAATTAGTCATGTGCGCCCTAAATTAACCAGAGTAATTCCTGTTTTGTTATCATATTTAAAAAAATTATATTTAAAAAGCTAGAAACACCAAACATGGATTCCGCGTCTAAGTCAAGTTTTTCTTATTGGAAATTTTAACCTGGATTCTAAATTCCTTGATCTTTAAGAAGGCATGAATAATCTTTCCCTTTCGTCTTCCCCAGTCGTTATCGAACACTGAAAAAATAGTAGATTCTTCATGAATTCCTTTAATTGAAAACTGTACGCTTCATTGCATTCACCAACGCACAAATACCCTTAGGGAAACGCATGATCTCATCTCTTTTCCCCCCAGCTATGGGTTAAATATCAAGACAGACTGGGAAGATTTTCCTGCAGTAGGTTGTCATTACTTTCTGTAGTAGACTGGTTGCCAACCAAGGCTATAGAACCCGATCTATCATGTTATTTAACCCTTAGCCGAAAGGAAAAGACGGTTTAATATCTTTCCAAAGGAAATTTGCGCGTATGTAAATTTAACGAAGTATACTAGGATTCGAACTCGATTCTCAATAAAAAAGATATTAATGAAAAGCCATTGTTGTACAAAACAAAGCTAGTTACCAGTTTTAAAATTTACAGATTACATGAATAAGAAAACTTTAGGTATTCTGTTCAGCATTACAAAATGGTTATCAAAGACAAATGATCAAAATTAACCATCATCGACAATCTCACTTACCTCCCATTAGCATGGACCAGGCTTGCCTCCCGGAGAGTAAAACACTACGCCTCCTTGGTCTCACACTTTCAGCGGACCTCAAATGGAATGACTATATCGAATCCATTGCTAAATCCGCTGCTATGAAAGTCGGTTCTCTGTGTAGGGCCCGGAAGTTTTTTCCGTCTAAATCTATCCTGCACATTTATAAATCTACCATCCGCCCGTGCATTGAATACTGCTGCCATATCTGGTCGTGTGCCCCTGCTGTTCTCCTCGGGCTTCTCGATAAGGTTCAGAGGAGGGTCTGTAATGTGATAGATACCGACTTGGCAGACCGCCTGCAGTCTCTCTCCCACCGGCGCGACGTGGCTTCCCTGTGTCTCTTCTATAAATACTTTCATGGCTTCTGCTCCGATGAACTTAGATCACTGGTGCCCCCTAAATACGAATTAAAACGAGATACTAGATTAGCAACTAGATCCCACCCTTTTATAGTGAAACCGATAAAATGCAGCCGTAACTTCTACTCCAACAGTTTCTTTCCTCGCACATCCCGACTGTGGAATTCTCTTCCGCACGATTGCTTCCCCGACGGCTACAATCTCCAGGAGTTTAAATGTAAGGTCAATAGACACCTCCTAACACACTAACCTGCTCCCATTCTATCAAACACTCTTCCTATCTGCCCAGCCCTCATCCTCGCTATCCTTTCTCATCTGTCACCTTCCTCCTGACATTCCCTATGTCTAACCACTCCTTATCTTTACCTTCCCCTATGTAGCCCCTTGCGCAATAGTGGCAGTGGAATGCCTTGCTTGGGGTGAGATGATTAAAAAAAAATGTACAAAAGGAAAAGTATATAATAATGTCAATTCTACGTTAATGATTCTAAAATAACCAGTTCTACACACTAAAAAGCTAAAGTTTGTATTTTAGTTATTGAGTTTAAAGTAAGTAGACAAGGCTACATTTGTCATCTGTTTACATTTGTGGCTAGTCTGCCTTCAACGTTTAACGTGTTTAGTAGTGATTTAACAGAGAAGTGTTCTGTTTAACAAGGCAAGGATATGCATATTGTGATCAGGCAGATATGGCTTTTGCATACATCCAGGCGAATGGTAATGAATACGAAGCTGCACGGCTGTATTAGATTGTGTTTCCAGATTGAACCGATTCATGCAATCTTTGCTACTGTTTATCATTGCTTTGCTGAGACGGGATAAATGGCACCACAAACTCGTAGGCCTGGCTACGAAGAACATATTCTACAGGGTGCTGGTGACGATCCATATATCAACACACGTCAAGTGGCCCAAGCATGTCGCACATCTCGTTGTATCGAATGGAAGTTTCTTCAAACAGCTCCTCTATCTGTATCATTTGCAACGTGTGCAGGTTCTTTTGCCATTTGATCACCTACCACAGGAGAACTTTTGCCAATGGTTCATTACACAAGCGGCCGATCCTGTGTTTGTCGCTTCAGAATTGTTTACGGATGGAAAAACATTTAGAAAACGTGAAATAACTTATTTACACAACCGATATTTGTGGGCAGATTGGAACCCACATACTACAATACAGGCTAGACAATAGCATCGGTTTGCGATTAATGTGTGGCCTGGAATTATAGGTGACTGTCTGCAGTGACTTTATTTCAAACAGATTCGTTAAAGAATGTAATCTGCTGACACTATGACGCATGCGGTTTATGATTGATGAGGATTCAGCACATTTTAGTTGCATTGTTCCCAATGCACTGACTGACATCTACCACGAAAGATGTTCAGGTAGAGGAGGACCGGTTCCATGTTTCTTTGGTTCCAGTCGAAAAAGCTGATGATAAATGAGGTGTGTAAGATGAATGCGGGGAGAAAGTGATAGGAAGTGCGAATTATTTGAATGAAAATGATAGATAATAATTGTCTCATGATCAATATTTAAAGGATCAGAGGAGTTCGTTCCACAAATTTGCTGAACTTGGGTAAAATGTTTGGAATTACCAAAGAAGTACTGGAGCTAATAGGGCTGTTCGTTTCCGTTGAAGTAGTATGATGTGTTCTACTTTCAATTTTGAAATATAGAGTAGAACAATTCTCTCTCTCTCTCTCTCTCTCTCTCTATATATATATATATATATATATATTAATCATATCACCCTGAGGAAGGCGGTAACGCCACTGATGTGCAGGGGGCTTCATAAGAGTAAAAGCACTAACTAGAAGAGAGTGAAGAGAATGACAAACCATTTAGAAAAGAGCAAGAGAAGGGAGGGAACACAGGTGTGATGACAGTTGCTGAGGTGGGGAGAAAGGAAAGGATATACAGGGTGGTGAGGGAAGAACTAGGGTCAAGTGGTTAAGAGATGTGTATTGACCTTGCATTTGAATTCCTGGAGGTTGTAGCCGTCAGGAAAACAAGAATAAGGAAGCGAGTTCCACAAGCAGGAGATGCGAGGAAAGCAGCTGCAGGAGTAAAATTGTAGTCTGCATTTGGTTGATCTATACGGCAGCAATATGCTATTTGTGACCTTATCTGAACTTTGTAAAGTTAAAGTGTCGGAAACAAACCTTAGACACTTTCTGTGGCAATATGTAAAGCAGAAAATTTTTCTATTTTTTCAAGGGGTGTTATATATAATTTTCTGTGAAATATTAGGCCATGTGCGTACTCATGTTGCCAGATTTAGATAGGTATTTCATCGTTATAAATTAAGTAAACTATCCAAAGCAAATGAAAACGCTGAGTGGTAGAACAGTCAGTCAGTTAAGTGTCATACGAGATACACGCTTTGGGCGATCATGTCTCCAAAGAGACATGACTGACTGGGTAGAAGATTATTCGCTGGAGATTGTCATTGCTTTCTGCGGTAGACTGGTTGCCAACCAAGGCTATAGAAACTCAGTCTGTCCTATTATTTAACCCATAACTGGAGGGAAGATGCAGATTAATACCTTTCCCAAGGGTATTTGTGCATAAGTGATTGCAGGAAATTCATCTGGAATTCGAACTCGGCTCCACGATTTGTCGTACCGAGTCGATATGCACTGCATCACAACTATCATCCACCACCACAACGCACATCCATTTTTATCTGTGAACCACCTAAAACAATTTCTTTATGCAACAAACAGTAGTAATGCAGAGACACTTCATCAACGTGTCATGTGAGCCCTATAAAACCATTCGACACCGCCTAAGAGTATTTAAAAGGGTCTGTCGAGTTTGTAAAAGGATTTTTTTTTTATCGTGGATTGTACATTTAACAGCGTCTACCGTAAACTTTTAACTTAAAAACGAAGGATTTCTGAAGATATGTTTATATGGAGTTTTGTCTTTGTTTTGGCATAAATAATCCGCCCCTAGTGATTGTAAAAGTATTCTTGATTCACCATATATATATATATGCATATATATATATATATCGGATGTCTAAACGTACTGATGAGCTGTGATACAGCGAAGCTATCTGTCTGCGGATGACTACGCTCTCATATCCTGATTAAGCACTCTGGAAGTATGGTAGGCTTTGAAAAATCTGTATCTACTCTAGATATATTCAGAAATGAATTAGAACACTCTTAGCTACTGGCGTATGTTTACATGGTATATCACACGCTAAAAAATCTGCCTCCTTCTACCGAGTGCCCATAGCTAAGAGGTAGAATCGCTGACTGATGACAATTCGGTCAGGTTTCAATCCTGGATTAAAGTTATCGTAGGTCTAACGGTACTGATGAGCTGTGATACAGCGAAACAGATCTGTCTGTGGATGACTATATATATATATATATATATATCTGTCGAAAACTACGATATTGGCTTTGCTACCAGAACGTTATCAAGACGTCTTACAACTTCATTAAGCGGATACAAATTCTCTTGTACAACAACTAAAACATATTTCTGTTCATGTACACAATAGTGAAAAAACTTGTCAACAACACCATTATACTACACTACGAAAAAATAAACAAAAACTTCAAAATCTTGAGGCCCTCTCTATTAAAATCAACCAACCAACAATCAACAAAATTTATTGCGTCTATAGCAACAACATACTAAGTTACATATAGCCTTTATAGACAAATACCATTTTGCATTTCTATCGATTACCGGTCAGCTCCTTTATATGAAATATAACTAGATGTGATAAAGATTGAAAAATCTAAAATAACTATTAAGGAGCTGCTACGGGTATTTAAAAATCAATGTTACAACGAAACGCAGATTTAAATTTTGTTTAACATAATTACACAGACACGTATTAAATTATTGGTAAGACCAATAAATCTTTATATCATGGAGTTTTAGTAGGTTCCCGTGTGAGTATGTGTATTTTGGTAAACGTATTTTGGTAAATGCAGAATTCGATGAAGAAGGAAGTGTTCTTGTAATAAATGACTACATTTTGACAAATGAATAAACGAATGGGTTGCAAATCAGATTATTTAGGTATAGAATAGTCAATGACGATGACCCTTCGATTCACATCCGCTTCGGCCCACTTCCCTTTCGGACATCTACGTAAAAAGTACAATTAATACACACGTGGTTAAGTGTGTGTGTCAGTTTATCACAGCTACAGTAGCATGTTTGTCTTTGTGATATACTCCTGAAAATGAAATTACAAAAGTCGAATGTATGTGGGTAAATGAAACCAAAACTACGGGACTATCCTTGATGGATTTCATCTCAATATTGAGAAACTAATTTGACAACTTGTAAGGATCAATATAAAAATATAGACACAATATGTTTATATTATTCAACAAAACTGGTATAAAACACACACACACACATATTTATGTATGTATGTATATATATATATATATATATATATATAGATAGATAGATAGATAGATAGATAGATAGAGTGCATCAAAATACTTTTACATACTGATGGTGATGTCTAGATTGCATTGTACCATGAGAATTTCCGTCCGCACACAAATTTTGTTTGTGTAAATTTTTTTATTCCATCTCTTCCCAATTTTGAAAATCGGTAAACAAGACTGAAGTGATAAACGGCGGATCGGTATTTTGTGCAATAAGCCATCGGCAAAAGTTCTCTATCTTCTATTATATGATGTTCAACATGCTCGGGCCACTTTACGAGTGTCGATATCTGGTTTGTCTATAAAAGCATGTAGAATGTGTTTTTCGTAATGAGGCGTACGAGTGGATCTCGGTCTTTCTCCATCTATAGTTTGTGGTGCCAGAGATCCTATCTCAGCAATGAGATGATGAATTGCAGCAAATGTTGGATGACTCCGGTGCCTTCGGACTGGAAATACAATCTGATACAGCCGTGCAGCCTCGTGTCCCTCACCATTAGCGTAGCCGTATGTATGTAAAAATCATATCTGGCTTCTCACGGTACAATATCCTGCCATTGTTAAACAGAAAACATCTCAGTTAACCCATTACTACACATCTTAAACGTTCCAATCGTTAAATTTCTTTAAACTTAACTCAAAAGCAAAGTATATGCGGACATTTGTTTATATGGACTTTCGTTCTTATGTTGCTGTGAAAAACCCGCTCTCAAAATCTGTAAAAGTATTTTTGATATACCCTGTATATCTGTATTAGCCTTTTATAGATAAATGCTCATACCAACATAAATATATGTTGAGAAGGGATATCAACTTTTCAAAATAAAATAACGGAACTCTCAAGAAAATGAAGAAAAAAACTGGATAGTTACTACTCTAAAACCGATAACATTGCTGCATCAATCAAAGAAACAGTAATGGCGGAAGAAATATGTTGTATATTGAAAAAAAAATAATCTCAATAGTTCCGAAAGAGAAAGCATAGAATGAGGCCCAAGAATAAAACAATGCGATTATAATATTTGCATTCCATAAATTCGATTATCCGGATAATCTTTACATTGGAAAGACAATACAATATGAATCGTTATATATGGAACTAAGTCAAAACCAAGTTCTGGATATTTCATCTCTATTGTAATATATTTGAAGTTTGGCATCAAATGCATTATAGCAATTTATTTCAGTGGTTTAATTCTACGAAAAATCCCCCCCATCTCTCTCTCTCTCTCTTTAGATATATATATGTATATATATATATATATATACTTACATGTTTCCGAATATGTGTTTTTGACAATGCAATGTCCTTTAGCCACAAATAATAATAATGATTATTTATTGCAACATGATTACAGTTTTGGCACAAAGTAAATAGGAATTGAGATCAGGCTGGTCAACACTGACTATCTTAAGCCTAGCTAATCTGATTTGCCACAAATTCATTTATTACAACTTGTATTCATCTATACCGATTCGATCCAACAGTATACAACAATACTGAATATTCACAGGGACCCTACTAAAATACCTATGACAAGAATTTGATAATATACAAATGGTTTTTTTAAAATAGAAATACAGGGTGTTGCAGCAAAATACATTTGACAAAAAGAAAACGAAATAGGCAATAATAGGCCTGAGGAGTCGCCGCTGAGATCTACAAGGAGGTGCTGAGGTGCAGTGGTGAAGCTCTGGATGGACGAGATCGCCGCTGGATGCCCCAATGACTTTCAGCGGGTCTCTGTACCTGCACACAAGGCCAAGACAATCCAGGCGTTGCTGCTTAACAATATTCATCACCACTGGTCACCGGACTTGTGGCAGCCCCCTCACCCGACTGCAACCCCCTTGACTATTTCTTCTGGGGCGTGATCGAGGTCAAGGCCAACAAACACGCCCATCACACGGTCGACTCCCTGAAAGCTGGCATCGTGAAGGCGTTCGCCGCTATGGACGAGGTCATGGTAGCCAAAGCGTGTTACTCATTTCGCGCCCGCCTTGAGATGGTCGTCTCCGCCGTTGGTGGTTACATTGAAAAATAATGTAATATGTAACTCTAACTGTTGCTAAATAAACCCTCTGGTGTCTGCATAGACAACTTTTGTTTTTATTGCCAGTTTCGATTTCTTTTTGTCAAGTCTCGGGCTTTGCTGCAATACTCAATATATAAGAATATAATAAAAATAATGATAATACCAAAGAAGAATAATGCTACAGAATATACTGGTCGGGGCAACTCATCCTTAACAATTCGTGTAAAATAAGATATTCCATATATTATGAGAATTGTAGATGTTCTCATATTCTTTCTTGGCAAAGATAAATAAACGCGCCACATTGAAAATCGCATAAGTATAGTTATTTTTATTACTTGTATATCTAATTTTATTATTATAATTATTTTTATTATTATTTTGTTTTTAAGATTTTGTTATCATTTTACCCCAATCCAAAATATAAATTTATTAAGACACAATAGTAGATGAGGAAAAGAAAATATCATTAAGGAAAAAGAACAATGAAATTACATGAACTAAGAAGACAAAAATATGTACTTCATTATGCACTGTGCTAATGAATAAACAACTTTTGTCCTCTTTAAATAGGGAATACGTTTCTCTCTTCATTGGTTCTCTGCACATTCATAGTAATGTTTTTCTGTTTGTAATTCCTTTCTTTGCCTTCTAAATAAACTATTTTTATTTCCGTGACTCATATTCAAGCGCACTTAATATTAAGTTTTTTGTTATTTTCTATTATTTTTATAAAGTTAGACTAAAAGGAATTCGGTCACTTGTCACATTTCTTGAGAGCTGAATGAGAAACTATTTAAAAAACAAGCAAACCTGTATATCAAAACGAAGATTTAACGAATGCAGCCAATCAAAACTATATATATATATATATATATATATATATGATTATTAATAAATATACATATTATTCTACGTCTATAGCATGACTCGGTGTTTCACGATTTGATAGTGCATAGAAAAGTTTATATATATATATATATATATATATATATATGTTTCTGGCCGGGATAGAAACTCGATCGATTTGGTGTCATATATATATATATATATATATATATATATATATATATATATAACGTAGAATACTTTGTATATGAGTCAGATAAATTCCGATAAAGACGAACTCAAAAGAACTCAATGTTAAATTTATTTATTTAATTTAACAGAGTTATATAATTTAGAAAAATTTAGATATTCTACACTTTAATGGGTAAACCTTGCTGCTCGTCAGACCCAAATGATACAACAGTTAATATTCAAAATAACCCAGAAAATAATTACACACAGACGCTCTAGTTCCCATATCGAGAATAGACATTTCTAACGGTATATATATATATATATATATATATGACACCAAATCGATCGAGTTTCTATCCCGGCCAGAAACAAGTGGATGTCTAGCCACACTGATGAGCTGTGATACAAAGAAACAGGCTTATATGTGGATGATGAATATATATAAATACCGAGCGCCCATAACTTAAAATCTAGGATAGCTGACTGTTGTCAATTGGTTCGGGTTTCAATCCTGGCCAGAAGCATTTGAATATCTAACCACACAGATGACTATATATATCTTAATTGGTTAGTTTTTGGTCATAATTAAATAAGACCAGTATACAGTTGTATTAAAAGCTGTTCAGTTCAATTATATTGTTGAACTTTTGAATATTTTTCATTTGGAAACGAGGTATTTTGCCACCTAACGAAAGGTAGAAATCTAAGTCACAAAATAACTCGTTTCTAAAAGAAATATATATATATATATATATGGCATATATTAATATATATATATATATATATATATATATATATATATATATATTAATATATGCCATATTTGTAGGTTAAGTTGCTCAATATCCGGAATAGAGCTTATAAAAATATAAAAATGGACATTGAAGTCAACGGATTTGAAACATACTGTCACCTACATCCTTTTTGACAAAGCTAAGAATATGCTTACTACATTCATTACATAATGGTAAGACTCACTGCGAAAGATGACATTTTGGTTGAAGATTTTGTTATAAGCAAATTCTATGCCTACCTCTTGACTCAATCATAAAACGGACATATGTCTCCTTGTCTATTAATTTCTGTGATTCTGGTTCTATGTGTTTTGTGAATATAACAAGAAATGGCATTATATCTTCTTCTTCTTCTTCTTCTTCTTCTTCTTCTTCTTCTTCTTCTTCTATGTACCTTGTGTCTTGAGGACTTTGGCAATTATGGCACCTCGCAATTTTATGTATCCCTCAATAAATCTTCACTTTTTGTTCCGCCAGCTAGAAAGGTTATGCTTTAATTTACTCTGTTATTCTTGCCTTCAACCAGCTTGTAAAAATAACACTTTCCAAGCCCTCTGTAATAAATATGTACAGTAGAAATTTCAACTGTTTAATTCTGATGTTAAGTATAAGTGTTCATTTCTGTAACACATCCTCATGGTTTATGGTATTCTATCGTATCAAGTTTCTTTGTCATCAGTGTGGAAATAGAGGAGCAAAAATATTGCCAAAATCATCGCCATAGAGGAGCAAAAATATTGGCCTAACAATTTACTTTTCTTTTTTTGTCTCTAAAGAAATTTTACTGTTTTATAATACTTTGTTTAGATTTTGGAAGGCATCTTTTGCTAAGACAGTTGGTATTCAGATTTCAGTACTGCACTTTCTGTCTTTTGTTAAAACACTTCTCACATATTTAAATCGTTGTAATCGCCTGATTTTCGTGTGACGTACTTTATATATATATATATATATATATATGCGTGTGTGTGTGTGTGTGTGTGTGTGTGTGTGTGTGTGTGGTGCGTGGCCGAATGGGTAGGACTTTCGCATTGCGTGATGTTACACGGGGTGGATTCCCAACTTGGTCTTTGTTTCACGAAGGTAACTTGATGTTATCGGCCTGTGGAAGCAGTCCCACTGTTGAGAATTAACTGAAACCTAAACCTTGGTGAAATTGAATAGACAAAACTGTTCAGAAATGATAGCTGTTCTAGTAGAAAGTCACATGTCATCATGACCGATGTTTTGAAAGTACTGACCTTGTTAAAAATATTCATCGCGCTAAATAATATGCTCTCTCCCAGAAGTAAAGTCGACACAGAATATTTATAGTAAACACCAGAGGTAGGCTGTGTGGGTGTCGATCAAACGCAAATATACCTGAACAGGCCCCTGTAACCAGGATGGATTAACCATCTTAACAGATGGGTCGGAATCAATAAGCTGTGTTATATATATATATATATATATATATATATATATATATGATAATCCCCAAAAATGATTTACTAAATATAAAATGCTAGAAAGATAAAACTAGATACCTCATTGCATATTATCCAGAGCAATATGATATATATATATATATATATATCCAGGTGAAGAGAACCAACACTTTTAGAATTCCGAGTTCTTCGTCATTTAATTTTTAAGTACTTCATACAACAAATATTGTAGATCATAATATAATTATTATTTTTCATTTAGAATTAATATAGTCTACATTGTGGCATGCAAATTTCTATATTTTGAGATTTTGCCTAGTCATCATTGTTGCGAAAATTATTTACATTTAAATGTAGAAAATAATACGCTTGTTATTTAAAGATTTACTATGAATTGGAGAAATAGAAAAAATTATGTGTGTATTTAATTTAACTAAAGTTCAAATTTCAAATTCTGAAAATATATGTCATATGTTTGTGGATTATATGTTTTCTTCTTCAATCTTAACGGGAAAGTTTCAGTCCATTGAGATACAATCTAGAGTTCTATTTTTCGGTGTGATGAATCCGTTGTTCTTACAAGATTATTGTCTTAGCTTTCTCTGTATCACAACATTTTTTAAAAACAAAAAAGAACTATAGAAACATCTTTTATTTTTTATGTAACTGAAAGGGACTTTTGAGTATGATTATCATATGGTTAGCAGAAAATAAGATAAAAAAAATCTCTATTTGATGAAGAAACATTTTCCTAATAATACTCTATTAAGTAAAATTTTCGATAAAAAATTAGGTTATAGTTGTACAGATAAACTGGAAAAATTATAAAAATTAATATTAATCATATTTGAAATAAAAATTTAAAACTAATTGAAAATAAGTATCATCCAAAAACAGAAATCAATAATTTAGACAGTAATAAATGAAGCTGTAGAAACCCTATGCAGTGCCCTTTAAAAACAAGTGCTTCACATAATGAATTGTTTATCAATGTACTATTTCTTCTGCGGAAAAAACCCCAGTAATATAAAGATTTATATTGTTTGAATTTGATTTATATTGTAAGAATTTGCTGAAAAATATTTTATTAACAATCTTTTTAATTTAATAGTAATATGTACAGAAAGAGAACTTTCCCATCAAAATATTTTGGTATTTAAAAGAAACCAATAAAACTCCCATAATAAAATGGAATATTTTTTAAAAAGTTAGAATATGTAATTTTTTAAGCGACTCATGTCCCTTGTGTCTATGTGAAAAACTATATATTATTAAATTTCTAAAGACCAAAAATCTATTTTATGTTGATTAACTAACATATATCCGATAATTTGTTTTGTATCATAACATAATATTAATTAAATAGATATTATTTTTTTCTAAATTAAGAGTTTATAAAAAATTGAGAAAAAATGCTTTCTGAACAGAAATAAAAATAGTATAAACATACTCTAAGTTCCCTTTAATCAGATCAAGAATAAAAAATGTTTTCTTTTTTCTATTTTGTTTAAAAAAATGCTGGAATACAGAAAAAGCTAAGACAATAATCTTGTAACAATAATGGATTCATCACGCCGGAAAAGAGCAGTCTAGAGAGTAGCTCAATAGACGGACACTTTCCCGTTAAAATTAAAACAAGGAACCTTGAATTCCCCAAATATATAACTTCTAAATTCTAAAAGTTGAACTTCATTCTGATTAATTAAATTAACTGTACATATAAGTTTTTCTGTCTTCCCCAATTTCCCCAATCCATATTAACTCTTTAAATAACAAGCGATTATCTCGGAATATAGCAACAGAAATATTTTTGATGTTGTCTATCGTCTCTCAGCCGTTCAATATTTCAAATCTATCTATATATATAATAAAAAATGTAAGATGTTAATAACTATACGTGTTAATATATTACGTCAGATTTTATTATGTGTTCAAGTTTTCGCAATTATATTTGTATACCCCAAAGTGTATTCTAGTTAGTTTGTCTATTAAAATTAGACTGATATCAAGTTGTAATAACCTGTGTATGAGATTCAAATGATAACGTGGGCTCTGCAACCGAGTCTCATGCCTTAGATACGCGCACGAATTTATCCATTTATTTATTTAATTCATTCAAAAGAGTTGCTTTTTCGAGTTTTTGAACACGTTGGACGAGAATTCACGGTGGTGCTTCCAACATAGATCATTTAACCATACCAACGAGTTTTGATCTCATTTTCATTCACAGATAATACGTAATAAAACCAAATAATAATTGGCAATGTGTATTTATCTATATATTTCTTATTCTATTTGTAGTGGTAAGAGCAGTAAATTAAATAATGTTTAAAAATTTATGAATGGTTACTTCCCTTTATCGTTTTAATCATTCATAAGAATAAAATACTTTTCTGTGTTTTAATAAAATTAGTTCCTGTGCAAAATGAACATTTTAATAAGTTCCTTTACTGCTACGTTTTTTAGATTGTATTCTTATTTCTTCAAAACTTTCACGTGAGGCACTCAGATACCTTTGTCTATCGCTGTCATTGTCATTCTGTTGCTAATCTTTTGCTTCCGAGAGATATTTCCTTTTCTCTGTTATAGTAAACACACAAAATTATTAACATTTAAAGATATATTTATATTTATCTGGTGTAATTAATGAATCATAGGTTACATTGAACGACAAAAATGTAAAAGGAATGAATTTATTAAACAGTTCGTTGGCGTCTATTTTAGTTGTGAATTCTTTATCTTTGCTTTATTGAATCTCAATACTTTGTTTCAAGGCTTTTCATTACTATTCAAACATTTTAACTGCTTTCATTTTTGACGATGTGGCTAAACCAGCAACATTAATAATTTAAAAGTTTTATCATTTAATACCTATGTCCCGCTAGAAAAATTATGCAAAATAATATTTCCAGAAACACGGCTGTGAGAACTAACTGCATAGAAGAATTTTTAATGATGCATTTCTAGTGAGGGTTGGACTGATGCAAGAAAATCTATAACTAAACGAAGTCACCAAATTAATATTATCATATAAAATTTTGAAATCTATTTCTTTTTAAGCTAAAACTATTTTGGCGTATTTTTCACAAGTTAGTACCATAACAAAAAAAAGTCAGCAATCGGTATTTAATGTAAGTCTTTCGGGTGATGATGATCATCTTCACAACCATCATTATTCCCATGAGCTGGTGTGTTCGTAGGATCGTTGTGCAACTGAGCACCTATCCAGTCCTTCCATATCTCTGAGTTGAAAATCAAAGAGGTATTCATTAATGCATAGCGTGTCAAGTAGATCTAGAGAAGTTCATCCTTCTCCAGATCAAGCAAAATTACTCGCTTTGATCGCCCTATTACACAGCTGATATCTTAGCTGTGATTGCTCACAGAATTAGTGTGGCACTTGAATAAACATAGACCTCAAGGATGATCACACTAGATATTTCAAAGAACTTTGACAAGGTGCGGCATGAAGGGTTACTGCACAAGCTCTCTAGCTATGGAATCACGGGAAAATTCTTATCAATTATAAAGATAGCTCCCTGAAGTTATTAATAGTTGTTAACTAGCAGCCCTGCAAGGCTCAAGCGATGAACGTAATCCGCAAGGTTCGCTTTTCTGTACAAACTTTTCTTACCTTACATAAATAATCTACCGAAGAGAAGACCTTCGTCATTTTTGAATATCTATAGTGAGAATACAACGAGATATTGTTGCACCTCCCAAACCATAGATGGTCAGAGCTAAGCAGGTGATCACTCCTCTGACATACTTTTAGCACCTCTGTAGGGGAAAACTGGTTTGTTTTACGTCTCAAAAACCACAGACGAGCAGACACAGAACTTTTATCGCGGATGTTCTCTCGGGGAGGCTCCGTGTTTTGAGCACCTATTGAGACTTAAACTCATACTCTAAGCAAAACTCATACATTAAAAATGCTGGTAAAATGAACGGTTTTCTGTACCTCTCTAGCAGGTAACTAACTTCTCTTGCTATCCTTTATCATAACAAGAGCTAGATCAGACTAAAAATGGAGTACTACTGTCATATATGGCCAAGGGCTTAAGAGTTTTCACTTTGCACTCTCAATAGAAACCAAAATCATCTTCTGGTCCACGTAGGTGACGAATTATTTTCTACTATTTCAAAACTTTTTTCACTGATGTGACGTTTCAAGTCTCTCGTAACTTTATCGCTATTTCCATGGAGAGCGTGCAAAGGAAGTACATTATTTAATTTCCCCAGTCATAAACTTCACGATTAAGACACTCCATGATATCCAACGAGAGTTGTACAGATACAAAACTTTCATCAATCGCGACATTTCATGCCTCTTGTAATTTTATCACTATTTTCACGGAGGACGTGCAGAAGAAGTAAACCAGTCCTAAACTTCACGATTAAGACACGTCGTGATATTTTACTATAGCCAAGAAGACACAGAACTTTCACCAACCGCGACGTTTCAAGCCTTTTGTAACTTTATCGCTATTTCCATATAGAGTGTGAAGATAAATTACTTTCTTTAATTCCACTAGTCCTAAACTTCACGGTTAAGATCCGCTATGCCCAACGAACCACCCTCATTCCCTTCATAGTGTAAGTTCTGCTCGAGCAGTTTCTTCCTACAAACCGCTTCCTTTTAGAACCGACTCTCAAAAGGATACTTTCCAGATCACTACAATCTTAACCTGTTCAATTCTAGGTTTATCAGTTATCTTTCACATACATTCGTCCGTTCATTGAATACTGTTTCTGTATCTGGTCTGGTGCTCCTGCTATTCATCTCGAGGTTCTCGACAAAATCTAAAGTATACTCCGCAGTGAAATCGATCCTCTATTCAGTCAATTTCTCATCGACGCGATGTGTCATTTCTAGAAATATTTTCATGGCTTCTGCTCTGACGCGATTCTTTTTCCTGGAGACCCGATAACAGGAATTTACCCACCCTTTTACTGTCAAAATCGTCAAATGTTATCGCCACTTCTACCTTAGCATTTTTGTTTACTCGTACTTTCGGCCTGTGAAACTCCCTTCCGTATACTTGCTTCCCTGATAGCGACAATCTCCACAAGTTTAAATAGAACGTCAATTCCCATCTATCTTCTTAAATTTCATCCACCTCCCTACATTCCCTCCATCTCTTATCCCTTTTTAAGCGTACTGTTGTCATATCTGGTCAGGCGCCCCTGCTGTACATCTCAGTGTTCTCGACAGGCTCCAAAGGAGAATCTGTAACGTGATAGGTCCCAACTTGGCAGCTCGATTCCAGCCACTTTCTCACCAGCGGGATGTGGCTTCCCTCTGTTATTCTTCAAATATTTTCATGGCTTTTTCTTCGACGAATTTAGGTCACGGGTGACCCCTCCTCAAGAATTTACTCGTGCAACCAGACTGGCAACAAGGTCCCACCCATTTACAGTTAGATCAAACAAATGCTTCCGTATGCTTGCTTTCATGACGGTTTTCAACTTCCAGGAATTTAAATGCAACGTCAATTCCTATCTCTTATCCACTTGACTCCTGTCCTTTCCACGTTACCACGTATATCTGGTTCTTTTCTTTTCGCTCTACCTTCCCAACTGTCTTCACATCTGTGTTCCCATCTTTCTCTTGCCCTTTCTCTGACACCTCCTGTAATTTATTCGTCTTTCTCTTTACTCTCCTCCTACCTAAACTTTTACTCTCTTATGTAGCCCATTGCGCATCAGTGACGGTACCGCCTTGCTTGGGGGTGAAACGATTAAAAAAACACAGACCATGTTTTCTCTCTCTGTAACCCCCTGCGCATCAGCGGCAGTCCTACATTAATTTGGGTGAAAAGATTATAAAAAATTAAAAAAAAAATACTCGCCTTATCTGTGCTCTCTATTTCTTTACCTCAAATGGTCCTAGGGGCTTGTACAAAACAAACACCATTGTTAAAAACACAGCCGATGTCATCCAGTTCGGAGGATCGCTTAAGTAACTTGTGGCCGTTGACTTAAATCTCTTTTTAGCCATCTGCTCACCAATGTCTGATCATCACTTTACTGGCTGCATCCATAACTATGGAGCCCTAAGTCTACACCATTGGGCTAGATGCCCGTTTACTCTACACATTGACATATTATGATATTGTATATCTTTAAAAGTTTTGTAGTGCATTTCTTTTGTTACTTTCAGCGGCTTTTTATTGCAAATATTCAGAGTGCCATAATATTGCCATTTTATATACACATTAGAAGGATGTGTTTTCTTATGGCTTGAATATAATCTATGACCCTTTCATCGTAACTTTCTTTACTTCTCATAGCAACCGTTTCAAATATCTTGGTGTACGGATCAATTATAAAAAGGTTAGCACAGAAGATAAGAAAATTTAGCACAAGACAGGTTGCACTAGTCGTAATAGTTCTAGTATCGGAAATTAATACGAAATCCCAAAACATTAACCTAAGAACGTTCGTCTTAGCCTCGTCCACTCGAAATTTTTATACTGAAGTTAGGTATAGCGAACAACACGTTCAAAATCTCTCAAATGTCCTACTATGCAATCGTTTTCTTGGGTCAATGATTAAACTGTCTTCGAACAAATGAAGCCTGTCTTCGAACCTCGTGAATTGGTGCTAAAGAATTACAAATAAAGAAATGTATTAAATAGTCTTAATTGGCAACAAGTCTACCGTAGAAAGAAATAGCAACCATCTCTGAGAAAATCTGCTTAATCAATCATGGATCAAAAGAGACATGATCATCCAAGCGTGTATCACAGATGGAACTTTACTGACTGCCTAAATAACAACACCACATCCCTTGAAAACTTCAACAGTAACACCAATTAAAAGGGATGTTGATATAATCAAGGTATTCTATACTACCTTAAACAAAATGTTAGGGAAGAAACTGCAATCAATTGTAGAAAGAGCGATAAAAATGGACGCAAAGAGTCTATGTTTCTCTTTTCCAATCTTTTTCACTCTTACGTAGCCCCCTGCACATCAGTGGCGTTACCGCCTTGCTCGGGGTGATATGATTAAAAAAAAAAAAATGTTTTTTTAAGAAAAAGATTTGTTAAATTTCAGTCGAGAGTAAATTTTACTATTCAGTCAATGCATGCAGCATATTGTTTATATGGAAACAATTATTCTTACCATTACAATTATATTTTAGACTTTCAGCCTCCAACAAGTAGTAATTTCCCATCAGTTAGACAAGTCAATAATCGATAAGGATTGACTATAATTTAAAATATTATAATATAAATTCACAGCATTATATTTCGTTGTATTATGTGCCTAAATATTGACTTCTAAATATGAATTTCGTCGTTCTGTGTTTGTTTCCTCCATTGTTGATCAAACTTTTCAGTCAGCTAATTGACATGGACAAGGATAATTTCAAGAAGCTGTGTAGAGTTATTAAGAGACAGGAAAACTTCGCTAGAAACAAAGAAGATAGTACTGGATTGCTATGTGATGTATGTTCTTCAACATAGCGGTGAATGCTGGACATTCGCATAAAAGATGAAGGAGAAACTTGAAGCAACCCAAATGTGGTTCTACAGAAGGATGCTGAGGATACCATAGACTGAGCCTGTTATCAATGATACATTTTTAAAGCGGATGAAAACGAGAAAAAAACTGATACTTAACATCAGGAAAAAACAGCTGAAGTTTCTGGGACATGCAATCAGGAAGGAGGGCTTAGAGAATATGATACTCACAGGTCAGATAGAGGGAAAGAGAGACAAAGAAAAGCAGCACATAACATACTTGGCAGGCTTGAGCAAGCGGCGATAGGGAGATATGGAAGGCTATTATCGCCTACGTCCTGAAGAGACACGGTACATAGAAGAACAGGAATAGCTTATAGTTGCAATGATTCAACTCTAAACGCAGGACCTTTTCAGGTCTTATCTAAACAAAATATTCATAGGAGACTCCTCTCAAGAAAGCCACTGCAATATTGAGTAGGAAAGTGGCATGTAATGCTACATCTCGTGCCAGGATCTAGCGTGACATTCTATACGAACTGTATTCACTGACCATGCCAATCTATCACCACCGATAGTTTTGCTCAGCCTTCTTAAAATTTAGATGTCGATTTTCTCACCTGTTTGACCTGTTCTTTTTTTTTTTCACTGTTGAGAATAATTCTATAGTGATTTTGCCTTAATGATTAATAACAAGTCAAAAATAACAGCAAAATATTTATATCGATCAGTCAGTTAAGTGCCATACGTGAAACACACTTGGGTGATTATGTCTCGAAAGAGACATGACTGACTGGGCAGAAGATTATCCCGCAGTAGGTTGCCATTGCTTTCTGCGGTAGACTGGTTGCCAGCCAAGGCTATAGAACCCAATCTGTCCTGTTAATTAAAACCAAAACTGGAGGGAAGAGACAGATTAGTACCTTTCCCAAGGGTATTTGCGCGTAAGTGAATGCAATGAATTCAACTGGAATTCGAACTCGTCTTCCCGATATATATCGATATATATTTATATCGATATGCCGTCTAAAAGAACTGCAACATATATATTGATGTACATACTATTGAGTAGCTTACATTAAGACATAAGAAAAAAAAATTCTGTTGTCCTTATTTTTGCTGCCATTTGTACGACATTTCGGCCGTTGTAAGTTCCGGCCTTCATCAGGAGCTAGGCATTTCAAACTGAAACTTTTATTACAATCACTGGGGTATATCATCCTCATTCCTTGCTTAGAGCCTCTTTTGTTAGTCATGAGTTATCTCCCTCTAACCCTCTAAGTTACTTGTTCACCACGTTGAAATCAGAACGACAGCTGTCGCAGTTCCTAATCAAGAACAAAGATCATTTCCAACCTAGGACATATAGGCAGTTGTCTCAGCGTTATATATATATATATATATTTAGGCGTTAAAGACAAAAAAATATTTAGATCGTTCATACCAAATATGAAAACAAAAACACTAGTCGACGTGTTTCGTCCCCACTATCAGAACTGTAAACACGGAAATATTATGAAAAATATATATATATGTTACGAATGAATGAACGAGATGCGAAATTTTAATTTTGCTACTAGTTATTACATCGGAAGATGTAACTTATGAAATTTACCACCATATCTATTGATTTCAGACAATAGTAAATATCTTTTTTGACTAATGTATTTGTGGGCCTTCATGAGGAGAAACGTTCTTTATAATAAAGCAGATACACACAAACACACACACACATACACACACACACGTATATATAAATTTATCTATATATATTCACTACTCGACGACATAACTATTGCAAAATAAATAAATAAATAAATAAAATAATGAGGCACTGTTAAAGGCACACGCGGCAAGAGATTTAATAACTGGTAGTAAAGAGAATGAACTGAGCCGACGATTTTTTTTTAATAAGCATTTCACCGCGAGCAAGGCATGTCACTGCCACTACTTGCCTCTCTATTGTCTCTGTAATGAACTGAATTGACGCTGCCTCGTAATGTCTTGCGATCGATGATCGTGACAGAAGGGAAATTTATAATAATAAAGAGGATTGTTAAACTCATTCTTCTTTCTGTATCGTTTTTTGTTTCTTTTACATGTTTTTTCTTCTACCATTTTTATTTTCTTCTTTCCTGTTTTTCTGAACTTCCGTTTGTTTATTCATCCGTTAATGTTTTTGTTTCCATCCATTATACTCATCGTCTGCCGCTATTCTTTTTCCTTTGTTTTTTTTATCTTGTATTTGTTTTTTTTTATAAGAACATTGTCTTACTTTCTTTCTCTCTTTCTTTTATAAAACTTCTTTCTTTTTTATTTACGCACACACACATATTTGAACTATTATCTTCATCTTCGTTGTTGTTATCTGAACGTTTTGACTGTTGTGCTCTTCGACCTTCTTTCTTTTATGAAATGTAATTCTATTCTTTCTTTTTTCTGCTTTTATCAGACTTCTTTCTATCATTTTTTTTATTCCTGACTTCCTTTTCCTACCATTTTGTCGCTTAATTTTCTGCACCTTTTTTATTTCAATGAATTTTTTTTATCTTTTTCATTCACTAGTTTCTATGTCTTTCTCCGCATCTTTTTCCTTCATTGCTCTCTTTTTTTCAACTATATTCGTTCTCTCAATTTCCCGCGCTCTTTAATTTTGTGTCCTTCATTTTTTCTCATTTCATTTCAATTATTTTTTCCCTTTTTTTTTTACCTCCATTAATTATGAAAACCTACGCATATTTTTATTTTATCCCTAGCCCACGTCTTTCTGAGTGACTCGACAAAGTTACAAGAGATCAATCACATTCTAAAAGGGCTGAAAAATTCTGTTCTCTTTATTAGGGCCATCGCCCGCTGACCTCCTATTTCCCTCACTGTTTTGTTGACCAGCAAACAACAAGGTAAAAATTCGTTAAGGCTGGCTAGTTTCGGTGTCAGCTGATTTGGTGCGCCGAATAAAGGTATACAGCACCTGGCCCACACGCGCAGTTGTGGATATGTCATTCTCTTGATCCTTGCTTAAATGAATAGCTTCCACACCCAGGGAGATTTTTTTTATTTCAGGCAGGGCAGGTAGCAATGAAACCAATGACCAGATAAAAAGTGGAAAAAGATATTACAGAACGTGTTATGTTTTCAGTGATAGTCACCTTGTTTTTAATCTTACGATGGTATCTTTTTTGTGCCATATCAGTTAAGGACATGGACAGTCATAACTCAGCGACTTCCTATTATTCTAAACAATATTCTCCCCCACTTACTATAGCTGTATCCTGGTTCTGCTATTTATTTACTCAATTTCGTTATGTATGTTACTTGATACTTCAGTATGTCCTGATAGTGTCAGTTTTCCCTTTCTTCATTTCTTGAGAAAGGTATTAATACGTCTCTTACCTTCAGCTATGGGTTTAAATAACAGGACAGATTGGGTTCTATAGCCTTAGTTGGCAACCAGTCTACCGTAGAAAGTAATAGCAACTTACTGCAGGAAAACCTTCTGCCCAGTCAGTCATGTCTCTTTCGAGCTATGATTGCCCAAGCGTGTATCGCGTCTGGCATTTAAATAATTGATACTGGCATTTGGTTCCCAGTAAATATTCCGGATTATTTTTTTTATTTGCGTTACATTTATGTTAACAAATTTCTTGAATATTAATGTGCTACATTTTCATAAGTTATTTCTTGGTTGATAATATCCTTTAGAGAAATAAAGAAATATCGCATAAAACGAATAAGAAGTAAATTTATTTGGATAATATATATATATATATATATATATATATATATATATATATATATATATATATATATATAAGAAAAAGTGAGAGAAGCCGTGAACGTTTTGTTTAAAGTGTAGATTTATTGTTGCTATTATTACAATTATTACTTGCTTTTTGTATGATATATTAAGTGTCGATAATTGTATTTGTCTCGCTACACGTGTTTCGAGTCTGAAGCTGGCTCTCTTCAGGCGAATAAACTTGTGACTTTACATGTCGAGATGCGTTTGCAAGGTACGTGTATAAACAGATAAGACAAGTGGTAAGTCAGTCAGAAAGTTAATATGCGTGTGTGCTTGTTTTTTTTTTTTGTTTTTTTGTTTTTCACCCTCACACGTTAAGTTTGCCTTCCTTTTCTTCTATATCAATTTACCTCATTGAACACAACCCCTATTTCTGTTTTTAATATATATAGACATCCGCAGACAGATCTGTTTTGCTGTATCGCTGTACGGTTAGCCAGGATTGAAACCCAACCGACATATATATATAGTAATATTTTATTATGAGGGTTTATGATAAAGCATAGTTAACTGGAACACAAGAGGTGTTATGTTTCGGTACTGCTTATTAGCAGCCCATCAGTGATATATTTTTCTGTTAGGAATCGATATATATAAAAATTTAAAAGCAACACAGTTGTTACAATATACAGTAAATTAAGGTGCGTGGAACGTAAAAACCTAGACCACGCCAACCAATAGAAAGGAAAGCAATGGTGGACAAAGAGATGACCCACCAGGGTGAGGTGGGATGGGGAAGAGAATCAAAATGTCGTAGAGAGCTAAATTTTTTAGTGTTAGTAATGAAACATTTTAATGTATACAATTGTATTATGACATATCGGCAACGGTGTCGAATGTGTTCGCGAAACGTTTACTGATTTATTTATTACTGAAATTGATATGACTTATAGTGGTTGCTTATCCTTGTTTAAGTTGGTGAATGCTTGTATAATCCTTACCTTCAGTTAACTTTGTTTTAAGGAGTTTCTGGTTCCTCGCTGAACATAATAATCAAGGGGGTTGCAGTATGGAAATTTAGATGACCAGATGTAAGGGGCAATGTAGTCGTCACATTTGTCTGAAGCTACAACTGGTTTCTCCTGCTCTGTGACATGGTGCAGAGTCCTGTTGCCGCACAGAGGATCTTTTAGCAGCCACTCTCTTAACCCATAGCAACACTACCTCCTCATGTTGAGCCTGAGACCCTGTGGGAAGAAGAATGGTAGCTTAACATCGCCATCATTTGTGATTACTCTAAAAACCTTTGTGATCACCATTAGATTCATCCATTTCTTTCCAAAGCCTCTTCACTATCTTCAGATCAACACACAAACACTCTGAAATGTTCGTATTGGAGCTTCCGGAGTGAGTACCAAGCATGCTGTTTCCAAATTTCTGATGGAGTGAATTGCGTCATAGCGCTCGTTTTCTCAAAGACGGTGCCCAACTGACCCTACTATACTGAGCAGTCTACAAAATAAAAACAAACCATGCGAATGCTCAAAATAAAATGGCCAAAATTTACACAGTTCAACCTATATATATATATATATATATATATATATATATATACTCAAAATTTATATCCTCTCAAGCGTTAGGTTAACTGAATGAAGTTATTGTGAGGGCATAAAGGGTGAGAAATTTTAAGTCTATATTATGAAATAATCTTTTCATATGCCGACCGAGTCGTTCACATTTCACAAATGACCCTGGGAAATGAATGAATATTCACAAGATTTGAATAAACTAGTAAAGTAGATCTTTAGCCTTGCCATCAAAACGTGTCGCGAAATCTTTTGTCAACTCGTCGTCGTCCAGCCCTGCAGAGTAATGACCATTACTCCCAAATCAGATTTTAAAGCATCCTATCCGGAGTCTGTTCAACAGTTAATAGGGAAAATATGCCTCCTTACCACTTAAACGCGAACAGAAGGTGGATCAGGTCGACCCAGAGTGCCTGACATAGCGGTCCTTAGCTTTAAAGGTCTGAGCTTGTGGAACTAAAGAAGGTAGCCAGTCTGAACATTTGGTCTTGTAATGGTGACAGAGGAAACAGTTCAAAGGTGGAAACAATTCATCACCTCCAAATCTACGTAAATGCTGTTGAGCTCAGTTAAGGCCAGAAAATGAGGATTGAGCAACCCCCCCAACACACACACAAGCGCGCGCGCACACACACACGCACGCACACACACATACACACACAATAGCAATAGCAAAGATCGAAGTTTTAACCGTATTAGTCACCGCTTCTTTCATCTATCATATTCATTCAAGTCATGTTTCATTTTGGTTTTCCATTGAAGCTATAAGGAAATGCTTAATGTTTATTGATTCGGCCTTGTGTCAAACATAACTGAACTCCGTACAGCTTAGGATTATTTGTAATCATCAGAAGGTTGTCAGCAGGTTGGAATGTGTGAAAGAATGAAAGTATACATGTATGTTGAATAGAAATTTATTAAAAGAAAATAATAACATGAATCGGTAGAAAGTAATGTTTAATTAAAAATTTAAGTGTATCAAAAGTTCATAGTAGTATGTGTGTATGTATGTTATCGTTGAGTAGGAATGTTTTTGAATGGAAAACTAGAAGTGAAAGGAATCGGCACACGAGAAAGATGCTCCCATCTGACTGACTGACTGACACTGACCGAAGCCTTTATAGACAGTTTATTCGCACTGGATCGCTAACTCTTCCTAGTCTTGCAAATCGCTTCCATTGGTCAAAAAATCAATTTAACATCTACTCGCGAAATCCGGTTTCAACTTTTTCTTTAAGCACGTGATCAATCCTTTTTTTATTTGGTAAAAAAAGGATTTTATACATCATTGTGAATTTTGATAAAAGTGAAGAAGAAGGTTGTTTTTAATTCTTAATTTCCTATCCACCACACCATAACTTCTTCCTGTTTTAATTAATTTTTGACCCTCTAACATCAACAATAATCGCTGAAGACGAGGATAAAACAAGCGGTTTGCTCTTTGGATCATGCTTTATTGTATTCAGTAAGCCATGTGTGCGTCAAATTCTCTTAGTCCCCTTTCATTATTAGAGGTCTCAGATTGTATATTTGCAAATATCAGATTTCTTGCAGTTGTTATTTTCCACATGACTAGAAATATAGCGCTATCAAGCACTGTAACTTTTTTAAACATGGTCCACATTTACTCTTTTTTTCTTTTTTGTGGACCTTCATAATCATACGATGAAAAGAAGCCACTATTGCAAGCCATTGTCACTTGAGGTTATTCTAGAGGTAGATTTTGAAGTCTTAAATCCAATGAACTTTTTATCTGTTTTGTTGCTAATGCAGACTTGCTGTCGAGAACAGGACCTTCTACCGGCGTTTCTCTTTCTTTAGTTTTCTACATTGCGCTCTAGTACTATTAATTGTAAAATTTTTGCATATGATTTCTTTCTTGATTAATGAACGAAGTTTTTTTGGATACGTGGACGTCATCGCGGCTGAAATGTATTCTCCAACCCCCTAAACTGTGCTCACATTCACTGTTTGTTTTTCGTTAAGGTTCAACAAGTTCAAAATAATTAAGACACACCAAAAAAGAAATGAAAAAAAAAAGAAGGATTTGAAAAAAAAAAAAAAGGAAAGAGAAGCGATACACAATCGATAATAGAAAAAAGAAAAGTTAAATAGAAATATATACATAAGAACACAGATGTAAAATGCAAAAACTGAAAAAATATTTTAAAAAATTTGGAGTCGTAAATTATTTCAAAGAAACGGAAAAATGTTAGGATGCTGGAAAAAAATAATAAAAGCTTAATTAAATCTTCCTTACCAGCTGTGTGTTGTGGCGAAGTGGATAGCGGCTTTGAATGTGTAATCGGAGGGCCGGGTTCAAATATCAGTTGAAGTCGTGGCATTCACTTAAGCGCAAATACTCTCGAGAAAAGTATTAATCCGTTCTTCTATCTGTGGGTTAAATAGCCGAAAAGATTGGGTTCTATAGCTTTGGTTGGCAACCAGTCTACCGCAAAAAATAATGGAAACCTACTAAGGGAAAATGTTTTGCCCAGTCAATCATGTCTCGAAAGAGACATGATTAACCAAGCGTGTATCCCATATAGCGTATTTAATAAAAGAAAGTTTGCTGCCCAAATATATATTTGTGTTTATGTTTAATTTTATATATGTGTGCCTATGTTTGTTTAAGATTTAGGATTCTGTATCTTTGTATGTTTTCCAAGTATTTTTATGTTTGATGTAAATTTTCTAATTTTATTTATATATCAGTCATAATCAAACCTATGAATAAATGTATGATTCATGACTTTGCTGGCACTTTTGAATAACCAAAAATTTCTCAAAAGATAAAATGTATATTAATGGTAGATCTTTATTTTTTTTCTTTATAAATAAACGCAGGTTTTCGCATACGTGGTTGTCACCGCTGCTGACATGTATTACCCGATCCCCCAACTGTGCTCACATTCACTGTTTGGTTCTCATAAACGTTAAACAAGCACTTATGAATGTCAATGATATTATTTTTCCAGCGTGGAAGAATTTAGTGAGTAACTGATGTTTCGTGTCCATTTTCTAGTAGCCCCAGTTTGCCCGACTACCGCGTAGCTGTTATAGGTAACAAATCAACAAATGATAATTTGTTGGAGGAAAGGTTTAACTTCTTGTGCCATCCCGTCACCATTTTATTTGACGTCGTTGACCAGCATAATAAAATAGATGGTATGGATCTCGCAGCGACCATCGTAATTGCACTTATTCAGTCAGTTAAGTGACATACGTGATACACGCTTTGGGCGATCATGTATCAAAAGAGACATGAATGACTGGGCAGAAAATTATCCCACAGTAGGTTTATATTGCTTTCTGCGGTAGACTGGTTGCCAGCCAAGGCTATAGAACCCAATCTGTTTAATTTAGCCCATAACTGAAAGGAAGATACGGATTAATACCTTTCCCAAGCGTATTAGTGCGTAAGTGAATGTCAGGAATTCAACCGGAATTCAAACTCGGCTCCCAATTTCTCGTTCCGAGCCGATATCCACTGCACCACAACATACATTTATTAAAACACTAAAAAAAAAGAAGAGTTTTGAATGTCTACAAAAAGTTAGACAGCTCACCCAGAGAAAGAGAGAGACGTTGAATTGAAGATGAAAACGAAAGAGAGTAACGAAGAAAAATGAAGGGAAAACAATTAAGAAATATCAGAAGAGGAAGGAAAAAGAAAAGGACTTGGAAAAAAGGAAAAAATGAGAAGCGATGCAGAATCAATCAATAAACAAAGAAAAATTAAATAGAAATATAGACAGATGAACACAGATGTGTAAAGCGAAAATTGAAAATATATAAAAAAATGTTAAAGAGTCGTAAATTATTTTATTTCTGAGTTGAAGCATTTTCATTATTAATTTTTGGTTAATGTTTTTTTTCATCTTATTTTTTCTTTTTTACTGACTAGTCGAATTTTGATAAAATGCCGACTACTCTGTGACCGTTAAACTCAGTAGCGTGAATAAAAAATCATTTCTGACGAGACTTTAAATTTATTCTGACTTTACACTGTTCCGCTTAACGTTCGAAGAGAATTCGACAGAGACTCTTAAAAAATAAGAATAAAATGAAAAACAACAAAAACATCAGCGAAATATTAATGAAGATAATACTACATTTCAAGTTCCAATGATTTATGAGCAGCACTATAGTAAGAAAAAAATCAAAAACAAAACAAAGAACATAGTGTAAGTCTTTTGGTTAGGTTCATGCTTCGACTGAAGGCATTGGTTGAGGCGTCACCTATCAAAGACGTGCTCCCCGGATATTGGAATTAATTTCAAATCTTTGCTAAGAGTTCGTTTGACATTGTTGCTAATTTAATAGTTGGAAACTATTCAGTTTAGAATGTTGTGATGAAAAGATGAAAAATTGTAAAAAATGAACGAGATGAAAAACAGGAAATAAAGCAGGAAAAAACAGGGAGGCACAACGATAAAAATCTATCTATCTATCTATCTATCTATCTATCTATCTATCTATCTATCTATCTATCTATTTCAGTCTGTTCATATCTATCTATCTATCTATCTATCTATCTATCTATCTATCTATCTATCTATCTATTTCAGTCTGTTCATATCTATCTATCTATCTATCTATCTATCTATTTCAGTCTGTTCATATCTATCTCTCTCTCTCTCTCTCTCTCTCTCTATCTATCTATCTATCACAGTATGTTCATATATCTCTCGGTATTAATATCTATCTATCTATCTATCTATCTATCTATCTATCTATTTCAGTCTGTTCATATCTATCTATCTATCACTGTCTGTTCATATATTTCGCGATATTAATCTCTCTCTCTCTCTCTCTCTCTATCTATCTATCTATCTATCTATCACAGTCTGTTCATATATCTCTCGGTATTAATATATATATATATATATATATATATATATAACTATTTTATTTCGTTTTGAATTTACTTTTATTTCTATTCACATGTCTCTACGTTATTTTTCAAAAAACAAAACAAAATAAATTACGAGGTAACAGTCAAATGAAAATGGCAATAGAAGTGGCTAAAAAGATTTAGGCAATAAAAGTTATAGAAAATATCTATATTCACTATTTCCAACAAAACGGAAAAATGTTAGGTTGCTGGAAAAAAATTAATAATAAATTAATGACATTTTCCTTGTCGGCCGCATTCAATGAAAGATATTTGAAAGATTTAAAGAAAGATTGGTGCCCAAATATACATTATATATATATATATATATATATATATATATATATATATATATATATATGTGTGTGTGTGTTTGTGTGTGTGTGTGTTTAATTTTATATATATGTGCGTGTATTTGTGCGTGCTAAACGAAGATTATTTAGGATTGGGTTTTTCAAGTACGTTTTATATTTGATGTAAATTTTCTATTTTTATCTATAAATCAGTCATAATGCAACCCATGAATTAAAGTCTGATTGATGCGCAGTCCAGCACTGTTGGAGACACCTTGACCATAAATTTGTCAAAATATCCTCGTCTTTTACATAAATATATACATTAAAGGAAGATCTTTATCCGCGCATCGAAGTCGTTGATTTTGCCAGTCTATTTGTGACTAGAGACGAGAGCAGAATGTCTTTTTTAGATGGTTACTTTTTCAGCTGTTTACCAAAGGTGTGTAACGAAGTAGTTTCATTGTTCTATCGATTTTTCGGACAAGACTCTTCAGCTTTCTTCTTTCTGAATTTCTGAGACGTAGTATGTTTTATTCTACATATTTTGCGAACTAATGTCTTCATCTTTTTCCTGGCGATGTTATCTTGAATGTTATTACAATTAAATGAAGCACTGTAAGTTATTAGGAACTAGCATAAAGATTTTTTAAAGGAACTGTAACAAAGAGAAAATAATGAAATAAGACTAATAGTAATAATACTCACCAGAGGTTACGTAGTCTGCTTAAGTGATACACGGTGGGCAATCGTGTCTCTTTCAAGAGATGTGTAACTGGGTAGAAAATTTTCCCGCGCAGGGTGCCATGACTTTCTGCGGTAGACTGGTTACCAACCAAGGCTGTAGAACCTAATCTGGCCTGCTATTTAACCCATAGATGGAGGGAGGAGACGGATTAATACTTTTTCCAGGCGAAATTGAATGCAATGAATTCAACTGGAATTCGAATTTAGCTCTCCGGCTTTTCGTTCCAAGACGATATCAACTTCACCACAACACGCACAGAACAAAGTTAAAATCTAAAAACGAAGGTTTTATTCTTGCAACACAAAACCAATGACATTACGAAGCACACATACGAAGCACACATACTAAAAAATCGTATTAATCCGAAATGCATATTTTGAGATCCAGCAACAAAAGACCATATTGTATCGTGTTGTGCGCTTTGAGAATCTATTGAATATAAAATTAGGTACGATAGAATAGGCTAATAGCTGCACTAGAGAATCTGCAACTTTTATGAAAAGAAAACAAGAAACTACTAGGAATATCAAGCAGACTTGGTTACAGAGATAAGACCTGTAACACTTTTAAGGGACTGAATGCGCTTTCATGTTGGAATAGCAGTCCCTGTAGATTGTAATGTATAATTGAAGATGTTAAAAAATCTATCGATATACAAAAGTTGAAAAGTTAAAGTTGAAACCTAAAAAATATTGCACATGATGTATCAAAATTCTGGTTGTAGTTGGAGGCATTAGATTGATTGGAAAAGGTTTCAGCAGACTCAATAATAATGATCCTCGCTACTATAATAAAGACTGTTGTGTATGTATTTCTGTATATAAATATATATTGAATCCTGCCGAATGACGCACATTTTTGTACAAAAATTTGTTGTAAATAATCAGGTCGGTAAAAATAAATATAAAAATATACTGTTTAATTAAAAACAGAATATCTACGAGTATCTATTAAAAATAATGTTCAAACAAATATTTTCAATATGTCGGTTGTTAAAACCATTTTGTTAACCTTCGGGATTTTATATATATATATATATATATATATATATATATATATATATATATATATATATATACAATGGACTTTTTTATGATAGAAAAGATATATATATGACATGATCGTTGTAAAAACATGAAATAATAAGGAACTGTTAAAAAGCAAACACGCAGTAAGTGTTTCATAACTGGCAGCAAAGTTTAAGTAATAATATTTACTCGCAATACATGTCTGGATGCTCAACCAGACATGACCTTCATAGCTTCTGATATTAAGTGATTTGAAGTGTTATCACATGCCTTGGTTAACTAATATGGGCTACAGTAAATATCTTGTTCAGCTTCATAGATTTCTTTGCTTTGTCTGACAGGTTGCATGTTTGCTATCTGCCTGGCCGATTGGCATGTCGCTTTGGGGCTAACGCGGAATGGACCTCTGCTTTCACATTTAATAATAATAATAATAATAATAATAATAATAATAATAATAATAATAATTTTTCGATAATTTTATTCTCGTTGGATTTAATGAAAGTATAACACAGAATACAGTGGGCGAACAAATTATTATTTTTAAATGTTACGGTAGTAAACTCAAAGGTATATCCACTTTTTCTTTCATATTAAATTTTGAATTTTTTTGCAAGGACAAAGGTTAATAGTAGCAATAATTGTTTTTTATTTTTTTTTATTTTTTTATTTTAACAATACTCTCTAAGTGCAGTGATGTTTTTTTTTTCCGTTGAACGGCCGTTACATCCAAGTTTGTTTGTTTTTTTCAACCAGCGTCTCTCTCTTTGAATTTTTCTTTTTCTCAATATGAAATTCTGTTTTAATATAAACAGGATTTTTTCTTTAGATATTAGCGAATTTTTTTTTTTTTTTTTTTTTTTATGAAATTCTGCTTTATTTTAATTTATCTGTTTGTTCTTTAAATGAACCTAAATAAAATCATCCGTATTATATTTCCTTTAGCTGTCGATATTTCCTAAAATTTTCTTTAACTATTATAATTTTCTTAAAAACAAAACAAAACAAGAAAATAAATTAAATCCGATGAAAAACAATTTATATGGTATTATTTTATAGAAAGTCTACGTATTTATTGATAAATTTATTTTTATTTTTTTATTGATTTAATTTACTTATTTAATTTATCTTATTATGATAATCCTATTTTTGACCAACGACTTTATTGAAAAAATAAAAGATAAAGTGGACGAACAAATTATTACATTTATTTATTTTTTTTTTATTTTTTTCAACAAACGTCTCTCTATTTGAATTCTTCCTTTTCTCAATATGAAATTTTGTTTTAATATAAACAGGATTTTTTTCTTTAGATATTATAAAAAAATTTTTTTTTTTTTTTTTTTTAAACAAACTACTCTAGTAATATTGATGTTTTGTTTCGTTGAGCCGTCTTTCTCCTTGAATTCCAATCGCGTCTATGTCAGATGTTGCTTGGCAGCCCATTTAGGAGAAGGAAAACTCCGAACAACAACCCGCAACTCAAGGTGTTAATCGTGCCGAGGAGTGAATGGCTACTGCGTTATGAGGTCACAAACGATTCCCTACAGGTTTCGGGACCCTGTTTGTAAAAGACCGTTACCCAACGTGCCGGGCAACTTTGGGTGGACTTTTGGACCCGTGCGTCACTCGTGGGAAAAACATGAAAAATACAAATAGAAATAAAAAGTCCAGTATGGCTCTTCCAGTGGATAAACAGGGAGCCCGTCCTTCAGGAGGGAACCTACCTGAGGTCGAAAAATCTGCCATAGGAACAAACTCCTACACAAAGAATGTATCTTCAGGTCCCCACAACCAGGATAATCCTAATGATGGTCCTGAAAATTCACCAGCTAGATCTACAACCGTATATTTAAAGAAAGAAAAAATAAAATGGTCTCGTGAGGAGTACAAAGTCGTTATGACTGCATTTCATGAAGCGTTACTCAAACCTCAAAAAAACATGACTCGCCAAATATATGACATTTGGCGTGAAAAAGTTGGTCAAGCAAATAGAAAGTATATTGACGAAAATAATTTGGCCAATGTACGTAGGTACATTATTCGTAATAACCGACTGACAGAGGCTGAAATTCACGAAATTAAAAGAATTGTAACAAGAAGAGTCGAATCAACAAAATATGAAAAGGAACCGGAACCAGAAATAAAAAGTAATAACATCAAACAAATCACAGGTCATAATGTAGAAACCGTGAAACACGCAAATCACTGCGAAGATAATGATGTAAGTTTAAAAGTGCTGGAAAGGTGTGATCTGAGTCTGAGTCAGTTAAAAGACAAAAATAAAACGAGTTCAGAACACATCGAAGATAATTATTTAACGGAAAATAAGAACAATATACAGGAAGCCAAGATAGAAATAAAAAAACATCTAAGTCAAATACAAAGTATTACAATGGAGGAACGTGAACAGCTCCCAAACTTCCAACCAACAAAACAAAACCTCCGAACTATTAAATTGTACAATGCAGCACTGAAATCAATACTGGATGAAGACCCTCATACAAATCTTAACGAAGTAATATATGCATCAGCAACAGCAGCAACAAAAAAATTAAATATCAAAATAAAAACAAGGCAGTCTCGCAGACGTGAAGATCCACCTTGGAAAAGAAAAATTGAAAAAGAAATCGAACAACTAAGAAGTGAACTGTCAGTACTGGATGAACTGAGTAGAGGAATAAATGTAAGAACTAGGAAAAGAAGAAGAGCCGAAAAAAATATAACATCAGGAATGAAAATGACGTCTTATCAAATAAAGAAAAAATAAAGCAAAAAATCCAACTGAAGGCTCAAAGAATAAGACGCTATGAAAAAAGAGCAAGATTTTACAGACAAAACAAGATCTTTCAGACTGATACAAAGAGATTTTACAGGGAAATAGGTAAAAAAAGAATTGAAGTGACAGTACCCCCCAGAATGGAAGAAGTCACACAGTTCTGGGAAAAGATATGGGCTTGCCCTAAAGAACTTAGCAAGGAAGTACATTGGATTACGCAGGAGATAGAACGAATGAAAAATAAACCCGAACAGACATGGTCTGGAATTACAGAAGATGATGTTAAATTTGCACTAAAAAAAGCACACAATTGGAAATTCCCAGGTATAGATAAAATTCCTAACTTTTGGCTATATTATTTAAATGCAGCACATAAGAAAATAGCCAAAGAACTCCAAGAAATGGTTGACGATCCCACTAAAATTCCTGCATGGATGACCAAAGGAATTACATTTCTTCTACCCAAGAATGGTGACGCAAACAACCCGAAAAACTACAGACCAATTACATGTCTTCCGACAATATATAAACTATTAACATCTATTTTAACAAAACAGACATATTTATTCTTAGAAAGAAATGACATGATACCGCTTGAAGAAAAAGGGTGCAAACGTGGCTGTTATGGTTGTAAAGACCAATTGCTAATTAACGAAATGATCCTGGAAAACTGCTACAGTACAAAGAAAAATCTTAGTACTGCCTGGATAGACTACCGAAAGGCATTCGATAGTGTGCCACATTACTGGATTTTAAAGACTTTAAATATATACAAGATATCACCCGTCATCATCAATTTCATCAAACGGTGCATGTCTATATGGAAAACAACCCTTTACCCCAATCATATAAATGGAACCTATAAGTCTGATGAAATAAACATCAAAAGAGGTATATTTCAAGGTGATTCTTTATCTCCCTTACTATTCTGCATATCATTAATAGCACTAACCAGTCAACTTAATAAAACAGAATGTGGTTATAAAATAGCCAAAAAAAAAAAAAAATAAGCCATCTATTTTACATGGATGACTTAAAGTTGTATGCTAAGAATGATAATGAGCTGGAAGGTCTTCGGCAAACTGTAAAATGCTTCAGCGAAGACATTGGAATGAAATTCAATTTGAATAAATGTGCTAAAGCTACAGTTTTACGTGTGTTACTACAAGAAATATTCTCAATTAGCTTAGACCCTGCTGTAACAATAAAAAAATTAAAGCCAGAAGAAGCTTATAAATACCTAGGTGTAAATGAGGGTGAAAAAATTCACCATAAAAAAATGAAAGAAATAGTGCGTAAAGAGTACTATAGAAGGTTACGAATGATATTAAAAACTGAATTGAATTCTCAGAACAGAATTATGGCCATTAATAGCCTTGCAATCCCAGTTGTCCAATATAGTTTCAACATCTTAAACTGGACTCTAAACGACATCAGGCGAATGGATTCTAAAACAAGAAAGCTTCTTTCTAAGCATAAGATGCATAATCCAAAGGTTGATGCAAAACGTCTATACATACCCCGTAAAGAAGGTGGAAGAGGTCTTATTCAGCTAGAATTTTCATACAAGACAACAACTATTGGCTTACTAACATACATAGAAACAACAAAGGACTGGATGATACAATTAGTAAGGCAACATGAAGAAAGAAAGAAAAAATATTAAATAATAAAAGAAGGCAATAAATACAAACAAGATTTACAGTTAATAGATTCTTTAGAAAAGCAAAACAGAAGCCAAAAACCAACTACTGCGGCAAAAAATAAGAAAATGAAAGCCAAAGATAAAGCTCTTGAAAAGATGAAACAACGCTGGCAAGGCAAACCTCTGCATGGCCAATATCCAGAACGTGCCAATAAATCCAATGTTTATAAAGTTAATACTCATCGATGGTTACGTGCACGTGGATTAAAGTCTGAAGACTGAAGGCTTTATTCTTGCAGCGCAAGATCAAAGTTTTTTCACCAGGAACTTTCAGGCAAATATACATAATAATGTGGATCCAAAATGCAGGTTCTTTGATAAATACCAAGAAACAATAGACCATCTAATCTCAGGATGTTATGTACTTGCTCCAAATGAATATAAAAATCGTCACGATAGAGTGGGGCAATATTTACATTGGACAATATGCAAACACCATGGAAAATCTGTAAACAAGCACTCGTATGAACATCACTCAGAACCGGTTACAGATATAGAAGATGTCACTCTTCTATGGGATTACACCATCTACACAAACAAAAATAAAAATTGAAGCAATAGGCCGGACATTATTGTTAAAAACCAGAAGGAGAAAACTTGTCTATTAATTGATATAGCTTGTCCAGCAGATTGTAACATAACAACCAAGGAATTCGAAAAACTATAAAAACCTGGAAATTGAAACAGAAAAATGTGGAAATTGAAAACAAGAATCGTGCGAGTGATAGTAGGTGCACTTGGAATGATAAAAAATGGAACAAAACAACACACTGAAAGAATCCTGGGAAAACCCAGCTTAAGAGATATCCAAAAAATTGACTTGTTAAATACAGCATACACATTAAGGAAAACTTTGTCTATGTAACGCTAGGGATATTAGGGGAGATAGAAAAAAACATGAAATGGAGCCATAACAACACAGCACGATCTGCCTTAAGTCTTTCCGCAGACTTGGTTGGTAGTGTGATCATAGCAGAAATGGAAATATGATGAAAAATGACAACATAATAATAATAATAAAACAAACAAAACAATAAAACAATAAGAACAAACACTTGTATGAACATCATCCAGCACCGGTTACAGAAATAGAAGGTGTCACCATTCTATGGGATTACACTATCTATACAGACAGAAAAATTGAAGCAAATAGGCCAGACATTATTGTTAAAAACCAAGAAGAGAAAACTTGTCTATTAATTGATATGGCTTGTCCAGCGGATTGTAACATAGCAACGAAGGAATTTGAAAAACTGTCAAAATATAAAGACCTGTAAATTGAAATAGGAAAAATGTGGAAATTAAAAACAAGTATCATACCAGTGATAGTGGGTGCACTTGGAATGATAAAAATAGAAAAAAAAAACCAAAAACAAACAAACAAAAAAACAAAATAAAACAAAACACACACACACACACACACACACACACACACACACACACACATACATTGAAAGAATCCCGGGAAACTCCAGCTTAAGAGATATACAAAAAATTGTTTTCTTAAGTACAGTCCACACACTAAGGAAAACCATGTCTATGTAACGCTAGGAATGTTAGAGGGGATAGAAAAAAACATGAAATGGAGCCATAACAACACAACACGACCTGTCTTAGCTCTTCTCGCAGACTTGGTTGGTAGTGCGACCATAGCAAAAATCGATTTATAATGAAAAATGAAATAATAATAATAATAATAATAATAATAATAATAATAATAATAAAGAAACATTTATAATTAAAAGTTAAATTTGAATAAGGTAACTGACTGCCAAAGGATCAATTAGTCTGTGCATTAGAATGGTGTACTGGTCTAATTTAATTATGATAAAAAATGAAATAATTAAATAATTATGTATTTATATGTATATATATGCATATATATGTATATGTGTGTATATGCATGTATGTATATGTGTCTGCATGTATGTATATATATATGTATATATATATACACAAAAATCTAAAGTGAGCCAAAACCTACCGCGGTTTCACACTACGGATCGTCAGGGCAAAGGCTGAAACACTAAAGATAAAACCAAATAAATAGATATACACTAAAATATGGGGGAACCATACCAACACAAAAAGGGGGGTAAGAACAAAAAAAGCAAAACACACTAAATTAGGAAAAAATTTTATTAACCCATAGCTAAAAAAAAAAAAGTAGTGTGAAACCGCGGTAGGTTTTGGCTCACTTTTTTGTTAGTGGTTTTTTTGAAGATTTATTTTAGTATAAATTTACGGCCTACATATTTACAGAGTCTATGTAGTTATTATTTGTATATATGTATATATATATATATGCAAATACATGTGTATATGCATATATATATGTATATATGTATTAATGTATATATATATATGTGTATATTTGTGTATATATACATACATATATATATATGTGTGTGTATGTGTGTGTGTGTGAGTGTGTGTGTTTCTGTTTCCCGTTCCATCTTTGAATAACTTTATAATACTTTAAACATTATGCTTAGTTAAATTTAGAATTTGAAATTCGTAATTTCTAACATTAATTTGTAGCGATTTTTAAAAATGAATATTATTGTTTAGTTTACAGTCAAATAAATAGTCAGTTACTAATACTGATTTCCATTTTAATCAAACATTAACATTAATGCACCAATAAATTGTTTTTAAGTTATGTTGCCATTTTTTTCAAATTAAGATTAATTGTATTTTGATTGGTCATAATAGACTACGTAACAATGTCTCCCCTATTGAAGGGGTTTGGTTAGTTTTGAACTATTTAAAACTCTTCATGTCGCAATCAACACCATCACTTGACAAGACATAAGCAGTGTTGAAACAAAATAGCTGTTTTAACATACTTTAAAAATAGTGTTTTTTGGGGGATCGGTATATTATTTCAGTCATACTAACCCTATACTGGAATATATATGTTTTTTAGAAATATTGTACCTGATGAAGTTCTTGGGAATACGACGAAACCATGTTTTCCACGTCACAATTCAGTCAGTCAGTTAGGTGCCATACGTGATACACGCTTTGGGCGATCATGTCTCGAAAGAGACATGACTGACTGGGCAGAAGGTTACCCCGCAGCAGGTTACCATTGTTTTCTGTGGTAGACTGGTTGCCAACCAATGCTATAGCACCCAATCTGTCCTATTATTTAACCCACAACTGGAGAGAAGAGACGGATTAGTACCTTTCCCAAGGGTATTTGCGCGTAAGTGAATGCAAGGAATTCAACTAGAATTCGAACTCGTCTCCTCGAGTTGTCGTTCCGAGTCGATATCCAAT
>JBBBDQ010000662.1:6537500-6562500 GCA_037127315.1 Ascarosepion bandense
CTAGTAATATTTCTGCCTCGCAAGATGACTTGGAGTCACCAGACATCTTTGGAAATTTGTAGGTTGCTCGGAAAAGCGAACAAAAGTTGGTTTATTGTGTCGTGTTAGAAATTATTTTAATCGAATCTGTCTTGCAGCGTTATAAATCTATTATTCGTTTGTATATTGAATATTGTTGCCACGTCTGGTCAAGTGCTACTGATATGTATCTAAGGATCCTTGACAGAATAAAAAAAAATCTCTAATGTCATTCTGAACAGACATTCCGACTTTAATAAATTTCTCACCACTGTAGCGTAGTTTCTCTGTAATGCTTCTATAAATATCATTATAAAAATTATTCTGGTGATCTTTCTTATTTGTCACTCCGACATCATGAATTTAAGAGTAGTACTAGACTGGCAGTTAGGTCTCATAATTTCACTGTTGAAATTGCTAAGGCTAACCGCAAGTTCTATTCTAATATTTTTACTCTTGCAGTTCTTGCCTACGCAATTCAACTCTAGCTTATTGCTTTTATGTAATCTACAATTTTCCAAAATTTAAATGCAGTATCAATCATCATATCCTGTCTCTTTGAATCCGGTTCATTTCAGTTTTTTAACAGTGATTCTTCCATTGCGTGTTCTTTGGACGTCGGTATTCAACAGAGTAGTAGGGATGGTCAGCCATGTCTGGTACAAGGCCAATACACAAACACAGCCGACACTCCCTACAACTTAGGGTTTATCAAAAAAGAAGTTTATCAGAAGTTGGGTTTGTGAAAGAATAAAAGTATCCCTTTTGCACGTTCAAACAGAAATTTATTAATAGGACAGAATAACATGAATTGGTAGAAGTTAATCATTCAATGAGAAAATGTAGTACGTAAGCAGGAACGTATGTGTGGAAGTATGAATGTATGAGCATTATCGTTGGGTAGTAATGTCTTTGAAGTTATCTCTCAGTCTTAAAGTGTTCGTTTGCTTATCAAGTAAAAGAAGAGGCAGACTACTGAACGGTAGAAAGAAAAGAGGTGAGAGAGAAAGACAGAGACAATGACGATCGCTTGACGTTTGACAAGGGACGTTCGTCTTCTCTCTGCTGACAAGCGAACTTGCCCGTGTTTTATTTTGTTTGAGGGGCTTGAAAAGGTCATTTGGAAATTTATTCCCGGATCTGATTCTGGTCTTTCCATTGGACGACGAACAAACTTCTCGTCGGCTCGCGAAAAGTTTCGTAAAAGAATTTGTTTCTGAGAATTGAAGATTATTTGAATTTTGTTTTTAGATGTTTCCTAGTTTTCTATTGGCCGAAAACACATTTCGCATGAATGTGTGAAATTTCACAAGTTTTGTTTTGGATTCGCTTTTGCAAATGTGCTAAGCAAATTTTGTAAGTTCGAATCTTTTTAATTTCTAACAAAATCAATGAATCAGCGCTTAGCATTTGAATTTATATATCTAGATCTTGTTTTGTTCAGAGTTTCTTTTCTCTTCAGTCGCATTTTCTCAGTTTATTTTTCCTTAACTCTTTGCGTCTTAATAGCTTTAATGCCTTTCTTGGGGCGAAATGATTTTAAAAACAGTGTTGCGTTTATAATCTGCGAGTAGAAGCCAATATATAACCATTATCTCCCGACCAAAACATCTAAGAGACGGACAAAAATAGTGATACTACTACTACTACTAATAATAATAATAATTCTACGTATGTTTGAGAATAAATCAGATCGGACAATACATGCTCATTGTCTGCATCATTAACGCCCCAAATCTTTCTTAGCAGTAATCATCAATGAGAAAACATTTCAAATATGGGATTTAACTATACAGGGACAGTAGTACCAGTAATTTACGGAAAAGCTTTGAGTGCTGAGAAATTTTTCGGATATTTGCCCTCATTTAAGCTTCATTGTAGGCTACGGGTTAAAAATGTTCTTAAGTGTCAATATTTACACATAATATTATTGCAATGTTTTTTTTTATATGAACAAGTTGACTGTTGCTTTTTAAGCTTGTAAAATCTGAAATAACAATGTAACAATGATGATGAATATGCTTGTGTGTTAGAGAAAGCCTTGCATAGAAATTGGAAATCCGTTTCTCTATCATTAACCTTTGCCTTTAAACGACAAATATAAATATAGAGATTTATGAGATCAAAATATTAGGTTAGGAAAAAAGTTTTGACGCATTTTTGACATTATCAGTTTGTGGATATTTTTTTCCAGTATTTACCATAAAATATGCATTCATTTTTGCGTACTCATACTTTTAACCTTTTCAGATTATTTAATGTCATAAGGGTTACGTTTCGCATCGAATTTACCCTTTTCCAATTGAGTCTAAATCAAACCCACATAATACAAAGTAAGCGGAATATGGATTAAAAAAAGGTTAATCAGAAACGAAAATATTCGTTCTTTGAAAATGAGTCTTTCAGTTTCTAAGCAAGTTAATATTAGTTTCCATCGAGAAATGTTTCTTTCAGAAATTCCTCTAAATCTAGATGATTAATTCTTTTTCAATATTAAGCTCTTGTAAACGGTAGCTGAGAAATATACTAAGCAAAGTGCTCGAAAAAAAAAAACAAAAAAAAAACAACAAAACAGTTCAATACAAATCAAACTTCAATCATAAATCACGTTTATGTTCTCGGAAAAATGGTAAGTGTCACTCATTATCTGACATCTTTGGCATTGGAAAGTAAACTTGCAATCGAATCATTTTTCTGAGTAGAAACACCACATCTAATGAAATTTGGGTTCTCTATTATCATATCCAATGAAAATGACAATGGTTAGCACCTATTTTTTTAATACTCGTTTCACCCCAATCAAAGCAGTACCACCACTGGTGCACATGGGGTTATAGAGAAAGGAGAGAAGAAAATGAAGAAGAGCTAGGCACAATGGGTACCGCAGAAAAAATAAGAAAAAGATGAGAACCAAGGAGATAAAAGATGGGAGTGGACGTTGCACTTAAACTTGAAGATAGGAGATCGAAGCTATCAGGGAAGCAAGTATACCGGTGGGAAGTGCGAGAAGTGATAGAGTAGAAGTTTCAGTCATATTTGACTGTTTTGAGGAAAAAAGGTCCGGATCTAGTTTCCAACCTTGCAGCACGAATAAAATCGTGTAGATGGGGCACCAGGGAGATAAGCTCATCAGAGCAGTAACGTGAAAATATATTTCTTTTTTAATCATCTCACCCCAAGCAAAGCATTCCACTGCCACTATAGCGGAGGGGGTTACATAGGGCGATAGACGAGTTAGGATGTACATAGGGGCAGAGTTGGAAAGAATGGGTGTAAGTTAGTGTGCTAGGAGGTGTCCATTGACCCTACACTTAAACTCCTGGAGGTTATAGCCGTCGAGGAAGCAAGCATGCGGAAGGGAATTCCACAGGCGGGAAGTGCAAGAAAAGAAGCTGTTGTAGAAATTGCGGTTACATTTCATCGGTTTCACTGTAAAAGGGTGGGACCTAGTTGCCAATCTAGTATCTCGTGCAAACTCACACCTAAGGGGCACCAGTGATTTAAGTTCATCAGAGCAGAAGCCATGAAAGTATTTATAGAAGAGACACAGGGAAGCTACGTCACGCCGGTGAGAGAGTGACTGCAGGCGGTCAGCTAAGTCGGTATCAATCACATTACAGATTCTTTGCTGTATGTTGTCAAGAAGCCCGAGGAGAATAACAGGGGCATCCGACCAGATGTGGCAACAGTATTCAAAACACGGGCGGATGGTAGATTTGTATAAGTGCAGGATAGATTCAGACGGAAAGAATTTCCGGGCCCTACACAGAGAATCGACTTCCATAGCAGCGGATTTAGCAATGGATTCTATTTAGTCATTCCACTTGAGGTCTGTTGAGAGTGTGAGGCCTAGCAGGCGTAGTGTTTTACTCTCTGGGAGGCAAGCCTGTTCCATGCTAATGGGAGGGAGGTGCGGTTGTCTGTAGTGGTTAATTGACAGCAGCTTCGTTTTGGAAAAATTGAATTTTACGAGCCATTTCGTACCCCAATCCCCCACGGATTGGAGGTCCTTTTCAAGCTCAGCCGCGAGGTTCGCCTTGTCATCAACATCAGATTTTTGATCGAGGCGAGCGTAAACTGTGGTATCATCGGCGTACATGCCTACTTGTGACCTTATGGCATCGGGGAGATCATTGATGTAGATTAGAAAGAGCGTAGAACCTAGGATAGAGCCTTGGAGGACACCCGCGTTTGTAGGGTAGTTCTGGGAGGCATGTCCGTTTAAAACCACCTTCAGTGTGCGGTTAGAGAGGAATGACTGGATTATATCCAACAAAAGTCCATTAATGCCGTAGCTTCGCAGTTTCCGTAGAAGGCCGGCATGCCATACTCTGACGAATGCTTTAGAGATATCCAGAGCGACAGTTCGGGCTTCACCATTCTTGTCGAGAGCCTGGTATATATACTCGGTGATGGTCATTAGCATATCAGCAGTAGACCTGGTGAAGCGGAAGCCATACTGCTTGTCGGAGAGGAGCCCGTCGGCTGTGAGATGCTAGACGACCTCGTAATTGATAATGGCTTCGAACATTTTGCGAAGATTGGAAGAAGGCTGATAGGGCTGTAATTTGCCGGGTCCGAGGGTTCACCAGTGTTCTTGAATATTGGAACCACAGAAGAAGTCTTCCAACAAGGCAAAAAAGCAGGAGGGAGATAGGCAGATGTTGAAGAGCTTAGAAAGGACAGAGGAGAGTTCAGGGGCACATTCCTTCAAGACTATCATTGGGATTCCGTCTCCACCACTCGCTTTGTGAGGGTCTAGTTTTGAGTTTATGCTAGAAATCAGCGAGGGCGTGATGTGGACGTCATTCAATTGGGCCTCAGTTCTAGATGGGAAATTGGGTGTCTGGACTCCAGACGAATCCAGACACGAATTGGTCGAGAATCTACGGGCAAAGCATTCAGCCTTGTCCGCTGAGGAGGTGAGGACCTCAAACCCGTTGATTAGTGGGGGTATTGAGGACTTACTCTTGTTGAGCACGCTTTTACAGAGGCGCCGAACTTAGAGGATGCTATGCGCTGCTTCATTCTGGCAACAAACAGCATATTAGCTTCTTTAAGTATCTTTTTACACTTATTACGAGCTGAGGCGAAAAGGCGCCTGTTTTGGTCCGACGCATGGCTACGATAAAGCCGGAAGAAGTGGTTCCGGTGGGCAATGGCGGCCGAGCAAGCGGGCGAGAACCAGGGAGACGAATGGGATTTAAGCTGAAATTTCCTGGCAGGAATGAAAGCATCGATGCCAGCCTTAACCCAGGAGGAGACCTCTGATGCACAGTCTTCGATGGGGAGACTAAAACATTGTTCCAAGGGACGTCGCAGAGGAAGTCACGGAACGAATCCCAGTCTGCTCTTTGATAGCAGTAGAATATTCTGCTGGTCTGGGTTTCTTGGGTAGGGATGGAGTGGAATGAGATGTTGACAGAAACTACGGCGTGGTCAGAATTTCCGAGAGGGCAGAGCTGTCTGGTGGTGCAAGAATTTGGTGTGGAAGTGAAGCAGAGGTCTAGTAGCGAGTCCCTTCCGTTAGGGCTATTGGAGAAACGCATGGGGAAGTCCACCACTTGCGTAAGTGATTGGGAGATTGAAAAATTATTGGTGTGGATACCAGCAGTGTCGGTTACAGAGTTTTCGAGCCACTTAGTGTGGTGGGCGTTAAAGTCACCAAACACGAAAATATGGGCAGATGGGTAAGAAGAAATAGCCTTGTTGATATTGTCAGAGATGCTCTCAAGTACCGAATAGTCAGAGGAGGAGGGGGAGCGGTAGAGGAAGAAGAGATAGCTAACGGAGCTTAGAAATGAGAGACGGAAGCACATGAAAGACTGGTCCAGAGATTCAAGAGATTTTACTCTAGCTAGGGGGAGGTGTTCGCTGACATATACACCAAGCCCATGCATATAGACGCTGGAGTCGTTCCTGAAGAGGGGAAGGTAACCAGGAACATAGAACTCAGAGGAGGGGATAGACGGGTCAAGGTTAGTTTCACATATCAGGTGAGTTAGTTTGGAGGAATGATTCTACGCTATAAAGGTTAGTGCGGATACCGTATATGTTAGTGAACGTGATACAGAGAGGTTTGGGCGTTTTCCGAGTAGCTGGTTTGATTTTGGTATTTTTTTTTTCATGGTGTTTTAATTGAGGAGAGAGGTCTAGAGTAGAATCGGTCGGTCACTATTTGCAGCATGTGAGGAATGGAGACTGCCGCAGCCTACAATATAATGTGGCCTCGGGGTTGCCAACTGGAGGTTCATGAAGGGACGACAGTCCATGCGCGATATGGCACTACAGGAACACCGATTCAACTGTTGATCAGAGCAGCCTCTCAAGACGCTACGCAGGAGTTCGGGCTCCTAACTACCAGTCGGAAGCAGCAACCAGGAAACTTCCAACCCGGTACCCTCAGAATGGAGAGACATTGCCACCATATTCAATAACTGCAAAGAGTTTCCAACTGAACTAACACTAAGATCGAAGGAGGAGGTAGAAAGACCAGGAACTCCTTCCTAAACACCTCTACTCCTGTTCAAAAGAAGGGGGTGGAGTGTGAAACCGGGCGATAATAGGTATTATCTACTCCAATTTAAAAAAAAGTGGTGAGTTAACTAAGTTTTAACTTAGTTAAAGTCCAAAGAAATTTCTTTGCAAAAAGTACAAAAACACTCGTTCAAATGACCAGAGAATTAAGCAAAAAATAATAAAAAATAAATAAATACATAACTTACTTTAGCGAGTTTCAATAAGATAAAAGAAAAAAATAAGTAAATCTTTCCAAACCGAGCTCACACCCGTACACATGTTTCGCTGCCATTTGAAAAAATAAAGTTGTAGGAAAGACAGTGCGAAGCCACATCTAGTCTGTTAGAATGTGACTAAAGTCCGGCTACTAAATCATTGCAGATCATCATTTGGTTTTTGTCGAGTACCCTGAGATGAATAGCAGTAGTACCCGATCAGATATGGCAACAGTATTCAAGACACAAACGAATGCTAGATTTGTATATGTACAAGATGGATTCTTACGAGTAAAACGGCCTGTCCCGATATAGTGACCGAAACTTCCTAGTAGTAGATATAGTTATTCATTGGTTGTAGTCGTTCCACTTGAGGTCGGTTGAGAGAGTAAGGACAAGGAGGCGCAGTGTACTGGTTTCTGGGAGACTAGGGTTATCTATACTGATGTAGGGTAAGAACATTTCTCTATGGTAGTTAAAGGAGAGCGACTTCGTTTTGAAGCATTAAAATTTAAGAGTCATTTCTTACCCCAGCTCACTACATATCCATGAACAGCAGCGAGGTTTGCTTTGTTAACCTTGGCAATTTTCTTATTGAAACGTGAATAAAATGATGGTGTCATAGATGCGTGATTGGGAACTGTTGACATCAGGAAGATCATGGATGAACATCAGGAAAAGCGTAGGACCTAGGATAGAGCCTTGAGGGACTTCTGTGTTCGTATGATAGGATCTGGAAGCATGCCCGTTCAATACGAAGTTAGTCCATTTCACGGAAAGGCTAACTTCTTTTTTGCAATTCAGATCGGCCAATCTACGTCAAGCGGAAAAAGTAGAATTAATCTCAAAACAAAGTCCACATTTAAAAAATGTTATACCAGTGTTTAGTAGGTTACAAAGAGTTTTGACTATTTTGACTTGTCAAACTAAAATGAAACTCTTAATGGGAATGAATATTGCCGTTAATTTGAAACGCTGTAGAAAAAAAGCAGAAAACTCACCTAGTATTTATTAATCTCATACGTGTGTTGCGTTGCTGTTACACAATGATGCAAGGTTACATACTTTCTGAGTCACCTAAAAGTTTACATTTTGCCTCACTCTCCTCGCTTTCCTAACATTGGCAGTTCTAACTATCATTTTTTCAGATCATTGCAACCATTTTAGTAAGAAAATAATTTTACATGTTGTCAAGAGATTAAAACTAATATTCTGTTTCTTTGCATCGAAGCCTGTCATCGACAATCAAGAGAATATGATCTTGTTTAAATTTTTTTTTATAATCGTGTCGCTCCAAGCAAGGCATTTTACTGTCATTGTTGTGCTGGGGGTTACATCTTTTTTTTTTTTTATAAGCGTTTCACCCCGAGCAAGGCATGTCACTGCCACTACTGTGCAGGGGGCTACGTAGAGTGGAGAAAGGCTGATTAAATATAGGAAATAACAGAGGGTGGGTGATAGGCGGGTGAGGATACTGAGAATGAGGGTTGGGTAGATGAGAGTGTTGTGAGAATAGTTGGGAGTTAGTGTGATAGGAGGTGTCTATTGACCCTACATTTAAACACCTGGAGATTGTAACTGTCGGGAAAGCAGACTTGTGGAAGGGAGTTCCACAGGCGGGAAGCGCGAGAAAAGAAGCTGTTGGAGTAGAATTTACGGTTACATCTTATTTGTTTAACTGTAAAAGGGTGGGACCTAGTTGCTAATCTAGTATCTCGTGTAAATTCGTGCTTAGGCGGCACCAGTGATCTAAGCTCATCGGAGCAGAAGCCATGAAAGTACTTGTAGAAGAGGCACAGGGAAGCTACATCACGCCGGTGTGAGAGCGGCTGCAGCCGGTCTGCCAAGTCAGTATCAACCACGTTACAGATCCTCCTTTGTATTTTGTCAAGAAGCCCAAGGAGAGCAGCAGGGGCACCCGACCAGATATGGCAGCAATATTCAATACACGGGCGGATGGTAGATTTGTATATGTGCAGAATAGTTTCAGGTGGGAAAAATTTCCGGGCCCTGCACAGGGAGCCGACTTTCATAGCAGCAGATTTGGCAATGGATTCAATATAGTCATTCCATTTGAGGTCCGCCGAGAGTGTAAGGCCAAGGAGGCGTAGTATTTTACTCTCTGGGAGGCTAGAGGAATGTTGAGGAGTGACAATTTGCAGGGGATGCCAGGAAAAGAGTAGGAGAGGGAAGAGAGTACTGATGAAAGTGGGTTGAATGTAGAAAATCATGAGAGAGAGGATATAAGTTAGTGAGACAGGAGATGACTATTGATTTTACATTGACATTCTTGGAGATTGTAATTGTCAGGAAAGCAGCGGATTTAGCTATGGATTCTATATAGTTATTCCACTTGAGTTCTGTTGTGAGAGTTAACTCGAGGAGGCGCAGTGTTTAGCTTTCAGGGAGAGAAGCCTATTCCATGTTAACGGGCGAAAGGAACGATTGTCTGACGTAGTTATTAAATAGCATCTTCGTTTTGGAAGCATCAAAATTTACGAGCCATTTCTTGCCCCAGTCCACCACGGATTGGAGGTCGTTTTCAAGCTCGGCAGCGAGGTTTGCTTTTTCAGCCTCAGTAGATTTTTGATCGAGACGAGAGTAAACCGTAGTGTCGTTAGCATATATGCCCACTTGGGATCTTATTACATCAGGGATATCGTTGATATAGATGTGGAAAAGCGTGGGACCTAGAATAGAGCCTTGAGGGACACCCGCATTCATGTGATAGTATTGGGAGGCTTGTCCATTTAATACCACCCTCATTGTACGGTTTCAAAGGAAGGATTGGATTAGGTCAAACAATTGTCTAGTTATACCATAAGCCCCGCAGCTTGCATAAAAGGCCATCATGCCAGACTCTGTCAAACGCTTTGGAGATGTCAAGGGCCACAGTTCGGGCTTTGACGTTTTTGTCGAGGGCCTGGTGTATATACTCAGTGATAGTGGTGAGCATATCAGCAGTAGACCAGGTGAAGCGGAAGCCATACTGTTTGTTAGAGAAGAGTCTATGGGCTGTGAGATGTTGTACCACTATATAAATTAAGACAAAAAAATCTTTATCAACTTCAAGTGCAACAGAAGTTTTTTAACGGAATACTTTGTAAGCAAACGTGTTTAATGGTGAAAATCTTGATAAGTCATAATTAATTCAATCTGATATAATTGTTTGAGCTAGAAAATACTTTTTTATTAACATTTAACACATCACTGTAAAAATTAAAAAACCTCCCGGCATAGCATACAGAGCCAATCCAAGCAATATAAAATATATTTGCGTTAAAATATATGTTTGAATATAGAAAAGCGTGTTTTGAACTCATGAGTAACAAGGGTTTTATCATTAGATAAATTTGAAAAGATAAATAAACGTAATCATCTCCAGTTGACCAATATTGAATACACAATATGACCTGTGTAGGAACTGATGACTTGTCTTAAATGATAACTGAAAATATAAAATCTATTTTCCAGGCATGATTTTCTTTATTTTTTTGCTTTGGTGTGTGAATAATAATATTTAAAATTAATACTTTCGGTAAATCAACTGATATTTGTATGGATTTATAACATCTCTATTTAGATTAAAATCCCAGTGCTTTGTAGATTTTTAGATCCAGGGGGACTTCATTCTCACTAGATATACAACTAAAATTTCCACAAGCATAAAGCATTATCCAAAATATACGGAAATTTACGAGATTAGCCTCGTGGATCAGAACATTGATTCATAAATTTGGTGACTGTAAATTCAATCCTTCAGTCGGGCCGTGTGTACTTAGACTCCTGTGAAAATGGGGCGAAAAATCACTGAGCAGTGCTAAATAAGAACTAAACATTTACACTATTTATATTGTTCTTTACTGTCATGTTTAGGACGTTTTGGCAGTCTTCAGGAATTTCGAACTTCATGTACGATGCCACTAAGTGACAACTGGCTCAGTGGATGTAGCTGGTTAGTGCCAGTGACTTGGCCCAAAGAGTTGTGAGTTCAATACCAGGCTACAGCAGTGGTGAACAAATAACTTAGAGACTTAAGTTAATGGTAGACAACTATACATGGAATCAGAATGATATACTCAAGTTATCGTAAGAATAGTTCGGTTCAAAATTCTTAGTACCTGAAAAAGTTCGGAGCGTACAACAGCCGAAACGTCGTAAACATGGCAGTAAAGATGAGGACAGCAATACGAACAATGTAAATAGTGTAAATACTACCTCATCTCAGAAGTATAAACAAATACTAAACATTTACACTATTTGCATTATTCGAATTGTTGACCTCATTTTTATTACCATATTCACGACGTTTCAGTCCGGCCTTCTTCAGGTGAGTGAAATTTTGAACGGAACTCTTCATTTCGTCCACATGGGTAAATTGTTCTATTTTCACGTGCCGAGTCTCCTCCGGATATCTCAGCTTTCCACTAGAGAACAAGACATCCTTGGACATGGTTAGGGGTAACGAGAAAACCCTATCTCTGTAGATGAAACAAAAGGTTCTTATAGAAATTTTGCTGACGGTTACCCGGATGGACATAAACAAAGGTCAAATTGTTGTGATAATTACAAGAAAGATGACGCTAATAGACTGTATGTAAATAATGTAAATAATGCTGATTCTTCATCTTAAAAATTTAGAAAGTAATATTGAAAGCTTCACTTTAAAGTCAGTTTTAATAGTGAGCAATGCCAAAATTATTCACTAGAGTATATTTAATATTTTTCACTTTCCCCCAGGTGAACTATATTGCTTTTGTCAGGGACAACAGTACCAATCGTTGGCACTTGGACAACTCATCATCACCAAACGCATCTTCTCACTTTTGCCTTCTAGCCGTCATAATTTTGTGTTACTTGAAGTCTTTTTATGGCTTCACTATTGTTTCAGTGGTCGGCTTTTTTAAAGCCTCAATGGCTGTAGGCTGGAATGCCAGGAATGTACCTAAACTTCTCTTCTAATATCGACTTTATTATTGAGTTTCTGTTCGTTTCCTTCTTTTACCGCAAAACCCACTCTGAATTAACCAGTCCTTGTTCATAACCGAAGGAAATTGATTTAATGTTCGTCAATCAGCATTCTAGTGCGCATCTTTGATGTCTTCACTGTCATATATCACCTAGATTTCTATTCTCGGATGCATTTGAAAAAAATCCGTTTTTTAACGAGTAATGAAGAAATGTGGCAATTGTTGAGCAAATTATACAAATCTCTAAGAAAACACTGAAATTGATACTCGTAGGGCAAAGGTTAGCATCCCAAAATGCAATTTGATTTCGATACTTTGCGAGAAGAACGAAAGTCTTGTATAGAAGAAATTTGAATATTTTTTTTTGCTTTAATTATATTAATAGTAAGCAAATCTGAATTCTAAGATGAATAAAAAGGAAGATAAGACACGGCTTATTAAAACAGAATTCTGGAAACTGGCAATTCAAGTATTTAACGTTATATATTGAGATGGAAATTACATCTTCAGATGCCATTTCGACTAATCATTAGTGAGAATGAATATTTACTTTACAAGCAAGTAATATGTTTGATTCCAAATATACTTGAATAATGCACCCGATGTATAACAAGTACCTTTTGTTGACTAAGTACTTCTTACTATTTTTCTTCGTTAATATATTTATCTAAACAACCTACAGGAAATTAATAACTATGAAGTAACTTAGATCATCACCTTTTCATCATCGCTTATGATAAGAAAATGTTTTCTTCCTCTTTACGTTGAACGCGAATGATGTTCGAACTTTGCATTACAAGTTCAATTCGCATTTAAAACAGAAGGTAAATATTAAATGCAAGCAAAGCGAAATAATTTTATTATTTAATGTCTGCAAGTAGCATTTTTTAATTTGGATGAAATATGTTTTCAAATTTGTCTGAGCGTTTCAAGTCTTAACATTTATTTTGAATGTTAAATTTCGTTTTACTATGAATAAATTATTATTTGGGAAGTGATGTGGCTTCCCTCTGTCGTTTCTGCAAGTATTTCCATGGTAACTGCTGTAACGAGCTTTTTTCTTGTTACCCCGACCATATGTATTTATTCGGGCTACTAGATTGGCATCTAGGTCCCACCCTTTAACTGTCGAACTTGTTGAATGTAACCTTCTCTACTACTCTAACAGTTTCTTTTCTCGTACTTCCCGTTTTTTGAAACTCACTTGCATATACATGCTTCTCTGAGAGCTACAATGAACAAAAGCTTAAATGCAACGTCAATTGCCATCTTTTATTTACTTGATTCCCAACCATCTCCTATATTTTCTTCCTTGTATCTTTTTTATTCGCTCACTGTAACTCCCTGCGCACCGGTGGCATTTCTACCTTGCTGAGGGTGAAATGATTATAAAAAAATATAAAATGAAAATAAAACAATTCAGGGGATCAGAAACTTTACGATTATTTATTTGATGTTGATAGTCATTCCAACCCTCATATTTAAAGCTCTAGAAAGCATTCATTAATAAAACTTCTCTTGCAGCGTTCAATAGTCTGCAGCCTGGCACTTATCTTGCTTTCAGGTGGTTCTGAACAGAATAAATATAGACGGAGTCCAGACGCCATTACGGGAAGATAAATGAAAGTAATATTAACAAAAATATATTTCTATCTGTGAAAAATACAAAATAGGATTATCAAAAAACATTTATATTATACCCATTTTGAAATGGAATGAGATCACTGGAGTGTTTTTAACAGCCCCAAAACTTGAGCATTCAGGGTCGATGAAGGCAAGATTTATGATTTAAAAGGAGGGAGGTTTGAAAAACAATTTTATAATAATAATTGCTCACGTAATTTTACTGATGGGACAAATTATAAAGAAAGTTTAGATGAATCGCCAGACTATGTTCAACTGTATTAAGAAGTGTAATGAAACTGAAATAGATTGATCATAAGATGTAATAAATACACACACAGAGCGACGACCATTGGTCTTTCAAAGGTTAGATGAAAAATAATTCGTTATTTGAAAGATTTTCTTACGATCTGACACAGAATTGAATATATATATATGTGCCATCCACATACAAGCCTGTTTCATTGTATTCAGTGTGGCTAGACATATCCACTTGTTTCTGGCCGGGATCGAAACTCGACCGATTTGATGTCAGTTGGAGCCACTACCCCCTAAGCCATAAGCGCATAAAATCAGAGCAGGGAAATATTAACGTATTGTATATAAGCAGTGTATACACACGCCAGTCACCGAATGAAGTCAATTCGTTTCTGAAGAGTAACGCATATATCGCAGAAGTGGAAACTATTTTTAAAATGTTCTTCTCTAGAGAGCTCAGTTGTAATGATACCATAATATATTAGTCACCCACATACAAGCCTGTTTCGCTGTATCACAGCTCATCAGTGTGCCTACACACACACATACACACACACAGATATATATATATATATATATATATATATATATATATATATATATATATATATATATAAATATATGCTATTAAATATAAGAGACAATGAATGTCTATTATTTTTAATCATCAGCTGTTCTAAACGTCGTATTTTTGCTTTAATTTCAGTTGAAAATAAAGACAAAAATTCTCCAACATTTGGATAATTAATTATTGGTTTTCTTCTAAGCTTTCGGCTCACATGAGCCATCTTCAGAGAGGTTGTTTAAACTGAAATCTTATAAAATCCACCATCACCGACGATTTTATTTTGTGTTGACATAAAACTCCGCTTGGCAACGGCAATAGTTACCAAAAATAATAAACGCAGTTCTTAAGTTTGCGATGCGGTTTTATGACGTCACACCGCGGGATAGCGCGAAATGACAACAAAACCATGTAGTCAAATGCAACGTAATATGTTATTTCCTGTTTTAAAGTTGATTTTATTGAGTGTTGGTTGTTTTGATTTGATGTACATGGCCTCCAATATCTACAGGTTCCTCTTACTGTGTGTATGAGTAAGGATCACCGTATTGTCGACCAAAATCTGTCTGATATTACCTACATGTTTATGTTTTTCAGAGAAATGTTGTTTAATAGTACTTTGATCAGAAAGATAACATGTAAGTCTACGGGAGAGCGTGGTTCTAGTAAAACCAATATATGTACTAGGTTTTTGATTAATATCAGAGATGCAATCTCTGAATGGGCATGTAAATTGGTACACTACATTGGTTTTTTGTAGAGAATTTAGTTTAGAGCTTGTTGGGTTATTATAGACTATAAGGTCAATTGTTTTAAACTTTTTATAATATATAATGAGTTTAATTTATTACTTTCCACTGGTTTAACATTTCTACGTATTATGTTTTTGAGAGTTTTTTCATTATATCGCTCATTCAGTAATGGATTAGAGCACTCTCGCCATTGGGCGGGTATAATGACAATATACACGCTAAAAAGTCTGCCTTCTTTTACCGAATGCCCATAGCCCAGGAGTAGAATCGCCGACTGACGCCAATTCGGTCGGGTTTCAATCCTGGGTTAAAAGCAATCGCAGTTTAACCTTACTGATGAGCTGTAATACAGCGAAACAGATCTGTCTGCGGATGACTATATATATATATATATATATATATATATTTGTATTTAGGCAAGAAATTTCTTTTAAACATATCAGATTAAATTAATTGCAAACATTATGTCTGCTTATTTATTAAAACACTTAAGCCGTCAATTAATAGAATCAACTATGAATACTATGGTAATGCATTAACACGCGCATTACCATGACATTACAAGATATAAACAAAATTCATTTTGGATAATTATCAAGTTCTAACATACGCGAGCAATTTATCAACCGTTATATTTGAAGTAGAAAAAAAAATTACAGTAATTTTTAGCAACACAGTTTTGCGGTTGTTTTTTGTTACCATAATTCACACCCCTGTAGATGATCTCGGAAAGAGATTAAAAGTACTTGGGTACATTTAGAAATGAATGATAATAATATCTGTCAACGTTATAGCTCATATCTGACATCTTTCAATTATAATACGCAAAAGGTTATCCTGCAGTATGAACAGATTTTATGAAAAATAAGAAGACATAATGTTTGCAATTTATTTAATCTGACATGTCTAAATATATATATATATATATATATATATATATAGTTGAATTTTTCATAATAAAAAAATCACTGATGAAGCAAATTTATATCGCTAAAATAATCATTCGATAAATATAATCTTCGAAATTTCGTTTGGGAATATGAGCGTGTATAATAATAATATACAAAAGTCTGCCTTCTTCTACCGAACGCCCATAGCACAGAGGTAGAATCGCCGACTGACGCCAATTCGGTCGGGTTTCAATCTTGGGTTAAAAAGCAATCGGAGTCTAACCGTACCGATGAGCTGTGATACAGCGGAACAGATCTGTCTGCGGATGACTATCTATCTATCTATCTATCTATCTAGAGAGAGAGAGAGAGAGAGAGAGAGCGAGCGATGTCCTGACGATTGCGTTTGGTGTTGACTTCAGTATCAGTGTCTTCAAACCTTATCGGTTGCAGCGTCTCTTCCATAATCGAAGAGGAAGCTTCTGCTCGACAGCCATAACAATGATTCTTTTGCAATAATAATTTGTCAATGCATTGCTGGTTCCATTTCTATTTATGCTTTCTAGCCAAATTCACATAAGATGCTGATGTGTATTTAGGTGGTGAGATCTTGTGAAACTGCGACCTACATGATTACGCGACCTGTACTTACATCATGGCATCTAATATGGGCGACAGATTCTTTGATCACGCTTGCTCTCATCCTTTCTGTTCACGCCAGTTTAATGAATATATTACACATATATTTATAGCAAGCATTGCTAATCTTGTTTCTTTGGTTATCTAGAAAACTTTTACATTTTTCACACGCATCATAACGTACTTTATTGATCATTCTATATATATATTGTCATCCGCAGACAGATCTGTTTCGCCGTATCACAGCTCATCAGTACGGTTAGACTCCGATGGCTTTTCACCCAGGATTGAAACCCGACCGAAATGGTGTCAGTCGGCGACTCTAACATGGGCGTTCGGTGGAAGTAGGCAGAGTTTTTAGCGCATATCATTATACGCGCCCAATAGCTAGTGCGATCTAATTCATTTCACTGAATGAGCGATGCGTACATGCCAGAGTAGCTACTGTTTATCAAAGTCAACTATTTTTCCAGAGTGCTCAATCAGAGTGCTCAATCAGGGTGTGAGAGCGTAAATGTGATTTAATAAAACATACATATGGGAATACACACATGTATAAAAATATTATTCATTGTTAATAAAACAGTATCAATGTAGTATAAACAGAGCTATTATATATATATTAATATATATACATACGCTGGCACTACTCGGCATTTTACATGTTACGCAATTATCAGGTGCATATTATGAACTGACCTTTTTAAAAATTTGAATTTGATTTTACATGATGTTCGTGGGAGTTGAATCTTATAATTTTAGGGTACTATTTTTTAATTTATTAAGAGTAAAATTTGAATAGACAGAAAGTGCTGATAAAAATGTTAAATTAAAATAATTAAATTAAAAAAAAATATTGTCAAAATGCAAGGGCATAAAATCAAAATGGTGTAATTCTTCGGAATTATTAATAGTGATATTTGCGGGTAAAAAGCAAGAATGAAAGTGAGCCAGAAAGAACAAGACAAACGTATAGAGTAATCTGCATCAATCAGGATCTAAGAATTTAAGTAAGTATTTTTCTATGGCAGCTTAAAGTCATTAATCCATATTTCTGGTAAGTAGATTTGGATTATTTATACGATTTTATATGAAAAGTTTTTTCTAAAAGACGTAAGTTACATCTGTCTACTTTTACATTATAGTATTTGGTTTTAGCGAATATATTTGACGTAATAATTTAATTCTTGTTATTTTTTAACTTTTAATAATATAAGAATAAAGAGGTGATTTTCCTGTATTTACTGTTCTTGAAAGACTATTATTCAAACAATATTTTCACTTATTTGCAGTTGCTCCTATAGAGAATTTAACATTAACATCATCCAAATTGATGCGAGCTCCATAAATAATGATTTTGGACATGCATTAGCTGGTCAATTGACAGGTCTTATATTTTCGGCAGTTAAATTATCTTTAGAAGGATTCCTAGTAATAGCAGTAGGGTAACTGTTATTATTCAAGTGGACCAAGTATTTATTTTAAATCATAATATGCTGTAAAATATATTATTCTTTGATCTTACCGCAACTATAAATATCTTTAACATTGTTTTTGTTGAAAATCTTTTTGGAGTGGGTGAATAATAGAAAAGTTTCTGAATTAAATTTGGGAAGAATTTCTCAATGTTCGTTTAGAAATTTCGGCTGAAGGCTGGATTAAACAAAAAATGTTACCTATACGTAGTTTCTGCTTATTTTTGCTTACTTTGTTTTGAACAAGGATGTGCGTTGTGGTCCAGTGGATATCGGCTCGGAACGAGAAACCTTGGAGCCGAGTTCGTATTCCAGTTGAATCCATTGTATTTACTTACGTGCAAATACCCTTGGGAAAGGTAATCCATCTCTTCCTTCCAGTTATGGGTTAAATAACAGGACAGATTGGGTTCTATAGCCTTGGTCGGCAACCAGTCTACCGCAGTAAGCAATGGCAACCTACTGCGGGATAATCTTCTGCCCAGTCAGTCATGTCTCTTTCGAGACATGATCGCCCAAGCGTGTATCACGTATGGCACTTAACTGACTGTTTTGAACAGTATATTTCAAACCAGTTTTGACTTTACTTATTTCTAATGCATTAATGGATTTAATTTCGCAGTTTTCAAAAACATCCTTATTACTAGAGTTAGTACATAAACGAAATTGAATTGACTTATGAAAATAATTAATGGTACTATGGTGGTGATTTGTTTCTTTGTTGATGTATTTGTGACTGCGTAAATCTTGAGGTCAAATGTTATATCTAAGTAGTTACATCTTTAGCGTTAGTGTTGGAAGTGATGTTAAGTTTTGGGCTTTGAAAAACTTCATTAAATCTTTTCTAAACCTGCCTATTTGTTGTAGGCTTGTTTTACTGAGGATGATTAATCCGTCGTCTTTGTAATGTCCGCTGATATTTGACTAGATATATTTAGGAAGAATTTTAACATTCCCAGGTTCTTTCTACATTATTTCTTTAAAAATTTAATTGTCTCTTTTGTAATTTTTATTTTCCTTAAAATTTTCTCGTTTTTATAAATTCTGTTCTTGGTAAAACCAAATCTCTGTTCCTTCAAGTAGTCTTGTCTTCATCTGCTGGAAAATTGTCCAACATTCAAATTACTCAAGAGATTAACGGTCACTATGCGTTGAAGCAACCGAATGCTAGTTGGTACATATGTAAATATCCTTTGTTTACAAGTGTCAGTTAAAATAATTAATTTATCCAAACATCCATAGTTAGTTCACTGGTAACGATATTGGAATTAGTGCGGTATTTACATCTGGTCAAAATAAACTGAAATTAGTTACACTGGTAATTGAGCGACTCTAGTTTGTCCTGAATTGTATAATTATTGCAGGAGTCAAAATTAATATCATTATCTCAAGTAATTATAGTTATCTTTCGCCTACAGCAATTACTAAAAATGGCTGCGACTCGCCACGGCGAACATTGTTGCCATAGCAGTCACAACCATCTCCAGCCAAAGCCCACTTAGAACTAACGCTAGCGGGGTAGTTAATCCGATAAACATAATTTTTGTCATGTGATAAGGATGGTGTAGTTCTTGTGAAAATGACTTCATCCCGTGATGACAGAGGAAATAACAATAATGACATTTTTCTTTTTCTTTCTAATTGTCATTTCTTTCTTTCATTAGACCTTTTTTCAGTCGTAATTTACAGTTAGACATTTCTGTTGATCCTCTAGGGGTCTTTGAGCTTAATCGTTTGAAAGAAGACCCAACCCCCGACATCGTGAATGGTGTTAACTTTACTTTATTATAAAAATAATAATTCAGAAGCAGGTATATATAAAATAAATTGCCCAAACTCTTCCTTACAATACACTGGGGAAACAAAAAAAAAGTCAAAAAAATTATTTATGAACACAAAAAAAAAACATGTAGCAAATACACTAGGCATACACAAAAATAAATTTGACCACCTTTTTTTATGCAAAACATGCAACACTCATTAAAAAAGAAAGTAATTTACTTAGAATAAAAATTCTGGAGAGTGTTGCCATCAAAATATCAATCAATGCCAAAGTTTTTTAGAATCTTGTATTTCCTGAAAGAATTACTAGTTTCCCAAGTCAACATACACAACAAAAAATACGTTGAAAAATCAAAAGAAGATGGTTAAATTAATCACTTCAACCATTGAATATATACAACACAAACGTTCATCTCATACAGTACCACCTAATCACAATTCCAGCAACATAAAAATAAAAAAAATTAATAATACTCGCTTACTGTACTTTCCCCTAAACTTTGAATTAGGACAAATTGAACTCTCCTCATGCAGTGACAACTTTTAACTACCTGATAAATATTCATGAACGTTCGCAGATTTAAAATCTTGATAAACCAATGACATCCTTACTTAGCTATTCTACAGCGAGGGGGTACAGAAGGAACCAATTTTTGGTGGCCTCTCGGTTAGTCTCCCCACTTTTAAAAGCTTCGAAAATTTATGAAACTGATCAATTCCTGATTTTCATAAGATTTGATTGTTAGCACTTTTCTCTGCGTTTTCTTTTTAATTTAGCTTTTTAAAGAAACATACAGATACCAGTCTGAAAGAAAAACAAACAAAATAAAATAACCAGATAGATAGAAACAGACATGTTGTTAGGGAGAAAAAGAGACGTAATAGTTACATTTTCATTTATGAAGGAAGACGTTAATTAGAAATAATGTCCCTAAATTAATATGCAGATAAGGCGGCAATCAGTGATTTATGGTCGAGTGAAAGAATTGGTCAGTAATTAAGCAGCTTGAGTTTACACCCACTTCTCAAAAGAAATCTCGGCCTCTAAGTAACTCTCCGACCTTCAGAGTTCCACAATCATTACAGATTCTTGCCTCTGTAAAGATATAAATGTGCAGCATAATAAATTTTACATTGCCATGATGAAGTCCCTCAGAAGTCGAAACGCTTCGATCTAGTAGAGTTTTCCTTCTTGTTAGTATTTTATTCGCACGCTCGCACACACACACACACACACACACACACACACACACATATATATATATATATATATATATATATATAAATTATGATAAGAATATAGTTTAAAGTTCTGCTCTATTTATGTGTTAGAGTGCTCAATATCCAGGATAGAGCGTAAGTAAATGTAAAGACGAATAATGAGCTCAAAACCCACGGGTGACTGTTTTATGCTTAAACACAGTCTATATGCACGTTTAAGAATGTCGCTTCTTGGTGTTTATTTCAGTTTCCAGTTTTACTCGTTTACACACACACACACACACACACACACACACACACACACATATATATATATATATATAAATTATGATAAGTATATAGTTTAAAGTTCTGTTCTATTTATGTGTTAGAGTGCTCAATATCCAGGATAGAGCGTAAGTAAATGTAAAGGTGAATAATGAGCTCAAAACCCACGGGTGACTGTTTTATGCTTAAACACAGTCTTTATGCACGTTTAAGAATGTCGCTTCTTGGTGTTTATTTCAGTTTCCAGTTTTACTCGTTTACACACACATACACACACACACATACACACATACACACATACACACACATATATATATATATATAAATATATATATATATTATACTTCTTTTACGATTGTGGTTTCTAGAGAGGAAAATTTTAAAGACAGTTACTACTTCTGCGTTTTACGCGTTACTATTCAGTAATGAATTGAGTTCTCTCAGTGACTGGCGTGTGTATACACCGAATATGTGTAACATGCTAAAGTCTCCCTATTCTCATGCCGTGCGCCCATGGCTTAGGAAGTTGGGACTCCGACTGACGCCAAATCAGTAAAGCTTTAATCCTAGCTGGAAGCAAGTGGATGTCTAGCCACACTAATGAGCTGTAATATAACGAAATATACTGGTATGTGGATGGCTATATTCCCGATGCGATCGATATTGTTGAGGCGTTCGCATGTTTTTCTTTAATATATTGTTGGCTCTGCATATTCAGTTCTTTTGATTGTGCATTGAGCACTTTTTAAATAACCGTCCACAATCCTAATCAGTACCTATCTTACTGTTTTATATATATATATATATATATATATATATATATATATGTGACCTTTGGAAACCTATGTCTTTATTTGCGAAACCGAAACACAAATATATTTATTTTCAAGAAATTAATGGACTTATTTTAATCTAAAATTATTTCTCATTACTATAAACCTTATATTTAGGGAATACACGTGTTTGAACTTTCATCTCTTATTTGTTAATTGTCAGTGAAATTGATAAGAAATTGGCTTCCGCCTGTAGAATTAGCTTCCGTTATTGAAGAAAGGGTAAAAAGAAGAGAACAACATTACAAATATAAATAGTTTAAATAATGATAACTCCTCATCCCATAAATTCAGACAAAAATAGATAATTGTTATATGAAATAAACTATTATATTAACTTGAAGAAGTATTGATTTCCCAAATATATATGGCCATATATTGATTTGTTAGAGTGACCAGTCAAAAGATGGAGAACGGACATAGTCTGAAATAATTTCTTAATCTGGCTTCATTTCGTGTTACTGGATACGAATAAACAGACATATCTCATTCTTAAAAGTTTTTCATAGGAGAGATAGCCTTAAGCTGCGTAAAATGTCGATGGTTGTTCTATCAGAACTCTTAGGGAGTGAGATAATTGCGTATTTCCCATCTGTGGTCGGTCAATGCTCGTTTTTGAATGATGTTTCTCATAACAAAAAAAAAAAAAAGAAAAAAAAGAAAAAATCGCAAAAAAGCACGCACCTTCTCTGCTATTTCACCAATCTCTTTTATTCTTTGTAAATGTCCAAAGGTGTCTTTACAGTGACAGAATATGTTATGTATACTCAAGATGGACCTATCAGTTGTTATTTCTCTAACCCATTTCAAAGTTTGAAGGCAGTTCCGTCGAATTCGTAAAAAAACTAGAGTAATTTCCCCACTTAGTTATGTAGATTGAGGTCCATGTGTGAGACTGACAGTCACGCCATACATTCTATATTTTATGTCAATTGTTGCAAAATGAATAATGATTCTTATAAATTATAAAACATCAGTGTTCATTGTTAATGTGTTGAGCAGGGAACTTTTTATTCTATTTAGTTCTTGGCTTAGCTTACAAAGGCCATGTTTATATTTGTGTATATATGTGCTTTAAGTGACCACTTTTATGCAAATTCTTACTCATCCAATGATGTAGCAGCCATTTCATAAAAATAGGCTTGCTGAATTTCATTTTATGCATTATGAAAGAAAGTTTATTTAAGAGTGTGCGAACTTAGTATGGTCTTTAATTCCAAACGAGTTTGACCATTTAAACGAACGATCTATAAAGATGTTCATGCGTAACATCTCTAGGATTACAAAGTTAAGTTTCGGAAAAAGAAAAAGACTGCTAAACAGCAGCAATTCTGTGGTCGGAAAACATTGGAATGGCCAAACTTGTTCAAGTTCACAGAAATGCAAAAGTGGTATACAGAAGAACGTCTCTGAACGCAATGTTTTCCTTTAGATTGAGATTATTAAACTTCCTATTAGGAATTTTTCCGCAGAGAGTTCTTGGTTTAAAGTAGGCGTCGATGCATTTTTTATTTTAGTAAATACCAGATTAAACCATCATCATCTTGTTGGCTCAAAACGGCCTGTTCTTCCACCATTGTTCGCAGGTATCAGTACTTCTGGGTATTCCACAGTGAGAATTCTGATTACAACAGACGCCTACTTGTGCCTGTTCGCAATAACCGTGTCCTGAAAGAGCTTAGGATTTTACCGATAGAAGGAAGCACCGTATAGCTTCTAACAAGTTTGGCTCTCTCGACTACTGACGCGTCTGTAATCGTGATGAGAGAAGATTAAGTCATCTATCCTTCTTCTTTTCACTAAATTTGAGGTGTCAACGCCTGATAAAGCAGAATCTCTAGCTTTTAAATTCTTTCAAGTTCTACTCTTATCTCTTCTGGAGTATCTTTGTCTGACTTTCCACTTGGAACTGAATCCCTATCAAGTGATATGCATATAATTTCGTCTAGGGCTTCTGCTATCATCTTTAAAGTAGATTTCTTCAAGGTATGTGGACATTGAAATGATGAAATAACCTCTAATAGTTTTTAAGAAATGTGCTTCTGCATTGGCTCCAGTTCTCATTAAACACTCCAATAAATGCCTCGCTGCTTCTTGTAAATCCAGTCTAAGAACTCAGATAAACTGTCTGATTCTTGCAATTATTGGCATAATAATTTTTTACCTCTGCTAATCAAGATTTGTCCGTTGCGTTGCAATGGATATCGGTTTGAAACGAAAAATTGGAGAGCCGAGTTCGAATTCGTTGTATTCAGTTACGTGCAAATACCCTTGATAATCCTTCTCTTCCCTCCAGTTATGGGTTAATAATAGGACAGATTAGGGTCTATATCTTTGATTGGCAACTAGTCTACTGCAGAAAGTAATGGCAAAATACTACGGGAAAATTTTCTGTCCAGTCACTCATATCTCTTTCGAAACATGATCGTCTAAGCATGTATCATGTGTGACACTCAACTGACTGAATCAAGGCTTTAATCAACTGAAATGGTTATGTCGCTTGGTCAACTGCTGATGTCTTCACGGTTATTGAAAGTGTATATCAAGATTTACATCAGAATGGTGAAGCCCGGGCTGTTGCTATGGATATCTTGCAGATATTTGACTGGATTTACTATACTGGTCTTCTTCACAATTTGAAACGTTATGGTACATTTGAGCGAATTTTCTTTTCTTATCAAATGAAATGAAAGATTTTTTCGCATTAATGCAGACGTCCCCAAGAGCTCTATCCTTTGAGCTACGTTGTTCCAAATTTTCTTCAACGACTATCTTGGTGTCATTAGTTTTAACTAGGTATATGTACTGATGACACATCTATTTACTCCGGATCCAGTAGTAAGGGTGATTGGTTGAATAAGGTCAAACTAACCTTGAAATCTATCAACCTAATGTTGATAGATTTCAAGGTCAGTTGGACCTTATTCAACCGGACAAGGAATTATTTTTTTCTAATTTTAATACCTCTAAAAC
>JBBBDQ010000662.1:6567500-6620000 GCA_037127315.1 Ascarosepion bandense
GCTAGAATTATTTGACCTAAGGGATTTGCCTACAAATGGTTATTTAAAAAATCTAAGTAGACAAGCGACTAGCTTAAAAAAAGAAAGAATATAAATTTAAAGAAATGACTGAAAAATATTTTCTGAATATTCTGTCATATGAGTGGGGTCTGTATTCCAAATACAAAGCGAATTTTCAAGTGTTTGAACCAAAACCTAGAGTGCCATTCGGAGCAATAGATGAAGTCAACAAAAATTAGAGACTTGAAAAACTTGGTGTAATTGAAAAGATAAACCATTTAAATTCGGAAACACCAGCAGTGTGGGTAAAGAAAAATAATTTTACGCTGATATTTCTACTGGGTTAAACAATTGTTTATAGAACACCATAACTACTCATTACCAAGTTTTTGCGAAGTTAAACGGTGGATAATTTCTTCAAAGCTGCATCTTTATGAAGCGTATTTATAAGTAAAAGTTGAAGAAGAATGTCCAAAGTTAACAAATATAAATGCACACAAGGAATTGTATAAGTTCAACCGACTTCCTATTGATATAAAAGTGGCTCTAGTTTTAAGAGTTATGTTTGCAGCTTGTGGTTTCGCATTAGCTTATCTAGATAATATATGAATTAAAAGTGCACCTAAGGAAGAACATATTAATTATATGAAAAAAAGTTTATGTAAAAATACGAGAGTACGAGTTCAAACTCAGTGGGGAAAAGTACGAAGTGTTTTTGCCAAAGATCGGGTAATTAGCACAAACTATTAACAAAAATGGCCTCAGTTAGAACCGTTAGAGGAAACCGAAGTTACAATATACCTTCTCTAACAAACGTTACTTTCTGGGACTAGCAAACTATAATCAAATTTACTATTCTCTTAAATTCTGCCTATTTACTATTAGGCAGAATTTAAGAGGTTCACTGAAGAGTTTGTTTAAAAAAGGCATAAAGTAGAAATTTACTGATAAGTATCGGAATGCTTTTCAAGAAATAAAAAATACTAACTTATCATTAGCGCATTACGCTCTAAAAAGCCGAAATTTTATTAGCTTTAAATGCTAGTTATTATGGTATAGGAGATGTAATTTCACATAAATATGATGATGGTAACATGAAAACCGTCGCACATTCTTTGCGTTCGCTACTACAAGCAGATAAATCTACAGATAAAAAATATTTATTAGTAAGAATATTTTCAGTGAAAAGAAATCACAAATTTATACGCCGAAGTAGATTCCGGCTGCAAACAGAATTTATGGATCGAAAAAGTGAATTCTTACGCACACAGCGAATAGATTACAATGCTGGTGTGACATTAACTTACTGTTTTCAGATTGAATAACAACCTTTCAAAAAATTAGGACATAATAAAAACTACTAAATCGTTTGAGTACACTGTTATTGTAACATTAAAAAGTGAAATAGAAATTTATAATATATTATGCAATGTTGTACGCGAATTGCCAGTTACCTTGAAAGAAATAAACGTAACATCTATATGAAGTAGTACTGATATTTACACAAAGAATAGTATATTACAAAAGTTGATATTAAATGTATTTCATAGTAGACATCCATGAATTTCAAGAATGAAATCTTTGATGAGATGCTATGTATACTAGAGTAAGATTTTTCAAGACATTGAAAAACTAGTAAAAGCTTGCCTAGGTTGTACTCTGGCAACAAAATTTCCCAGCATTAAATTACAACCTTGGCCAAAGACAGATACTCCATTGTCAAAACTGCACATACTTTAGCTTGTGGTAGTGGACATATTTATTAAGTAGCATAATATTTGTAAGTGCAAAAAGCCAACTTAATTTTTAGTTATTTTTTTGCAGTAACAATTTGTAATATATAGCATTCCAGATGCCATTGTTTCGGATAACGGTACACAATTTACTGCTTACGAATTTGCTGATTTTTGCAAAATGTTCACGATTGAACATATGAGTACGCCGCTTTATTATACAAGGTCAAAGTGATAATCTGAACTGTGTGTGGATACTTTTGCGAGAGCTTTGATAGAACAAGTAACCAAAAATTCAGCAAAGAATCACTACAAAAATTCTTGGGAGTATACCGGATAAAAGTAATTCGTCAGGTATGTTGTTGGCAAGAAAAATTAAGTTGGGGTTCAACGAGTTGTTGCCAGATAAAAAAAGAATAAGTAAGAATAACAAAAAGCGCACTAATTTTTTTTCCAAAAATTGTCGAAAATATGTTTTTTTTAGAATATGCAAAAATAGAAAAGAAATGTGGGAAGTGAGTGTAATAATGTCACGAATTACATTTGGTAAAAGGAAAAATAACGGAAACATAATAGACACTGTAGAAAAAGAAAAGAAAATGTTCTTTTAAGAAAAACCCGCAAGATAGGAAAAACCTTTTCAAGTTCTGTATGATTCTTTGGATGTAACAATACTTCAAGAATTCCTTGAACATACAACTACGATTAATAAAAAAAAAGTAACGTACCGACAAAAACAAAAACAAAAACAAAAATAAAAAGCAAAAAACTAGAGGTTAACTCAAAAGGCAAAAAAAAAAAAAAATACAAAGTTCAGTACGTTGGAGAACTAGCCAGAAAGAGGACTGGCAAATGCTAACAAATAAAAAATAAAATGTTTACTAATAAAAATAATTTTCAAAAAAGGAGTGTTCTGGAGTAAATAGTACACCTCCAGTTATCCAAATGATCAAGTCTAGATGCCTTAAATAACAAAAAAAAGAACTACAAATGAGCCTAAAACCCGTTAGAGACAGTCAAGTATATTTTTGACAAATGTCACAGCAAGTGGTTTAGCCAAGATTTAGAAAGTGAGAATGTTTCAATATTTTTTATTTTTATTTTCGTGTTGTTTGACTAATTGTAGCATCAAAACCTTTGTTGTTCCCAAGTATGTTATTATTAATATTATTGTTGTTGTGTTTTGCATAGTGAAGTACAAGTTGCACCCACGCTTTAAACAGAGACATCAAGAGATAAGACTTAAGATGAGGTTCCATGTATAAAAGAGAAAAATGTAACTGTGGTCGTTTCATAGAGGAAATTTTACCCAATATATCAGTTTATTATTATTATTACTACTACTACAACTTATTTTTACTAATATCTTTATTGCTATTGTAATAGCTGTGAGTATTAAATTTTCTAAGCTTTTTCTTTCATTATGTATTCTATTTCTTTGAACTGTAAAGAGGGACAGGAGTAAAACAGCGTGCCAGTCAGTCAGTTAAGTGCCATACGTGAAACACGATTGGGCGATCATGTCTCGAAAGAGACATGACTGACTGGGCAGAAGATTATCTCGCAGTAGGTTGCCATTGCTTTCTGTGGTAGACTGGTTGCCAGCCAAAGCTATAGAACCCAATCTGTCCTGTTATTTAACCTATAACTGGAGGGAAGAGACGGATTAATAAAAAACTTATGTTATGGATGGTAGAACAGGGGATCAAAAGGCTAATAAAATGACAAACATTTAAAGATTAGAAAGTTGTGGAGAGCCCTGACCGCCCACACTCTGAAGGCAAACATATCACCAAACTACACATCGTGATGATGATGTTGTTGTTGTTGTTGATGATGATGATGATGATGATGATTTTGCCTTTTCTGTTGCCATGACCAGGACTCTTCTTTTTCTTCTTCTTTCTACCGTGTCACTTCAGGTCCTAAGAGAACAATGTTCTCCACAATTTCCTGTACTTTTTAGCTCTGAATAAATTGTGCTTTTCAAAATTTTTCGTAAAACTTACTCTGCGATTAATTGACTCAACCTCTACATGTAGTTTTTTACGTTGCTTTCTCCTGCCCCATTTTCCTTCAATCTGTCCTGTTAATATCAAATTTTCCACGCCCTCTTTTCTCATTGTGCTCTTGAAAGTCCAACAGTTTCTTCCAGATGTTAAACCAGTGTCTTTTTTGTTTTAATTCTCTTTTAAATTTCGTTGTTGTGCATATTTTTGGTCTATGATATTCTCAGCGTCCTTCTGTAGAACCAGATTTCTACCGCTTCAAATCTCTTCTCCGTTGTAAGGTTTTCAGTATTCACTGCTATATAGGTGGACTTATATTACACAATAGTTCAGTACTCTTTTCTTTGTTTCTAAGAAAAAACTTTTGTTTCTTTATAATTTGCTTAGCTTTTTGAAGGTATATTTATAAGAGATATTATAGTGAATTTCGCGGAAGGCATATTTTATTTTTTCCGTACTGAGCAGTTCTGTAACGATCGCAAAATGACGAATTGAGAGTTTCACTTTGAAATAACAAAGACTGATATTATTACATATAATAAAATTTCAGTAGTCTGATTTTTGATCGAAAGTCTTAATGTCATTTATTGTCAATTGAGTTTCAATCAATTCATGATTCTTACAAGACATGATTGAAGTATCATAAATGGTTCGAACGATTTTTATTGAATTACTCCTGTGACCTCCGTGACCAATGACAGCTTATAATCTAACCAAACTTCTAATTTAACTTGCCTCTAAAATCACAAAGATGATAAAATAGAAGTAGATCCTATTATATAATTGTCATGATAATAAGCCTAGCAAATTTATCTGGCGTTGCCTGGGTAATTTTTACCCAGGCAACGCCAGATAAATTTGCTAGGCTCATAACTCATAAAAATATTGAAAAATAACACAACACAAGATATATAAATGTAGTATTTACGTTATTTATATAGGATGGCATTGTCATTACTAAAACTATCTGACGCACAGAACTAAAAATTCTTATTTGGGGCTTTTATAGGAGAATTTCATTTCTTATTTGTTCTTCACTTCCTTTATGACGATAGCTTTCATGATTAAATTCGAGGCCAACGTGCAAAATCTGCCCCTGTAATCCATTCGCTGTCGTCGTTTGGCTTTTCAAGAACTGGTTAAAAGCAAAAAAAAAAAAAAAAAAAAACACAGTATAAGAAATTTCCGATGTCGTGAGTTTGTTTAAGTTAGCCATAAAACTTGTAAGGATGTAACTCACTCATTTGATTTCATAACCTTCATGACATGTTAAAAGTTTATGTATATAGAGTCATGTGTATGTTGTTCCAAGCAATGTGATTTTTTAAAAATAATCATATCGCTTTAAGAAAGACAGTTTACTGCTACTATTGCGCAGAAGGTTACATAGGAGGAAAGTTATGAGAAAGATTGACAGGTTACTGGGGATGTCAATCAGGAAGAGGGTAAGAGAAGGATGAGAATAGAGTGGGCGGAGAAAGGAGCATGAGAGAGAGGATGCAGGTTAGTGAGACAGGAGATGACTAATGACTTTACATTTAAATTCTTGAAGTATTAAGGTTGTAGGAAGCAAGTAAACGGAAGGGACTTCCACAGGCGGGAATTGCTAGAAAAGAAGCTGCTGGAGTAGAATGTGTGTTTACATTTTATTGGTTGCACAATAAAAGGGTGGGACCTAGTTGCTAATCTTGTGGCTCGAGTAAATTCATACATAGGGGGCACCAGATAGCTAAGTTCTTCGGGGCAAAAGCCGTGAAATTATTTGTAGAAGAGACACAGGAAGCCACATTACGCCGGTGAGAATGTGATTGTATCTGAGCTGCCAGGTCGGAATCGATCACATTAAAGATTCTCCGTTGAATTTTGTCGAGGACCCCTAGGTGGATCGCAGGGGTACCCGACCAGATATGGTAGTAGTATTCAATGCACGGATGGTAGATTTGTATATGTGCAGGATGGTTTCAAACGTTAAAAACTTCCTGGCCCTACACAGAGAACCGTCCTTCTTACCAGCGGAGACTTTGTTTGAAACTTAACATACACATGACTCTATATGCATGAGCTTTACACATATTTATTTAGAAGAAAAACAAAATTCATTCATGATGATGGCTAAACGTATAGCCGAAAGCGCTCGAAAATACAAAACCTTTGAACAGTTCTTATATAATTTGAGTTCCGAAAAAAAATTAGAGAACACATGAAAAATTATATAACAAACTTAATGATAATAATTTTCCTGTCATTTTCTATGAACCTGTATATATATCATGCAAATATAAAATTTTTCACTAAACTGATTAATGTTTATATTCAGAAACACATACATATTTTTTGTAATCGCTCGGTCTACTCATCAGCAGGTATCAGCAAATATGAGAAATTAAGTATAATAAAGGAATGTGAGCTCCATCGAACAATCAGTTTAATGAGCCACATGACAAAACTCATCTTTGGGATTCTGGTGAACAGAGTGCGCAGCAGCATCGCCCTAGACATAGGACAGAAACAATGTGGATTCATTAAAGATACCGGAACGAGAAATGCAATATTCATTCTCAGAATGCTATCTGAAGGAGCAATACAATGCAGAAGGACCTTTATCTGTGCTTTATAGACTACGCAAAAGCGTTTTATATAGAACGATACAGGGACTTGATAGAGAGGCTCGACAACCCCAAATTTTTAGAAAAAACGTTAGGATAATCAAGAATCTATATTAAAAGCAAACCGCTTGTGTACGGATAGGAGGTGAACTCAGCAGGTATGCAAAAATAGAAAGGGGCGTAAGACAAGGATGTGCTTTCTCACCGGATTTTTCAACCTGTACAGCAAAGCAAATAGAAATAAAAGCCTTTCCAGGATTCGTCATTGGCGGCCACAATCTCAACAGTATCCGATACGCGAATGACACAGTGGTGATAGCAGATACGGAAAGGAAAATGCAGGACCTTCTACAGAAGGTAACAAAAGAAGGTGAGAAGAATGTATAGTCATCAGCAAAAACAGGAGACCAATATGCGAACTCTAAGTTTGAGATCCTAAAATAAGACAAGTAAAAAATTCGAATACCTGGGAAGTATTTTGATAGAGGAGGGAAATTGCGACACGGAGATCCAAAGACACATTAGCATGGCCAAAGACGCATTTCAGAAGCTAACCGGAGTACCGAAAGACAGGAAAATCTCTTTAGAAACAAAGAAAAGAGTACTGGATTGCTATGTGATATCTGTCCTTCTGTATGGAAGTGAATGCTGGACAATCTCATCAAAGATGAAAGAAAGGCTTGAGGCAGCAGAATTTGTTTTTACAGAAGGATGCTGAGGATACCATGGACAGAGCACGTGGGCAACGATGAGGTGTTGGAAAGGATGCAAACGAGAAGAAAACTGATAATAAACATCAGGAAGAGACGAATGAGGTTTCTGGGACACGTAATGAGGAAGGAAGTCTTGGAGAAGTTGATACTCACAGGTCGGATAAATGGAAGAAGAGACAGGGAAAAGGAGAGCGAGACGTACTTGTTAGGTCTGAGCAAATGGTTGATGGAGCGGGGCTTAGAAGAGATACCAAGAGAAAAATTATTGAGAGAGACAAGAGATGGAGTCAAGTAGAAGTCCATGAATGCCTATGTCCTGATGGGACACGGCATATGAAGAAGAAGAAATGTCACATTTCTAGGGTAAATGTTTTTGACTACTGTTGTAGAACAACTAACACCTCTCTGGCGCTCTCAAGAGTAGAATTGTCTGTGGACCGAGGTAGCTATGAAAATAAAGACTAATAGCAATCAGCATTAAGATTTGGAGTGTCATTGACGATTAGTATTGGGCTGTACTCTTGGCGACTATAACAACTTAAACTCTCCTCTTTTCTATTGTTTGTTCTTCTGTCTTCTGGTGTTTGTCTTATTTGTATTAATATCCCTTAGCATGGATATTGTGCTGTAGATACTCAGCATACATCTTCTGGCTATCGTCCTGCCACCATGGAGATACAACAAGTACACAACGTAATTTTTAAAAATGTAATTGACTAATATTGGCCATATCTATCTATCTATCTATCTATCTATCTATCTATCTATCTATCTATCTATCTATCTATCTATCTAAGTTGAATTCTTAATAATTTAATAGTTTTTAGTTATTATAAATATTCTGTATTGTTCATATATTTTAATTATTCAAATTATTTCAAGTAATTACGTTAACCTATACATTGATGAAATGTAAAATTGCAACACTCTGAATCTGCGCTTAAAATCTCACCGTGCTGTAGGTGAAGTGACATGGAAGTTACTACAAAATTTCTAACCTAATCTATTTTGCTTCTTCTATCTCGCGTATATTTAAATGTTAATTTAATGTTAGACTGGGGTAAATTCCCCAGTTAATAGAGAAGTTCAGTACCCCGGGACACTGGGAATGAAGCCCTGTGGTGTTGCATACCGTACGGCCTATTAAAATATGATGGAATTCACAATTAATTTCTGGGTAGGGTTGTGAACTCTATAACCTCGATTGAGGTTAAACAAAAAATATGTACTTCACTTTAAAAGTATACGCACGCACGCACGCACATATATTAACAAATATACATATAACCTTACATCTAAAGCACGACTCGGAGTTTCATGCTCTGTATTCATATATATTTATTAATAATTTTTTTATATTACATTGAGCATTGTTCTGTTAACACACCTGATAAATATTTATATATCGGTATGTACCCGCGTGTATACATATAACTATATTTATTTACATCCATATATATTTACACACACACACACACACACACACACACACACACACACATATATATATATATATATATATGTAATAACCTGATTTAATAAATAAACATTTGAGGATGTACATATTTATAGAATTATTATTCAGTTCCCTACTGACGCCATTTCGGTCGGGTTTCAATCCTGGGTAAAAAAGCAATCGGAGTCTAACCATACTGATGAGCTGTGATACGGCGAAACAGATCTACATGTCATAATAGTTATAAACTATAGTTCATTTCAATGAGCTTAATTAGCTCATATCATCAGACTCTTTTACAATATTTCCTCCATCTGGCATAAAATTTCTGCCGGAATGAACGTTTTCTTAAAATGAAGAGGGAACATAATAGAAATAATAATAATAAACATAAGATTACAAACAATTAAATAAATGACAATAAATGTAAGGGAAAGAGGAAGGAAAGAAGAGAGATAGAGTCCAGTTCCAAATATGGGTAGTATTCGTTTGAAGTTATTTTGACCGTCTAAGATGCCTTTATAAACTTCATATTGCTCTGGTTAACACCCATCGTGCTCTCTATATGGATTTAACTATTAATAATTTATATTAAGGACATCTTGTTGGATTATCCTCACCGTTTACGGACTGACAACTATACATACATACATACATATATCTATCTATCTATCTATCTATATATATATATATATATATATATATATATATATATATTTATCCTGTGTACAGTAAATATACACGTATCTCTGCAAACATTACCAATCAGCCCCTAACATCGAAGCATCCGTTTTCCCTGTCCAAAACAGTAATTGTCCGAAAAGCTCATGAAACCTCTCTAAAGCACAAATCTTACCTATTTCATCGTGCTTATTATGTAATTCGGACAGCGTGAGACAATATAGCAAAGAACTAAAGCCAAATGTGAAATAATGTTGCTCTATGACTAAACTTAAACTATGCGACTTGGTTGAATTGTGTGGCCTAATCAGCAAGGGGCTCTCCTAGCATGACCTATGTAAAGTTTTAGGATTAAAAATTTGGGGGATATTAATTCCTCTATTCAAAAACATACTGTTCAATTAAGGGTCTTAGAATGCAAAAATGACGTAACCTTCAAATACAAAAGCAACAAAAATAAAATGCAACGAAAAATAAGTCAACAAGAATAGTTACATATTTTGCTGTTTTCTTATAATGTATTGTGGTTGGAAACCAAATTTGTTTTTCATGTGAAACTTTTTGACATGACTGCGGAATCTAGGGCGTTTCTGTTTTCTCTTCCATTGTTGATATTCCTTTCAATGCTCATCTCGTACAAATACGTAGGTGTGATAAAAAAAATCTGGATTAAAAAAATTCCATGTATCAATAATTTTATGTAACTATTTGGCTTTGTTGAACCCATCAGAATTGTAAGGTTCTTTTAACGCCTTTCTAAAGAGTATTGTCCATATCAAGAATATTAGAAAAATTAAAATACAAGATCGAGTTAAATTCTTTTGTTACCGATGAAACAAGGACGAAAAAACTGTCAAACTATCTGATCATTCATTGCAGTCCGTGTTTTGGGAAGATTATGTGCGTTGTGGTACAGTGGATATCGGCTCGGACAGAGAAACCGGGGAGCTGAGTTCGAATTCCAGCTGAATCCATTGTATTCACTTACGCGCAAATACCCTTGGGATAGGTATTAATCCGTCTATTCCTTCCAGCTATGGGTTAAATAGCAGGACAGACTGGGTTCTATAGCCTTGGTCTGCAACCAGTCTACCGCAGAAAGCAATGGCAACCTACTGTGGGATAATCTTCTGTCCAGTCAGTCATGTCTCTTTCGAGACATGATCGCCCAAGCGTGTATCACGTATGACACTTAACTGACTAACTGACTGACATACGACCTAATAGTTTATTTCATGCCTAACTTATCCACTAGTTGAAAAAAACAAGACATAATTTATTGATATTTGCTTGAATGATTATAGGACATGGGCAAATAGCTTTCTCAGTAATTCTATGTCCATTTTAGATCTTAATAAATGTTGTCTTTTTTATATCTCTCCTAAATCATGTTTCGCCATCCATTTGCACAAATTCTTTAGATAGGCTATGCGCTGTTTACCTCTGTACTTCTTGCCTTCAATATGTGCTATCAGTGTCAGATTTTCCAAGCTCTCCTTCCTTTCTTTGAGCCTCAGAAATGTCAAATGTCTCTTTGTAATGTTAAATATAAGTGTTCATTCTGTTTTCATTTTCTGTAAACCTTCGTCATTGCTCTCATGTTCAGTCAATGGTATCCTCACTATCCTTCCGCAGAACTATATTTTTATCACTTCGAATTTATTCTTTATCTGTGCCGAGATTCATTCACTTCGATATAAGAGGATTGGTATTGTGTAAGAGTTCAGTACTCTTTTCTTCGTTTTTAACGATATATTCTTGTTTCTTAATATTTACTTATCTTTTATGTGTTATTTTTAATGCACCTTCGTATTTCTGTGTCTCACTTTCCGTCATTCTTTAAATCACTTCCCAGATATTGAAGTTACGATACTTGCTTGATTTGGGTATCTACAATTTGTGATTTGTAATCTGCTCTCAGCACTGCGTCATCTTCATATAGTATGTTCTTAAGATTGTGACCGCCAACAAGCAATACTGATACGACCTCCAAGAATCATTTCAATTTATAGGTTAAATACGTCCGGTGAGAGGACACACCCTAGTCATACTCTCCTTTCTATATTCTTACATGTATCTTGCATGTATCTCTGTTTCTTTCTATTTAATTTAGTTATCTTTTCTTTCTCTACTGTTACCCTTCCTTTCAGTCAATATCTTTTTTCGACTCCCTCTCTTCCCAAGAATCTCTTACCAGCAGAATAACTTACTGATATCAAAGAGTAGACTGGGAGTCGTTCTGCGTTTTCCTATGTGAAGTTCTCTGGAGCAAAATGTTTAGTCTCCCTGTTAAATACTGCGCCTGTGAGTTCTCCTGTTGGGTGAAAGCTGGCATCGATGCTTTTATCCTGCCAGGAAGTTCCGATATAAACCACAGTCATCATTTTGCTTTACTCCTTCTTGCTCAGTTGTTTGCTGATTGAATGAAACTGAAGCATCCCGTAAGTTTGGCTCCAAAGACTACTGGCGGTTCTGCAAAAGCAACAGAATTTCATCGAACACTCTTTTATTCAATAAATTTGAGGTCCTTGCAGTCACAGCGAAGAAAGTTGCGTACTTCTTTTTGCAAATTATCCTCCAATTCGACGTTTGGTTCTTCTGGATTACCCACGCCCAATTTCTCACTTAGAACTGAGGCTCAACTGAGTGACGTATACATAACCCCCTCTCTGGTCACTAACACAGTTTCTAAACTTGATTTCCATAAGGCAAATAGAGGTGACAGGATTTCATTCATCGATCTAAAGTAATGGGACCCTGAACTCTCTCCTCTCTTCTCCAAACTCCACAACTATTGCCTCGCTGCTTCTTATTCTCCTGATGTTTGGATGTCCTCCTCTGTAGTTCTTGTCTTTAAAAACTTTTGAGAGCCCTGTAACCCCTTTAATTATTGTCCTATCAGCCCGTTATCGATCATTGGTAATGTGTTCGAGGTTATTATCAATACTTAGATTTCATAAACTATTCTCTGATAAAAATATGGCTTTCGCTTCGATAAGTCTACCACTGATATACTAATGACCATCATCGAATGCATTTACCAAGCTCTTGGTAAGAACGGCGAAGTTCGAGATGTTGCCCTTGATAAAATGAAAGTCTCTTACAGGGTTTGGAAATCTGGCCTTCTGTGCATGCAACAGGGCTATGGTATAACTGAACTTTTCTTCGATTGGATAGTCTACCTAAGATTCATAAAGACGTTATTCCGTTCAGGAATAAGATCGGTGTGCCATCTTCTGAGTCCCTTACTTGTAGATATAATTGACCTACTGATAGGAAAGTCACCATGATATGTTCGAAACTCCGCCCAATTCGTGGAACTTATCAAATAGGCTCCCATCCAATGAAAACACATAGTAAGGCAGGATGTGATGAGTCTATTCACCATGCTACACACAGTGGAGACATTATTGATAGTCAGGGACGGACTGGCATCATACTCATCCCTAGGAGAAAGTACCAGTATTTCACTAGATAACCTGTTGGAGACGCTGATTTTCTGCACACAAACAACGCCCTTTGGATTGGGTTCAGACATATATCGGCAGGATGAAGGCTTCGCAATGGGCTCACCATTATCACCATCACTAGCTAACATATACATGGAATATTTTGAAGAGATTTCTTTAGAATACACAGCTCTAAAGCCAACTCTAAGACTGAGATACATTGATAAAACTTTCATACACTGGCCGCACCAGGAGAATGTCAAGACGCTACTACAACGAAACAATTATCTAGGGTACATGAAAATAACTCCAACATACATGGAAGGGAAGGTGCATGAGGATAACAACACTCAGAAAACAGCCTTGGTTTGTCTACTCTATGTGAAGGGGTCATCCGAAAAAATACAAAGGATCCGTGGTACATATAATATCAGGACGATCTTCAGAATAGTTCTACACTTCCCAGGTACCTCTCCCGAGTAAGGCTCCCAACAGAAGAGGATATGACTAAGGACTGTGTGTACGCCATTCAATGTAGCTGTTGAAAGAAGAAACAGGCCGCCCTTTTATGGTAAGGCTACAAGAACATTGCAAGGTCGTAACGCGAGGGGGTATAGAAAAATCGGGCTTGGCTGACCCCATATGGAGGGAGAAAGGGGATCACCGCACTCTATGGGGTGAAGTTGAAATAATAAATAGCGAACGCCACTCGAAACTACGTAAAGGAATCAGCACATGCTAGACTACAAAAATCTTCTAATCTGACCAAGCATAGAGATGAATACAGTAATACGGAGTGTCATAGAAAATGTTTAGTGTCAAATTGCAATATGAGCTCTAGTAAAAAATACTAGCGAAAACCATTAACATCAAAAATACTAGAGAAAATCATTAACATAAAAAATTGCAATATGAACACTGGTAAAAAAGAAAGAAAGGGTTAGGCTTATAAGTCTCAGAAATTTAGTTGTTTTTGGATACATGGCTCAGTAGTTAGTTTCTGTTGGTTATTTCCACTGACTTACCCAAAGAGTTGTGAGTTCAATACCAGACTACAGCAGTGCTGAACAAGTAACTTAGAGGGTGAGAGGGAGATGACTCATGACTACCAAAAAGACTTTCCGCAAGGGATGAGAATGATATATACCAGTGATTGTAATAAAGGGTTTAGTTCGAAATTCCTAGCAACTGAAGAAGACTGAAACGTCGTACAAATGGCAACAAAGATGAGGATAAAAGTCTGGATAATGTAAATAGTGTAAATACTACCTCATCTCAGAAATATAGAGATTTACCCGATCTATTAGATTGGCAACTAGTTCCTACCCTTTTATCACCAAAGCTTTCAAATGCTCGGACGAGCTTAAGTCACTGATGCCTCCTCAACAGGTGTTTACTCGTGCAACCAGACTGGCAACTGGTTCCCACCCATTCACAGTCAGGTTAGCCAAATGCAGACGACAATTCTACTCCTGCAGCTTCTTCTCTCGCACTTCCCGCCTGTGGAACTCGCTCCCGTATTCTTGCTTTCCTGACGGCTACAAACTCCAGAAATTTAAATGCAAAGTCAATACTCATCTACTAACCACTGGACTCTAGCTCTCTCCCCACCCCTGTATAACCTTCCCTTTCTCTTCACCTATGTATCTGTCATCGCACCTGCTTTCTCAGCTTTCTGTTGTTCCTTTCTAACTAGTTTGTACTCCTCACTCTTTTCTAATTAATCTTTTTACATTTATGTAGCCCCCTGCACATCAGTGGCGTTTCTGCCTTGCTCGGGGTGAAATGATTAAAAAAAAAATGTAACCTCCCTTTCTACTCTGTCAATTTTTATTCCCGCACTTCCCGTCTAGAGAACTTATAATTGCTTCCCTGTTATCTGCAATCTCCGCGAATTTAAGTGCAACGTTGTCATCTTTTATCTTTTTACCTTTTTTCTCTTATCTTTTCTTCGACTCCTCTCCCCCTATATCTTATTCTTATTTTGTTTGTATTCCTGTTATGCAACCCGCTCCGCACCAGTTGCAGTACTGCCTTGTTTAAGGTGAAACGTTTATTGAGAAAATTACTGGATTAATGATCTAATATAGTTTATTGTCTAGGTTATTGTAATGTCCTTGTCATGGTTAGAAACATTACTTTGTGACTCAGTTTATCAAATGCTTGTGCTAATCTATAAAACATAGGTATATATACTTTTAATTTTCTCATGCTCTTATTTCTTCCATCATTCTATACATGAGTATCGCATTCTTTGTTTCAGAAAAACCACATTCTTCAATGTAAACTTACCATGTTACCGATGAGACAGTGGATATCGCTTGGAACTATGTGATCTTTCATTGTAGCATATGAAGAAATGATAGAAAATATGTACTTCATATTTTATTTTGTAGCTGTATCTTTCAGTAGTACTTCTACTTTTACGTGCCCTGTCCCTTCAGGACGTAGGCGATCATGGCTCTCCACGTTTCCCTATTCTTGGTGGCTCTTAGTATGTTTGCTCCTGTTACACCTCGCAACCCCCGTTCCGTCATCCACCTAATCAGGCCCTGTAAAAATGTTATCCGCTGCCTTCCTCTGTCTCTTTTTCCTTCTATCTGGCCTGTCAGTATCAGGTTCTCTAAGCCCTCCTTCCTCATTGGATGTCCCAGGAACTTCAGTTGTCTCTTCCTGATGCTCAGTATTAATTTCCTTTTCGTTGCCATTCTTTCCAACACCTCATCATTCCTTGCACGCTCAGTCCACAATATCCGCAACATCCTTCTGTAGAACCACATTTCCTCTGCTTCGAGTTTTGTCCTCATTTTCGATGATATTGTCCAGCATTCACTGCCGTATTGGAGAACTGATATCACATAGCAATCCAGCACTCTTTTCTTTGTTTCTAGTGAAATTTTCCTGCGTCTTAAACTTTATTCAGCTTCTGGAACGCGTCATTCGTGATGCAAATTCGCCTTCGGATCTCTGTGTCGCACTTTCCATCTCCTGTTAGAACATTTTGTAGGTATAAAATTCTTGTACTTCCTTGATTCTGGTATTCCCCGTTAGTTTGTCAAAATATCAACAGATTTAGTGTCAATATATGACAGGCTGTTCTAATTTGGATATAAAATTATTCATCTTTAATTATTAACTTTTGTAGAGAGGGTTCACTTCCCTGATTTCTCTGGAGTACAAACGTGATTAAAACGCCTCACAAACTGAAAATGGTATTTCGGATGACTGCAAAAACTCTTTTCACAGAGTCGAAAATGATTTTATTTTATTCGATTTTGTAATGGTTGATGTTATGTTTTTTTAGTGAATGGATTGCATTAAATCTTGATACATCTTGAGACCGATAACTTTTCCAGCTGCCTTAATTCTGGTTCATGTTCATCATTGGTGGAAAGTTTTGTCTAAAGAAAAATATCTCTAGCCAGAAGCACCGGACCCAATCAATCAATGCCTTGACTAGTTGGCCATTTGCTCCACAATTAGATTTCATCATATCTATTCCGACATCATTCAGGTATAATTGTTTTTTGTTCGAAATAAAATAACCTTCTGAAATATTGAACTAAGTAAATCAGTTATTGTTTCAAAGCCATTGGTAAAGTGATGAGAAAAATTCACAAAATGTTTCCGGTACTTTTTGTAAAGTACAACTGAAAAATACGCAAAGCAAAATGAGTTAATTTTCCTATAATATCAAAGCTAAATGATAATGATAATATTAGCCCTTTCCTTATAAGAAAACATTTTATTTATAGACCGAGCACTCATTGCTACTCAGTGCTACTTTCAGTTGAAGTATATAAAATCTTTCTATCAAAACAAATATTCAAAAACATAATGTTTCTAATATCTATTAGCTGTTCATTCCCTTTGCAGTACTTTTTGGGGTGTCATTTATTTAAGTCGTGTGGATTGTCAAAATATTGATTGTTATTATTTTATTTTCTAGTTACATATACTGTGTATATTAGTTGTTGCTATTAAAAGTCCTCAAGTGATGTTGTTCCTATAAATTGGTACAGGCGTTTGTCTGTGATTCTTTGGCGCCAGTTCACTAGGGTTGAAGAAAGACTGTATTCTCTTAGAACTACGGGCCATTCGCTCGAAGCCGTTCTTCATCATTGATCTGAGATATTGGTTGTATACATATGACAGTTTAGATATCTATTTACAGATGTTACATATAAAATTCTCGATTTGATATGGATATTTCAGCATATGATTGAGTTCTTGGATTTATATTTTCGTTTTATATCAGTTTGTTGTGTTGGACAAAACTAAAACTAGTGCTGCCTATTCTATGTTTAATTTCCTTATGAAGTATGCAAAATTTATTATAAGTAATCCATATATCGTAGTGTTTATTATTTATTAATTCTACGTGCTGGACTTTTGTGTCGGATTCAGATTAAGTTCCGTTCCCGCTTTCGGTCCAATCAATAATTTCGGTTTTATGATGTGCGTTGTGGTGCAGTTGATATCGTATCGGAACGAGAAATCGGAGAAACGAGTTCGAATTATAGCTGTATTTGTTGCATTCACTTACGTGCAAATACCTTTGGAAAATGTATTAATCCATCTCTTTTTTATTCAGTTATGGGTTAAATAACAGGACAGATTATATTTATAGCCTTGGTTGGCAACCAGCCTACCGCAGAAATTAATGGCAACCTACTGCGGGAAAGTCTTCTGCACAGTCAGTCATTTCTCTTTTGAGACATGATCGACCAAACTTGTATCAGGTATGACACTTTACTGACTGAGTTTCGCTTTTGGAAAGGTTTATCTTGATTCTCACTTGGTAGAGGATATTCATGAGCATTATTATTACAGCTATGAACACAGTGTCATGAACATAGTTCTATCGTAACTTTCCTGGTGGTGAAAAACAACTGACAAATCTGATCAAATAAAAATACAAAAGAATCACATTTAATCTTCTCAATCAGGAGCAATATCAATTTTGGTTATTATGAAACAGGTCTGCGGTTATCGTAAAAGGTATTGACTTGGAAAATAAAATTTGAGACACGCGTTCAAATCCTGGCTTAATCTGTTGTAATCATGGATGGCATGAATCTATTTGTTTTTATCACTTGCAACTATAGGTTAACAGGGTAGGCAGGGATCTGTATACTTGGTTAATAGCCAGTTTTGTAGATTGGCAGTTCAGAATTTTAAATCGTACGAAAGGTAACGCCAAAAGTCCCACCAACTTTCCAAAAGTATCATGACAATTAACAGACAACGAAGAAAAAAGATTGTGCAGACCGTAACCATCTAAGTCGTGAAGGGATATAATACAAAAAGAATAATACTAATATTGTACTGACTTCTTACCTGATTCCTTAATAATGACTTCTTACCAATATATCTTTCACAGGACTTATGTTTATTGCACTAAACAAACAGTCACAAATTACTTTATTGCCACGAAAAAACAATTGATTCCATTAAGACGAATATAAACTGTGACATATTCAAAAACAGAAATATAAAGATAAAGACCAAAGCTAAACTTTCGACAATATGGGGGGAAAAAAGATGTACAACACTTGGCCACAGGCAATTTTATGGTGTTTGTCTTCTAAGCGAAACAAAATTACAAGTGTCATAGTGTCAAGCAGAAATGAGTGGGGAGAATTAGAAAGAAAGAGACATTTTTGCAAGAAGTATTGCCTACATCATTGTGACAAGGTAATGATCCTATTATTTTATTTATCAAAATTATTATTAAATAGATAAATTACTCTTTAAATTGTGAAGAAAATATACATTAAATATACATTGAATTATTTCTATCTATAATAGCTGTATTTGTAATAAATGCATCATTGACTATATAATTAGTACTGTTATTTTTTATGTTTTTATTTTTTAAACATGTCACCCCGATCAAGGTAGTAACGCCACTGATGTGCAGGGGGCTACGTAAGAGTGAAAAGATTGGAAAAGAGAAAGCCGGAAACCACATCCTAAACAGGGAACAAGAGATGAGCCTCTTCACCTGTTCAATAGATGTGGATGGAGTGTGAACCGTGTGGTGATAATACTCAAAAAGAAAATCAGTCGGGAATATCATACTTTTAAAGTAACCTATACCGTTTATACGGTGGATGTGTGTTGTGGTGCAGTGGATATCGACTCGGAACGTACAAATTGGAGTGCCGAGTTCGAATTCCAGTAGAATTTCTTGTATTCACTTACTCACAAATACTCTTGGGCAAGGTATTAATCCGTCTCTTACCTCCAATTATGGGTTAAATAATAGGACAGATTATGTTCTATAAGCCTTGGTTGACAACCAGTCTACTGCAGAAAGCAATGGCAACCTAGTGTGGGATAAGCTTCTGCCCAGTCAGTCATGTCACTTTCGAGACATGATCGCCCAAAGCGTGCATCGCGTAGGGCACTTAACTGACTGATACCGTTTTACTGTATATATGGAGCATATTTCCTGGCGTAATAATAAATGTCTAATCAAAGAATAAGGCGGTTAGGACAAGGATAATTTTCAATTTGAAACTCTCATCCTTCTAGTGTCTTATAGTTTTATCTCCATGGCAATGGAACCAAATGTTTTCAGACATTTTATGTCCGGAGGAAGAGTGAAAAATAATCAATGAAACAAAATAGCAAAGTCGTAAAAGATCAGACGTTATCTGGGCAATGTGGCGCTGGCTAATTGGATGAGGCTGGTATGGTTATTGATAAACTACCGAAAGCACTGCAAAATGTTTACAGGGTTAAAAATGGTGCTGGAAGCAAGGCTGGCTTTTGGGACAGTCTGTCTGTATCAGTCAGAACGTTCAAAATTTAATTGGGATGCATTTTCACTGAAAGTTGGGGGTAGACATATTTATCATGCGCAGACATTCATCATGCACAGTCGTTTGAGTACTAAATGCCTTCTGCCTTACAAAGTGATTGATTTTTTCCGATGTGTGCATATTTACGCATTTCTTTCCTTCTTTTTCTTTCTTTCTTTCTTTCTTTCTTTCTTTGTCTGTACCTATCTTCATATTTCATTTATAATTCATATATTACTAATCCAGGATGAAAGAAATAAAAACAAAATAATAAATAAAAAAGTGCGACTGACTTCTGCTTTGAATAATCCAGATAGATAAGCATTAAAGTTATCTGTGACAAAGTCAAATAGAACGATTTTGTTGCGTCAGTTTCTATTTAGGAGCTTTTTGACTTGAAAATCAATATTTAACGACCCAAGAGTGTTCCTCCTTATGGAAACAGTATATATATATATATATATATATATATATATATATATATATATATATATATATATATACCGGCCTGAATATCCGAGAAAACTTACGAAATGATTCGAACTTGCATCCGCCTTGATGTCATTTTATCCGACGTGCTTCAGGGCGTCTCGACCACGGAATTCAACCTCGATAAGGTACACTTGCATACTTCATTATAAACGCATATCATTCTTAGACTTTAAACAATCGTCTTTGCGCTGTTTTGTGTTCTAACGTAAACAAAATAATTACTAAAGAAGTGGTTAAGTTTTTTTATTAATTCGAGAGATTTTATTTCTTAAACGTTATTTTAGTTGATACCCTTATTTGAGTAGATTTATTTATTAAATAATATATTTTTTTATTTTTGTCTATCGTCCAGAATATTCGACATATCTCATTAGAGGAAAAGATGCACTCTCTGCTAGGATTCAAACATGCATTTCTTTGAACGAGAAACCGTCAGCCATGGGTTGAGTATGACGACCAAGCAAAGTTGAATAGTGCTTTATAAACGAAAATAGTTTTCAGACGCTCGAAATATTCATATCTGCTCAGTTTTATATTCTAAAGTAAACCAGAAAATTCTAAAGTAGTAATAAATAGACAAAGCTTTCTACTCAAGTATAGGTAACCAATAAAATTAAAAATTACGTTTAAGTGATAAAATCTAATTAATTAATAAAAAAAACTATCACTACTTTCACCGAGATTTTATTCACCATTCAGGAGAGTTGAATGCAAAAAAAGAAAAAAAAATAATGTAAGTGAATATTTTAAATTTGCTTATTACATAAAATTCATTTATTACTATCTCTTTTTATTCGGTCGGGTTTCAATCCTGGCTAGAAGCAATCGGATGTCTGAACTTACTGATGAGCTGTGATACAGCGAAACAGATCTGTCTGCGAAAGACTATTTACGCTCTCACACTCCGATTTATCACCATGGAGGAATGCAAGACTTTGAAAAAACAGTAGCTACTCACGCATCTACGCATCGATTATTCAGTAATGAATTTGAACACTCTCAGCTACTTGCGTGTGTTTACATTGTATATAACAAGCTAAAGTCCGCATTCCTCTACCAAGTGCCCATATCGCAGAGGTAGAATCTCCGACTGATGTCAATTCGATCGGCTTTCAATTCTGGCTAGAAGCAATCGGTTGTCTAACCGTACTGATGTCTACGAATGAATATATATATATATATATATATATATATATATATATATTTTTTTTTTTTTATATAGGAAATGTATGAAAAACTTGAAAAAAATCTTCCAATTGACGCGTTTCGTTTTTAGGACTTCATTTGACTAAAATGATATTTAAGTTGATATGATTACACATGTGCCTAAAAAAGAGGAAGTACTGACATTTTTAATTTGTTATTTTTTTTAAAAACATAGTGAGAAACTAATGCAGTGAGTGAGTTTTTGCTAGTCCATATAAGTAGAAGGGAGGTTGAAAGTTTACATCTTTTAAAAGTATTTTTATGTGTTTATGTATATAGTCAAGCAACAACACATTTAACCCATTATTTGCTCATCGAGTTAAAAATAAATAAATAAAAAAATTCCGCGTAGAACTCCTGCAGGCGCATGTGGAATTACTTCATAAACATCAATTTCGTCCGTTAAAATTCTAAAGAACGAAACGCGTCACAAGATAAATCATTCGTATGCGTCCTCATAGAAATAAATATAAATTGCAAAAATTATCTTATTCTTCCATTTAGTCACAAAAAGGTTTTGTTTTTAAATATTGTCTAAGCAGTTACCTTTCGTCCTACCTACCACTACTAACCCAATGGTCAAGACACATGCTTCCCACTACCATAGAAGAAATTACTACTAAGATTCCGCTAGCTTAACCCTATAAAAGCCAATGTCCCACAACCCTTTCCTTTACTAGACCAAACCTCAGGCATTAGAATTTTTCTTCATTTTTTCTTTAAATGGGATTGACAATGCATGTCTAAAAATGACATGTTGAAAATGGCTATTTCCCCTCCTAAATTTTATCTGAATTTATATATATATATATATATATATATATATATATATATATATATAAATTCAGATAAAATGTATATATATAGTTTGCCATTTAAATACTTAATATCAGCATAAAGACACACACATGCACTCAGACACATATATATCTACGTATGTATGAAAGTTCTATTAAGAACTATTGACAAAGTACAGTGGTCATTTTCTTGTTCGCTGCTGGGTCATGTAATTGAACACTTGTGTATTTGGGCACCTATCCTTCTTTCATACAAGTTTCGCTAAAAGCGACTGACAAGGCTTACTTTTATTGTTATCTGTCGGGTCATGTAATTTAATAATTGTGTATTTGGACAACAATCTCTCTTTCATGCAAGTTTCATTATAAACAAATAAACAGCTGACAAAATACTGTGGCTACTTTCCTTCTTGCCTAATATAATTATACATAATATCATTTTCTATCTATAATATATAATAAAATATAATATAATTCAATATGTATAAAATACAACATAATTTAATATCAATAACGTATAATAAAATATTTATGATATATAATATAATATATAATTAATAGAATAAATAAAGAACAAGTAGGAAAAAGTGTCTTTAATCTAACATGTTTCACTTAAAACACTTTTTCAGAGATTTAATAAGGACGAATGATTTAAAAATTCGAGACATAGTACTTTTAAATGTGGTATAGTTTCAAAGGTCAGATACGAGTCACGTGTAATAAAGTAACGTATGAATATTAAATGTAGAAGATGAAACGTGTATTTGTTTAACTGTATATATCAACGCGTTCTTTTTAAAATAAATAAGAGAAAACAGTTATGACTGTATGCGTTGAGAGAAATCAAATGATGGAACGATTTTCATTCGAAATAACGTGAGATTCATGTATGAATCATAAACGAAATGTATTTCCGTTAAAATTCTAGTGAAAATAATTTTAACAGAATCTTTTAATGAAATAATACATTACTAAATAAGGTTAACGGTTAGTATCTTTCAATCAAATAAAAAATAACAATGTATGAAAATTATTATAATAACATAATTAAGTAATAATATATAAATAAGAACCATATATATATATATATTTAGTATATCGAGGCAGCAAGTAATTTTCTAAACATATGCTATTAAATATAAGAGACATCCTTCTTTTATATTTAATAGCATATGTTTAGAATATATATATATATATATATATATATATAAATATAAATTGTCATAAATATTAATGGTTAGAATCTTTCAATGAAATAAATTAGTAAATAAAATGTAAAATTATTATAATTAATAATAATAATAATAATAATAATAATAATAATAATAATACTATTAATTCTCATTAATAGTATTATTATTATTATTATAAGAACGATGATAATAAATAACTTATAGAAAGAACGATGATAATAAACAACTCTAAATGATATATAATGATAGTAAGTAAGAAAAATATTACATTGTTAAGAATATAAGGAACTATTTATAATTTATTTAATAATATCTACTGGTATTTTTGATTCATTAATTATTCTTTTCTGAAAAAAATTGGAAGTAATGTAATGTTTTAATCGTGTGTTTATAGTTGGTAGTAATGCTATTAATATGTTCTCAAAATTCTTCCTCCTAAAAGGGTTATGTTCATTTATTAACTAAACTGGCATTTGAGAAATCAAATTGTGACCTGTGTTATTTCGATGTATTGCAAGAGACTTGGAACGTATGTCCAAGCAGAAGTCTCTTTTATGATCGTAAACCCGCGCTTTTAAATTTTTAGATAATATATAATATAAATCCATTGCTTCCAGCGGATCATAGGTCATTGATGAGGAAGTCTTCAATGCTTCTGTTACTTGTCTTTTTTAAAGGTAGGAGCATTAACCTTACCCAAAACCCTTTATCCTCCGGGAGAGGTAGACTTTCTGAGTGAAACATTCTGCTTACCTAAGGAACCTATTTATTTCTTTCTTTCAGTCATATTTCACTTTTACTTTTGTCTGTCGCATCATAAAGAACGGTTGCCATTATCTGTGATCCGGTATGGGAGTCTGAAGCATGAAACTTGTTTTCCAAAATTCTAAGATATTTTAAATTTTTATCGGATTTTGATTTACTATATAAGTCGATTGTGCAAATCGACTAAACATTAGTGCCCATCAATGTTACTAAACGGAATTTAATTATCTGTTTAATTGTATGCAGTAGAGAAATTCATATTCAGAAAAAAATTATACTAATTTCTTCAAGAATTTTCTTACTTATTTTATACTTATAAAAAATGGAAAATCAAAACCCGAAATATAATGTTGTATTCATATTTTTAGTACCAGAAACGGACACTAAAAGCCACAGATATTAACATGTCTATATATTTATTATGTCCTAAAAAAATCATAGTTTATAATATTTTGCGATTACTGCTGGAGTAAGCTGTATATAATTTATGACAAAATTGGCAACCTGAATGATTGGTGGAATTCTTACTCATCCAGATATTTCAGTTAAATGTGTGACAAAGGGTTTATGTTCGTGACGATGTATAGTTCAATGAATACAATCCCTTATTTCTTATGTGCGTAAAATAAGCAATTTTCTCATTTCACCGAAATAAGCTTAGAATTTTGCCAAAGTGGTGGAATTTCAGAATATAAGATTGGCAATTATTTATCTACTTCGATATCAATGTTTTAGTTAATATTAAACCAATATTTTCCGATTTTCTAACCATCATTTGCAGAACTGACTTGTAAATGTTTAGTCTTAACTTCCAGCCGGAGAGAAAATCTAAATATAGAATAACTGTAAAGTGCAAATCGTCGGACTTAGTTACTGGATATATCAGGATAAAAAGTTCGATTCTTTGACAACAACACTATTTCCCTCGCTTTCTTTGGGCTATTCAAATATAATTGGTCAAGGAACTTAATCAATAAACTTGTTTAACTACGTCTTTGTAATGATTTAATTACCAAAGCAAACACCAAAGTCCGATTCTGCTTGATTAGAACAACTCTGACGTCACGGGAGTGGCACGAACGGCTGTTGTGAAATCATTACGGACATTAGAATATTGAAATGTTAGCATTTGTTTGAATGGCATTAATTTCGGTTTTGTCTCAGCTGTGTCTGAATTGTTTTGTGTGTTTAACGAAAGCATGTGACAGTTATTCATTGATACTAAATGGCGAGACAATTTAAAAGTGTAAGAAAAAATAAATACAAGAAAATTATTCAAAGAAAAAAGAAAAAGAAGATAAAAGAAATCGCATATCAATATTTTACAAAAAAGAAAAAAGAAAAAAGAAAAAGGGAAATAAAAATACAAACAAATAACGATAAAGAGAAAAAGAAGGACAAAGAGAATGATTATTAGGCAAAAAAAATGTTGAACCATAGGAAAGAGAGATAGAAAGAAAGAGAGAAAGAGAGAGAGAGAGAGAGAAACCGACAGAGGATGAGTACGTGAGAAAGAGAAATAATGAGAGGTAGGAGGCAAAAGAGAGAGGGAGAGGGAGAAATACAGTAATATCGTGTGCGATATAGAGTGGTTGCGGGAGTGTGCTCGAGAATGACAAGGAATAAGAGTGCATGCGAAAGAGAGGGAGACAGTGAGTGAAAGAGAAAGAGAGAGATAGTGTTGCAAAAGAGAGTGAGACAGTGAGTGAAAGAGAAAGAGAGAGATAGTGTAAGTGAGTAAAGTTAGAAACATAGAGAGAGAGAGAAAGAGAGAGAGAGTGAGAGAGCAAAAGCACAAATGAATGGCATAGAAAAACAGTGTTAGGAGGAAAAAGAGAGAATAGACATTTAGTTGCTGAATAATAAAGATGACACCGTAGAAAATAACTGAAAAGAAAAAAGGAAAGTACACAAAAACTATATATATATATATAGTCATCCGCAGACAGATCTGTTTCACGTGTTATGTACAATGTACTCACGCCAGTAGCTGAGACTGTTCTAATTAATTACTGAATTATTTCTACTGTTTTTTCAGTCTACCATTCTTCCAGAGTACTCAATCAGGGTGTTAGAGCGTAAATAGTTACCCACAGACAGATCCGTTTTGCAGTTCATCAGTACAGTTAGACATCCGATTGTTTTTAGCCAGGATTGAAACCCGACCGAATTGACGGCAGTCGGCGATTCTACCTCTGAGCTATGGGCGCTCGGTAGAAGGCAGACTTTTAGCGTGTTATGTACAATGTACACACGCTGAGAGTGTTCTAATTCCTTACTGACTTACTGATATATATATATATATATATATATATATATATATATATATATATATATATATATATATTTTATTGAAGATAACAATGGGATGGAGAAAGTTTTTCTACTTAAACAAAAATGAACTGGGAAAATGTTTTTTTGCTTGGGGTCGAATGAAGAGCCTCCCTACAATATATATATATATATATATATATATATATATATATATATATATATATATATATGCATAAATAAAAAAAATAGCATTCACGAAATAAAATAAAATAAATAAAGATCTGATATTTTGTCGTAAGTCACATTTTGAAAAATGGCTCCATAGGAGAAGTATTCAACCCACGCGCCTACAAGTAAGTCAGTCAGTGAAGTGTCATACGTGATACACGCTTGGCCGATCATGTCTCTTCATAACTTTTTCGCCTAAATCACTGTTGACTCTCAGTTATGTGTCATATGTGCTACACGAATTGGCGATGTCTTTTGATCCGTGACTGAGTAAGCAGAATATTTTTCTCGCAGTAGGTTGTCATTTCTTTCTGCAATAGACTAGTTGCTAACCAAGGCTATAGAACCCAATCTGTCGTGCTATTTAAGTCATATTTGGAGGGAGAAGAAGAGATTAATAAATTTCCCAAAAGTATTTGCGCGTAAGTGAATTCAAAGAATTCAAATGGAATTCGTAGTCGTTTCTCCGGTTTTTCATTCTAAGTCGATATCCATTAGACCACAACGCACAACCATTGTACAACTCTCACCATCGATAATAAGAACAGACATATAAATTCATATAACTTGATAATATAGACATTAAAACAGTTTCAGGTTAAGCAGGAATAGAGATATATTTGTGTGATGTCATATATTCCCGTTATCACTGTGCCTATCGTTGTCTACAAATTTAATTTCAATTTATTGCCAGCCTATAATAATCCAGGACAAATAAAGTTCTCGCGTGATATATTGTCAGTAACACTCATTTGCATAACGGATTTAAACGATAATATTCTGCCTGAATTTCTGGGATGAAAATTATCCTTACTTACATTCGGACGATTGTTCTCATCTTTGTTACGATTAATCTCTGACCAGTGCTAAATTAAAACAGAACGAAATATCACTTGATATCAGTTAAGTGCCAGAAATGATATACACATAGGTGATTATGTCTCTTTCGAACTATGGCTGACTAAGTAGATTTTATCGCAGTAGGTTGCCATTTATTTATGCGGTAGACTGATTGCCAATCAATGCTAGAGAATCCAATCTGTCCAGCTATTCAACTAATAGCGAAAGGGAAAAGTGATGGATTAATATTTTTCCAAAGTGAATGCAACGAATTTAACTGGAATTCGAACTCGGCTCTACAATCTCTCATCCAGAGTTGATATCTACACCACAAAACGCATCTACATCAATACCTTGGTATGGACAGCCAGAACAAGAACAAAACATCTATTTGAGTATAGCAATTAGAAAAGATTCACATTAAAATTCCTTAAATATTACACGGATCGATAGATACCTGAAGAAGAGAAGAAATTATAACGATCGAATGATGAAGACAGTAGTCCAAATGTAAATAATGTAAGTTTTTATTATGTAGTGAATCTCAAAGTATCTTCCATCGTATTTTAACTTTTTTTTAATGATTTCATTTCAATCAAGCCACTTTATATGCAATGGGTTACTTGGAGTAAAATAAACTAAGAGGTGCGTCTAGGAAAAGCATACAACATTACAGAAGCTGACAATTGATATCGAAAAAAATTCAAGATTTTAATTGGCATGGCCAAGGATGCTTCCCAGAAGCTAAGTAGAGTATTTGGAAACAGGAAAATTTCGTTAGAAACAAAAAATAGAAGATTAATTTGCTATGTGATGCCTTTTCTTCAATATGGAGTGAATGCTTGACAATCTCCTCAAAGATTAAGAAGAATACTTGAAGCAACCAAAATGTGGTTCTACAGAAGGATGCTGAGAATACCATGGACCGAAAATGTGAACAATGATGAGGTTTTTGGAGAGGATGAAAACGAACAGGAAAAAGACAGCTGAAGTTCCTGGGACATGCAATGAGGAAGGAGAGCTTTGAGAATCTGATACTCTCAAGGCGGATCGAGAGAAAGAAAGACAGGGGAAAGCAACATACTTGACGGGCTTGAGAAAGTGTATGGTAGAGCAGGGTTTGGGGGAGATAATAAGAGGTAGCATGCTATGAGCCGCTAGGGATAGTGATATGTGGAAGGCTAATTATCGCCTACATGCTAAAGAGACACAGTATATGGAAGAAGAAGAAGAAGAAGAAGAAGAAGAAGAAGAAGAAAGTTCCATCCGTAACATGTGCAAGAAAAGAAACTATTCAGAATAAAACTTACAGTTACATTAATCAATTTCGACTAACTTCCAACCTAGTACTGCGTTCGAATTTATGAGATGTATATACCAAAAACAGGAGCAATAAGACGGAAGTGTGTTCCACAATGGAAAAGTTCAGGAGAAAAATCGAATGACACAGAACTTGCGGTTACATTTCGGAATTTTAACAAGGAAATTATAAGAGTAAGCTGACAATCTAGCACAGCACTTAAATTTGTAAAGTCGAGGACAGTCAGTTAAGTGCCACATGTGATACACACTTGGGAGATAATGTCTCTTTCCATCCATGACAAACTAGGCAGAAAATTTTACCGGATTAGGTTTCCATTTTTTTCCGCGGTAGACTAGTTGTCAAACAAGGCTATAGAATCTAATCTGTCGTGATATTTAACCCGTACCTAGAGGGAGAAGAGATGGATTCCTACTTTTTCTATGGTATTTGCGCGTAAATGAATGCAACAAATTCAATTGGAATTCGAACTTGGTTCTTCTACATCTCATTCCGAGACGATATCCATTAAACCACAAAACTAAAGTGAGAAGCTCATCAAAGCAATTGCAGGGAAAAAAAATTAAAGAAAAAGCAAAGTGAAACTATGTTACTGAATCCGAGATGCAATTCAAGACTGATAACGTTACAAGCTCTTCTTTGGATATTGTCTTGAATCTAACGATATTTAACATAAGCACCTAACAAGCTATGTTAGCGACATTCGATGTGCAGTCGAATAGTTGACGTACTTTTTTTTCTTGTTTAATGGACAGTAAAGTAAAAAATTAAAATGTCTGCATAGGCTAGGAGATGTGCGTTGTGGTGCAGTGGATATCGACTCGGAACGACAAATCGGAGAGCCGAGTTCGAATTCCAGTTTAATTCCTTGCTTTCACTTATGCACAAGTAACCATGGGAAAGATATTAATCCATCTCTTCTCCCAGTTATGGGTTAAATAATAGGACAGATTGGGTTCTATAGCCTTGGCTCGCAGCCAATCTACCGCAGAAAGTAATGACAACCTAGTGCGGGATAATCTTTTGCCCAGTCAGTCATGTTTCTTTCGAGACATGATCGCCCAAGCGTGTATCACGTACGGCACTTAACTGGCTGATTGACATAGGCTAGGCATTGTGTGCTTTTCTTCGCACAGTTTGAGATGGTTGAACTAAAAAAATATTCAATACATTTAAGCAGTGATATTAAAGAGTACAAGATAGTAAAAAAGAATAAATTTAAAACAAGATTCAAGTCAAGACAGAAATATAGACAGAAAGGAAAGATTGGAGAGAGCTAAATCGGAAACCAAATTAAGGGGAATATTGTGCTTAGATTGATTAGATTGTATCAACGTGAACTTTGACCATGCAACATGACCAGAATATTTTCATTTCGAAAATTCAGACATATCGTCGCTATGTTCACACATCACACTTTAACATCGACATTCTTGTAATCTTCTACTGGTTTATCTGCCATAAATAATTAGCATGATATTTTAATACCTTTTGGCAACAAAGTTCATATATATATATATATATATATATATATATATATATATAGTGTAGAAATAAGTTAGGGTAATTTAGGCAGCACACGTGAACTGAGTACTGACTTTTATCGCTTCTCTTTTTAAGCAGTAACCTTTGTGAAATCGCAACGCTCATTCAGATGGAAAAGATACGTTAACGAAATTATTTTAAGGTAAAGCTTTTACAATGTAACTTCCCTCCCAACACACACGCAAACACATACTCAGACACACGCGCATATATATATATATATATATATATATATATATATGTAAATAATTCAATTATATAATCGACAAAGAAGTAGCTTTTTTCCTAATGACAGTTATATGAATAAAAGTTGCTCAATGCAAAAGAAAGTACATAACAATTTAAGACAGAAAATGCATATTATTACATAAAATCAGAGCTGACTTAACTAGTGTACCAAGATGGATATTTTGCCTGGGAGTCTCAAGGGCATAAAAGCCCTACACTATCGTGCGTTTGTTAAGTTACTTATGTTACAAAAGCCCTATTGAATAAATACTAAAAATAGAAATTGCTACGACAAGCCACACATATTGCCATTGGTGAAAATGTATGTCGTAATAGAAAGATTAATTTCATTTGAGTTGGTTTTCGAATTAAAAATAAAGTGAAAGTATGTCTCCGTTTGACTAAGAATACATCGGAAATATCTGGATTTATTTAAATAAGCCGCACCCTATGTAAATAGAAAGGCCGGTTTGTCTCGCCAGTTCTGTTCAGTTGTAGACAATTTCATTATCACAAAAAGATGAAAAGACTGATCTCGACGATTAGTCTTCGCACACTCATTGCACAGACTAGCCGGTAAATCTCTCATTTCTAACATTTACTATTTGTGACCAAGTCTACCGTTGATTTTGTGTTAGAAACAGATTATTTTTTATTGTTTGATTTAATTCTTGTATTTCACCGATTTCTTCTTCTGTGCACAAAGTCAATTCAGAACGTAGGCGATCATGGCCTTCGACGTCTCTCTATCCCTGGTAGCTCTTGGCACACTTCCTCCTTTTACCCCACCCAACCCCGCTCTGCCATCCACCTGCTCATGAACTTTAAATGTATTACCTGCTGCTTTCCCTTTTCTCTCTTTCCGTCTGTATGACCAGTGAGTAGCAAATTCTCCAAGCATTCTTTCCTTCCTCGTAAAATATCCCAAGAATTTCAGCTATCTCTTTTTGATGCTCAGTAATAAATTCCTTTTCGTTTCCATCCTTTCTATAATTTCAACATTGCCCACATGCTCGATCCATTATATCTGCAGCATTCTTCTGTTAAACCACATTTCAGTTACTTTAATTCTTTTCTTTATCTTTGAGGATATTGTCTAGCATTCACTGCCGTGTTAAAGAACAGACATCACATAGCTATCCAGCATTAACTTCTTTGTTTCTAGCGAAATTTTAATGTCTCTTAATACATTGTCAGCTTCTGGAATACGTCGTAGGTCGAGCCAATTTGCCTTCGGATCTCATTGTCATATCTTCCGTCTTCAGAACACTTTTTTTCTTTTTTTTTTTTAATCATATCACCCCAAGTAAGGTGGTAACGCCACTGATGTGCAGGGGGCTACGTAAGAGTGAAAAGGTTGGAAAAGAGAAAGCCGGAAACCACATCCTAAACAGGAAACAAGGGATGAGCCTCTTCTCCTGTTCAATAGACTTGGGTGGAGTTTGAACCGGGCGATAGTTTAATCTATCTACTCCAATTCCCAAGAATCTAAATTTTTATACTTGCGTGATTTTAGTATCCCTCACCTGTTGGCATTTTTGGCTCCATCATTTGCTGATGGCCATACATTCGGTTTTCTTGTAGTTTATTTGTAGTTCTGTGTTTCGACTTTCTTTATCTAATTTTTTAGGAGGTCGTGTAGTTATCTTTGTGTGTTGGTTATCAGCACGGTATCACCTGCGTGTTTTATGTTGGTTAGACTGTAACCACCAATGACACATCTTGGCATAACTTCTAGGGTCCCCAGAATAGTCTTGCTGTACAGGTTGAATAAATCCGGTGAAAGGACACATCCTTGTCTTACGCCCCTTTCTATCTTTGTATTTGTACTGAATTCGTTTTCTGTCCATATGCAGGTGGCTTGCTGTCAGTAGAGGTTCTTGATTACTCTGATGTCTTTCCGAAATATGTCGAGGTTGCTGAGCATTTCTATCAGTTCTTTGTAGCGTACTTTGAATAACGCTTTGGTATAGTCTACAAAACACAGGTAAACTTACTTTTTCATTTGTATCGCCCTTTCTGATAACACCATAAACATAAATATCACATTCCTTGTTCCGGTGTCCTTGACGAAACCGTATTCTTTTTGTCCTATTTCCAGCTTGATTCTGCTTCGAACTCTATTCATCAGAATTCGAACAATCAGTTTCGTTATGTAGCTCATCAAACTGACTGTTAGGTGGAGTTCGCATTCGATTGCGCGGGCTTCTTAAGCAGAGGTATGAACAGTCGTCTTGTATTACACCACTGTTGTAGATTTAATATATTATGAAATCTTCTAAGGTTGTCAGCATCTCTATTACAATTCCGTCTGGACCAGCTGGTTTGATCCTATTCAGTTTGGGCATTTCAGCTTTCACTTCGCATTTTAATATTTCCGCTCCGTGAGCATCTTTGATTACTATTGGTTGCTCTCTCTTGTCTTTTATATATTCTTCCTATTTCTGGAATGTTTCTTCTTTCTTCAATATGAACTTTCCATCCTTGGTCTTAATACATCCTGTTGAGAAGCATGTTATTTGTCCTGTCAGTTCTCTTATTTCTTTATGCATTTCTCCCTAATTGTCTTGCTCAGTTTCTTTACTTTGTCAAATTTGTTGTTGAGCCATCCTTTTTTAGCTTGTCAGCACTTAGTCTTTATTTCTTTTTGTGGTTTCTTGTATTCGGTTCCATAGCCTGGCATAGTTTTCTGTCTCTTTTGAATCATGTCAAAAATCTCTTCAATCATCGACTCGTTTTTTTTTCTTCTGCGTCTGTTTTCTTCTGGGACCATGTTTGCTGATGTCACTAACGCTTAGTCCTATTTCGAATTTCCATTTCACATTTGTTATTCGTATTTCTTTCTCACACTATCAGTGTATTTTTCTGCAGGTTGAGTTCATTCAGGAACGGGCTGCATTGCAGTCTGGGTGATGCTCTAGGCTTCTTTATTCACCGAAGTTTCACCATTAGTTTGCAGATAACTGGAAGGGGGTCGCTTCCACAGTGAACACTTGGATAGGTTTTGCATTGAACTACTGCATTTCTAAATATTTTGTTAATAGAATCAATAATGTTATTTTGAATGTTTAATTGTAATATATTTATATATTTTTCAATTTTGTAGATAAACTATACATAAATAATTTTCTCATTCGATGATCGTTTTACAACAGAAAGGAAATAATTCTTATTTCTCTTCAGATATATTTTTTTAATAAAACTGAATTTGTATTTATGCTTGTTTAAAAATGTTTTCTGTTGAGGGATTGGATGAAAAATGTCAACACGCTACATATTTTGATTTAAACATTAATGCAAATGTGAAAAAAGCAGAAGTAACATTAGACTTTTTTTAATCATTTCACCCCAAGCAAGGCATTCCACTGCCACTATTGCGCATGGGGCTACATAGGGAAAGGTAAAGAGAAAGAGTGGTTAGATTTAGGAAATGTCAAAAGGAGGGTGATAGATGGGTATGGATACGGTGGCTGGGGGTTGGGTGGATGGGAAGAGTGTTTGAAAGAATGGAAACGAGTTAGTATGTTAGGAGTTGTCTATTGATCTTACATTTAAATTCCTGGAGATTATAGCCGTCGGGGAAGCAATCATGTGGAAGGGAATTTCACAGTCGGGAAGTGCCAGAAAAGAAACTGTTGCAGTAGAAGTTGCGGTTGCATTTTATCGGTTTCACTCTGAAAGGGTGGGATCTAGTTTCTAATCTAGTATCTCGTACAAGTTCGTACCTAAGGGGATCTAGTAATCTAAGTTTATCAGAGCAGAAGCCGCGAAAGTATTTATAGAAGAGACACAGGGAAGTCACGTCGCGCCGGTGAGAGAGAGTCTGCAGGCAGACCTTCCGCTGTACATTGTCGAGAACCCCGAGGAGAATAGCAGGGGCACCCGACCAGATATGGCAGCAGTATTCAATGCACGGGCTGATGGTAGATTTATATATGTGCAGGATAGATTCAGGCGGAAAAAAATTCCGGTCCCTGCACAGAGAATCGACTTTCATAGCAGCAGATTTACCAATGGATTCGATATAGTCATTCCACTTGAAGTCCGCTGAGAATGTGAGACCAAGGAGGCGTGGTGTTTTACTCTCTGGGAGGCAAGCCTGGTCCATGCTAATGGGTGGTAGGTGCGATTTTCTATGATGGTTAATTGATAGTAGCTTCGTTTTAGAAGCATTAAAATTTACGAGCCATTTCTTACCCCAGTCCCCTACGGATTGGAGGTCCTTTTCAAGCTCGGCTGCACGGTTAGCTTTGTCGCCCACACCAGATTTTTGATCGAGGCGGGAGTAAACTGTGGTGTCATCGGCGTACATACCTACTTTGGATCTTATGGTATCAGGGAGATCATTAATGTAGATCAGAAAGAGCGTAGGACCTAGAATAGAGCCTTGAGGGACACCCGCGTTCGTATGGTAATTCTGCTGTAGTACTATTAATAGCAATAGCACGATAATTAGATATATTTATACATTATATATAAACCCGGTTATTGGGCTCTGTATTGACTAATAAGGATTGAAATTGGGATTCAATCATAAATTGAACACATGTCGCAATTATTTAAGATTATACATTTATGATGCAGTACTAATTACCAATTATTGATAGTTTGTGAATATAGAAATAGATAAGCTTTTTAATTGTGCAAGTTAAGAAAAGTGCTGAATGTAGTCTTGTAAATCTATACATAGATAAAGCTACATCAGTGCAGACACTAGATATGCCACTAAACTAGATCTAGGTCTTCTCCGGTAGTTTTGTGAATCAGCACACTGTATAGAGCTTGTATTAAAATAAATACTGTTCGTACAATTAAACGAAGAACATTTTCATGATGGAAGCAGAATATTTAAATATTTAGGTCTTTTTGCAAGTACACATATAATATAACCCTACATCCTGATGTGGGACAAACTGTTAAGATATATATTTCCAGTTGAATAAACGTTTAAGAAGAAATTATACTTTATATTGTAAATGAAGCACAAAAGAAGGGGAAAATAGGATAACTTCTCAAATTAACATAATCTCTCAACGTAGGTGCAGTGACGGCCACTGATATCATTCCTTCAGATATAGCATCTATGTCAGCCTCTACTTTGCAATATCAGCCACAAGTACCGTTGCTTCTTATAAAATATCCGCATTTACATCCATTCCTGCTACCTAGTTGCAGCAGACATACCATTATTGTCTTCTGCTGCTGCTACTTGTGAAACTTGACAAAAGAAAAAACCAAAATCCGTAACAGTAAAAGATTTTACAATCCAAGAGAGACATCCAGGACTATGGAACATTAATGGTACTAACACAACATATTAATAAATTCCTAGTGAACCCTTATCATGTCAGAATCATGATAGCAACCATTCAAAGTCACACAGTGTGTATAAAACAGCTGTAGTAGATAATATAAAGGCAAGGTATTTATTAAACAATTCCTTTGTGATACAGCGGATATCGGCTCAGAACGAGAAACCGGGGAGCCGAGTTCGAATTCCAGTTGAATCCATTGTATTCACTTACGTTCAAATACCTTTGGGAAAGGTATTAATCCGTCTCTTCCTTCCAGTTATGGGTCAAATAGCAGGGCAGACTGGGTTCTATAGCCTTGATTGGCAACCAGTCTACCGCAGAAAGCAATGGCAACCTACTGCGGGATAATCTTCTGCCCAGTCAGTCATGTCTCTTTCGAGACATGATCGCCCAAGCGTGTATCACGTATGGCACTTACCTGACTGAATCCCACGGTCGTTTTACTATGTATGTCACCTGTTGCCTGAGAAATAATCTCCCTTTGCTACATTGAAGTTCAATGACTGAAAGCACAGAAAATGTTATGATAAAAGATTAAAATGGAGAAGGGCATCGAATGTACATGGTATCATATTTGATAAGGTATAAAGAAACTGAAAGTGTAGATTCTTTGTTACTTGAGCAATATCGCTCAGAGCAGAAATATTGACATGGAGTTTTGACTCCTATTGTTTTTGTAATTAGATTGTCCGTCTCCAGAGTTTTGTTATTTCGTGGAGAAAATCAGATTATTAGGTCAACAAAAAAATAGCAACTATTTAGGTATACTAGAGATGCTGAGTGAATTTTACTCTTTTTTGAACAAACATCTCAAAATGTATGGAATTGGAGTAGATAGATCTATCTATCGCCCGGTTCACACTCCACCCACGTCTATTGAACAGGTGAAGAGGCTCATCCCTTGTTCCCTGTTTAGGATGTGGTTTCCGGCTTTCTCTTTTCCGATCTTTTCACTATTACGTAGCCCCCTGCACATCAGTGGCATTACCGCCTTGCTCGGGGTGATACGATTAAAAAAAAAATCCTGGAAAAGGGAATCCGTCATATTTATCGGTAAATATTTTTGAGGAATTTATTGAATTAATAAGACAACAGGTTATTTGTACTATTTTTGAAAAAGTAAAAGAGTCGAATTATTATTCCATAAATATAGGTTCTACGCTAGACATCTCACACTCGGATCAACTGACATTTATTTTCTGATACATTAAAGGCTGTGAGCTTGTGGAACGATTTTGATGTTTATCCCCATCTTTTCTCATGGAGCAAAAGACATAACAAGAATCTTTGTGGATTTTTTAATGAGAACAACATTCAACTATGAAACTCCCGTGGTCACATATACGATAATGCTTGAAATATGTCTAAACTATACAGTGGCTTGCATGCATATATTCATCAACTAGTTCGACATCTATCACCCCTGTGCTGTGCCCAGCCTGAACTTGGTGAGAGTACAAGCAACAGAGTGTTGTCTACAGACTGTAAAATTTTTTTGATTTTGTTCAGCATCTGTATTTATCTTTTGCTGGTTCTACTCATTGGTGGAATATATTGAAATCATATGTGCGAAAATATTTTGTGGTCAAGCGTTTCGAGAGAATAAACATGTGCTGGATTATCTATCAGCTGACAATGAACAGTGTGTGAATACAAGCCGAGAGGCAGAAGGATTAAGCAAAGCAAAAAAATTGAAAATCCTGGAAACAATCTTTCTCACAATTCTTTAGAATGACATGCTAGAAAGAATGAAAACAAAAAAACAAGCAGGCACTGCAATCAAAAGCTGTGTCTATTCTGGCTGACACGAATTTTCTTGAGTCTATGAGAACTTATCTTCAGAAAACTATAGAAAATTAATGAATATTAATTCAAAGCCAGGAGAATGTGTCCAGATACAGAATATAGTGATGGAAAAAACAAACTTTTTAATACATGTGATTTATTCGCAGAAAAAGTACTTCTGAGTAAAATAAAAAAATAATAAATAAATTTTCTCCCTATTTTAGACAGGCTAATCTTTGAACTGACAAAACGTGCAGAGGCTTATTCACAGATAGTAAATATGTTTCATTTCTTCAATGAATTGGACACCATTGATTCAGATCTACTCATGAAAAAGAAAAGTGTGAATATCTGGCTAATATATATCACAAAGACCTGAATTATCACGACCTTTTAAATGAATCTGAGCATCACAGGCACATGACTCTTGATGAAAATTGTGAGACCCTCCTTACACTGTACAGAAAAGTAATTCCGGAAAATTAGAAGTCCTTATTCCCGAATGTAGAAATTGCAGTCAGAGTGTTCATGTGCATTATGGTGACCAACTGTACAGGAAAAAATTCTTTTTCAAGACTGAAACTTATAAAAAATCAGCTACTTAGCAAAATAAGGCATGATCGTTTGAACAGGCTTTCACTCATGCGCATGGAAAATGACATCCAATTTATGAAGACCATTGACTTCAAGCCAATAATAATAAAGCAATTCTGTTTATGCTTTTTGATTTTTAAGTTACGCAATAATGCTTTTTGTGCTTTTATTCTAAAACACATTCTGATAGCATATTTAGTAAATGTGGTTTGTTTGAAAAAAAAAAGAGATTATAATTATTTTCTTCTGTAAGTAGTTTTTACCGTTTTGGATTAATTTTTGGGAGCTGGTGATGTTTGCCTTATTTTCAGTTTTTCTTTAGTTTGTGTTCAGCTTTTATGTTCACCTACAGGTTTGGAAAGGAGTGTCTATCTGGGTATTTAATATGTAGTTTCTCTGTGTACAGAATTTTTCAGTTGCAATTATGAATAAATTTCTTCGTTATTAACTGTTTTTTTTACAAGGGAATTCAGTATTCTATTCATTTTCAGTTGCAGATTAATGGACAATAATGCTTTTCATAGTGATATTTTACGAGATATTTTTTTCAACTTTTCGGTTTTAAATCGTTGTACTAAAAATATGTTTTCGTATGTGAATTTTGATATATCTTCTGATCATTAATATATTAATTTGTGTTAGAAAGGGGATTTTAGCTATTTTCGCTTCCAAACAGAATTTATATTTTTTTGATTTATTGTTGTAGTCTAATACTGATACTTTTTAAATATATTTTATATATCCTGATATATTTTTATATATTATTTCTGTTATATTCTCGGTGTAGCTGTATCTAATTTTTACTGTTTCGATTGAATATCTTGTAAAGAGTGATAGATAGACGGAAGTGTTTGTATATGGGTGCAATGAATATTATTCCTATGTTTTTTTTTACATTTTTCTTGGTTATGGTGGGTTCAAACATAAAACGTTTGCTTTTTGTTGGTTTTTTATGTTGTGTGTTGTGAGCGTGAGTGCTGCCGAGCATCTTTTACGGGTGTTTCGTAATCTTTCTTGGCTTCACTGAAGATGGTTTCTTTGAATGAATTCTCAGATAACCTAAGATTAATCAATTTGTTTGATCTACTTGATTTTTGTTGGTGGTTGGTTGGAATACATGTACTTGTAAATTGGTTTGTTCTTGGTTTTCCTATAGGGTTGATATGCTTTCTTAGTCTGAGTGTGACATCTAGGAAAGATACTTCGTTTAGGCTTGTTCTTATGTTTATGTCGAATTTCATTTTGTAGAATATTTTATGGTTATTATTCTACTCATCATCATATATATATATATATATATATATATATATATATATATATATGTATGATGAGTAGAATAATAAGCATAAAAATTCTACAATATGAAATTCGACATAAACTTAATATTATTAAATATGTATATATAAATTCAGGTGAAGACAACCAACAGTTTTATAATTTTTAGTTCTCCGGCATCATTTACTCTTTTTTTATGAAAGTGCTCAATACACGTATGTATGCGTCATATATATATATATATATATATATATATATATATATATATATATATATATATATATATATATATATATATACCATCATATAAATGAGTTATGAAACAGAGATGAGGTTTGCAAGATTGACTGTGACTTATACAACTTAACCAATCATCATACCTCAGCTTATAGCTCTTATATAAAATTATATTTAATTTTTTATGCAATGGTATTATAATGGGCAATGATTGTTATTTATAAATAAACAAAGAAACTCTTAGTTGTAAATGGACAGATGACATGTGACTTGGTTTTTCTAAAGATGCTAAAGCTATTCTTATTCCGTTTCTTCTTCTTCTTCTTCTTCTTCTTCTTATTATTATTATTATTATTATTATTATTATTATTATTATTGCTTCTTTCTTCCTTATTAGTTAATTAGCGTAAACTACTAAGGAAGAAAGAAGCAATAATAATAATAATTTGGGATTACAACGAGAATGACGTGCTTTTCTGAGGCTCCTGAAAACGTAACGTTTTTTTTTTTTTTGTAAACATTAATTTCTCATTTCACTATATTAAACTATATTAAACATAAACATTAATTTTTCCCTTCGTATATAATTTTAGTTGTATGTTTCTTCTTTTAATGATCCTTAAATAGATTTATTAACTAGTTTCTGAAGCAAGACAACGCTAAAAATATGACGAAAAGCGCTAAAGTCTGTTCGATCGACGATATTCTTTCTTAGAAAAAATATGTAATAATTTTTCTTAGAAAAAATTCTTTCTTAGAAAGAATATGTAATAATTTATTTATATTTGTTCGTTCATTTTATATATTTGTTTATTTTTCGATAATCTTATTCTCGTTGGATTTAATGAAAGAATAACACAGAATACAGTAGGCCAACAAATTATTTTTAAATTTTACGGTAGTAAACTCAAAGGTATGTCCACTTTTTCTTTCCTATTAAAAAAATTTTTTGAGATTTTTTTTTTTTTTTAACGTAAACATTAATTTTGAATTTCACTATTTTAAACATAAACATTAATTTTTTCTTCGTATATAATTCAAATTGTATGTTTCTTCTTTTAATGATCCTTTAAATAGATTTATTAACTAGTTTTCTAAAGCAAGACAACGAAAAAAAATATGACGAAAAACACTAAAAAAATGTTCGATCTAGGATATTCTTTCTTAGAGAGAATATGTAATAATTTATTATATTTGTTCGTTCATCTTATATATTTATTTATTTTTCGATAATTTTATTCTCGCTGGATTTAATGAAAGAATAACACAGAATACAGTGGGCGAACAAATTATTATTTTTAAATGTTACGGTAGTAAACTCAAAGGTATGTCCACTTTTTTTTTTTTTCATATTAAATTAAATTTTGAATTTTTTTTTTTTTTTTGCAAGGAAAAAGGTTAATAGTAGCAATAAATGTTTTTTTTTTTTTTTTTTTTTTTAACAATACTCTCTAAGTGCAGTGATGATTTTTTTTTCGTTGAACGGCCGTTACATCCAAGTTTGTTTGTTTGTTTTTTCAACTAGCGTCTCTCTCTTTGAATTTTTCTTTTTCTCAATATGAAATTCTGTTTTAATATAAACAGGATTTTTTTCTTTAGATATTAGGGAATTTTTATTTTTTTTTATTTTTTTATTTTTTTTATGAAATTCTGCTTTATTTTAATTTATCTGTTTGTTCTTTAAATTAACCTAAATAAAATCATCCGTATTATATTTCCTTTAGCTGTCGATATTTTGTAAAAAATTTTTTTTTTTTTAACTATTATAATTTTCTTAAAAACAAAACAAAACAAGAAAATAAATTAAATCCGATGAAAAACAATTTATATGGTATTATTTTATAGAAAGTCTACGTATTTTTTTGATAAATTTATTTTTATTTATTTATTGATTTAATTTACTTATTTAATTTATCTTATTATGATAATCCTATTTTTGACCAACGACTTTGTTGAAAAAATGAAAGATAAAGTGGACGAACAAATTATTACATTTTTTTTTTTTTTCAACAAACGTCTCTCTATTTGAATTTTTCCTTTTCTCAATATGAAACTTTGTTTTAATATAAACAGGATTTTTTTTTTTCTTAAGATATTATATATTTTTTTTTTTTTTTAAACAAACTACTCTAGTAATATTGATGTTTTGTTTCGTTGAGCCGTCTTTCTCCTTGAATTCCAATCGCGTCTATGATGGTCCTGAAAATTCAACAGCTAGATCTACAACCGTATATTTAAAGAAAGAAAAAATAAAATGGTCTCGTGAGGAGTACAAAGTCGTTATGACTGCATTTCATGAAGCGTTACTCAAACCTCAAAAAAACATGACTCGCCAAACATATGACATTTGGCGTGAAAAAGTTGGTCAAACAAATAGAAAGTATATCGACGAAATAAATTGGCCAATGTACGTAGGTACATTATTCGTAATAACCGACTGTCAGAGGCTGAGATTCACGAAATTAAAAGAATTGTAACAAGAAGAGTCGAATCAACAAAATATGAAAAGGAACCGGAACCAGAAATAAAAAGTAATAACATCAAACAAATCACAGGTCATAATGTAGAAACCGTGAAACACGCAAATCACTGCGAAGATAATGATGTAAGTCTAAAAGTGCGGGAAAGGTGCGATCTGAGTCTGAGTCAGTTAAAAGACAAAAATAAAATTAGTTCAGAACACATCGAAGATAATTATTTGACGGAAAATAAGAACAATATACAGGAAGCCAAGATAGAAATAAAAAACCAGCTAAGTCAAATACAAAGTATTACAATGGAGGAACGTGAACAGCTCCCAAAATTCCAACCAACAAAACAAAACCTCCGAACTATTAAATTGTACAATGCAGCACTGAAATCAATACTGGATGAAGACCCGAATACAAATCTTAACGAAGTAATATATGCATCAGCAACAGCAGCAACAAGAAAATTAAACATCAAAATAAAAACAAGGCAGTCACGCAGACGTGAAGATCCACCTTGGAAAAGAAAAATCGAAAAAGAAATCGAACAACTAAGAAGTGAACTGTCAGTACTGGATGAACTGAGTAGAGGAATAAATGTAAGAACTAGGAAAAGAAGAAGAGCCGAAAAAAAATATAACATCAGGAATGAAAATGACGTCTTATCAAATAAAGAAAAAATAAAGCAAAAAATCCAACTGAAGGCTCAAAGAATAAGACGCTATGAAAAAAGAGCAAAATTTTACAGACAAAACAAGATCTTTCAGACTGATACAAAGAGATTTTACAAGGAAATAGGTAAAAAAAGAATTGAAGTGACAGTACCCCCCAGAATGGAAGAAGTCACACAGTTCTGGGAAAAGATATGGGCTTGCCCTAAAGAACCTAGCAAGGAAGTACATTGGATTACGCAGGAGATAGAACGAATGAAGAATAAACCCGAACAGACATGGTCTGGAATTACAGAAGATGATGTTAAATTTGCACTAAAAAAAGCACACAATTGGAAAACTCCAGGTATAGATAAAATTCCTAACTTTTGGCTATATTATTTAAATGCAGCACATAAAAAAAATAGCCAAAGAACTCCAAGAAATGGTTGACGATCCCACTAAAATTCCTGCATGGATGACAAAAGGAATTACATTTCTTCTACCCAAGAATGGTGACACAAACAACCCGAAAAACTACAGACCAATTACATGTCTTCCGACAACATATAAACTACTAACATCTATTTTAACAAAACAAACATATTTATTCTTAGAAAGAAATGACATGATACCGCTTGAACAAAAAGGGTGCAAACGTGGCTGTTATGGCTGTAAAGACCAATTGCTAATTAACAAAATGATCCTGGAAAACTGCTACAAGACAAAGAAAAATCTTAGTACTGCCTGGATAGACTACCGAAAGGCATTCGATAGTGTGCCACATTACTGGATTTTAAAGACTTTAAATATATACAAGATATCGCCCGTCATCATCAATTTCATCAAACAGTGCATGTCTATATGGAAAACAACCCTTTACCTCAATCATATAAATGGAACCTATAAGTCTGATGAAATAAACATCAAAAGAGGTATATTTCAAGGTGATTCTTTATCTCCCTTACTATTCTGCATATCATTAATAGCACTAACCAGTCAACTTAATAAGACAGAATGTGGTTATAAAATAGGCCAAAAGAAAATAAGCCATCTATTTTACATGGATGACTTAAAGTTATATGCTAAGAATGATAATGAGCTGGAAGGTCTTCTGCAAACTGTAAAATGCTTCAGCGAAGACATTGGAATGAAATTTAATTTGAATAAATGTGCTAAAGCTACAGTTTTACGTGGATCAATACAAGAAACATCCTCAATTAGCCTAGACCCTGCTGTAACAATAAAAGAATTGAAACCAGAAGAAGCTTATAAATACCTAGGTGTAAATGAGAGCGAAAACATTCACCATAAAAAAATGAAAGAAATAGTGCGTAAAGAGTACTATAGAAGGCTACGAATGATATTAAAAACTGAATTAAATTCACAAAATAGAGTTATGGCCATTAATAGCCTTGCAATCCCAGTTGTCCAATATAGCTTCAACATCTTAAACTGGACTCTAAACGACATCAGGCGAATGGATGCTAAAACAAGAAAGCTTCTTTCTAAGCATAGGATGCATCACCCAAAGGCTGATGTAGACCGTCTATACATACCCCGTAAAGAAGGTGGAAGGGGTCTTATTCAGCTGGAATTGTCATACAAGACAACAACTATTGGCTTACTAACATACATAGAAACAACAAAGGATTGGATGATACAATTAGTAAGGCAACATGAAGAAAGAAAGAAAAAATATTCAATAATAAAAGAAGGCAGTAAATACAAACAAGAATTACAGTTAGTAGATTCTGTAGAAAAGCAAAACAGTAGCCAAGAACCAACTATTGCGGCAAATTAATATGAAAATGTAAGCCAAAGATAAAGCTCTTGAAAAGATGAAACAGCGCTGGCAAGACAAACCTCTGCATGGCCAATATCCAGTACGTGCCAATAAATTCAATGTTGACAAAGTTAATACTCATCGATGGTTACGTGCATCTGGATTAAAGTCTGAAACTGAAGGATTTATACTTGCAGCACAAGACCAAAGTCTTTTCACTAGAAACTTTCAGGCAAATATTATGCATAATAATATGGATCCAAAATGCAGGTTTTGTGATAAACACCAAGAAACAATAGACCACCTAATCTCAGGCTGTTCTGTGCTTGCCCCAAACGAATATAAAAATCGCCACGATAGAGTTGGGCAATATTTACATTGGGCAATGTGCAAACATTATGGAAAAGCTGTAAACAAACACTGGTATGAACATCATCCAGCACCGGTTACAGAAATAGAAGATGTAACCATTCTATGGGATTACACTATCTACACAGACAGAAAAATTGAAGCAAACAGGCCAGACATTATTGTTAAAAACCAGAAGGAGAAAACTTGTCAATTAATTGATATGGCTTGTCCAGCGGATTGTAACATAGCAATCAAGGAATTTGAAAAACTGTCAAAATATAAAGACCTGGAAATTGAAATAGAAAAAATGTGGAAATTGAAAACAAGAGTTGTGCCAGTGATAGGTGCACTTGGAATGATAAAAAATGGAACAAAACAACACATTGAAAGAATCCCGGGAAACCCCAGCTTAAGAGATATACAAAAAATTGTCTTATTAAGTGTACTTAATACACTAAGGAAAACGTTATCTATGTAATGCTGGGGATGATAGGGAAGATAGAAAAACATGAAATGGAGTCATAACAACACGCCACTACCTGCCTTAGGTCTCCCCGCAGACTTGGTTGGTAGTGAGACCAAAGCAGAAATCGAAATATGATGAAAAATGACATAATAATAATAATACCAAAAATTAAGCAACTACAAGGCGTAAACATTACGCCTTGTAGTTGCTTAATTCTTGGTATAGCCGCAGCGAACAGAGCAAATCTCTAACACTTTTAAAACTTTTATGGGGTGCGATGAAGTTGTATATATGCGTTTTTAAAAGAAAGAAAGAAAGAAAGAAAGAAAGAAAGAAATATAAAAGATAGCGAGGTCGATAACGCTTTCATGTATTTAATGCCTGCTTCAGTTACATTTAAAATCTCATGAATTTTTAATCTTTTCATTTCTACCTCTCTTTAATCAATCACCTGCGTTCATCTTTACAAATTCGATATTTGTTTAAGTTGTTAAGTTTGAATTTTTACGATGAAAAGAAAATTCCATGGATAGTTTGTAGTTATGGAATTTGCAAGGTGATTATTCAATTCACATGGTAACTCATCAGAACATTTAAAATAAGAAAACCGTTGAGTTTTCTCGGGTGCTGCCAGTTATTGTTATTATCTCCGACTTAAGGCAGAGGTATTGTTTTCGGTCACGTTTATTTGTTTGTTTTCCTGTCTGACCGTGGACAAGATATCTCAAGACCTGCTGGATGGATTCTGATGAAACTTTCAGGGATGATTGGCCTCATGACTGTGGCACAAATTGACTAGATTTGGGGTTGGATTCGGTACGAGATAAAGTTTCTGAGTCATTTTTTTCTTTTTTTATACAACTATTTTTTGTAAATTTCATAGTTAATTTTAACTGTGCATTTAATTTTGAGAGCGGCCGAGTTCACTTTTTGTATTTTTACTCGTGGAGAGCGGTCAAGTTCATTGCAGTTCTTTTCATTTTAATAATAATCTCTTGTTAATCACTGAGATGATGTCGGTATTGACATGGCAAAGGATTTTAGTCTTTGAGTACTCTTCTTCTTCTTCTTCTAATAATAATAATATTAATAATAACAATAATAATAATAATAATAATAATAATAATAATATAGCTTTCCTATTTTTTGTTAGTTATCGGTTGACTGCATACAAGGAATTCTCCTAATATACTTTGTTAACTTTATTAAGATCAACTCGGATTGAAGCAATCTCAATTGATCCTCGAATCTTAGTTTGTTTGTTTGTTTTCAGTAGTTTTGAACATTTCCATACCATTATGAAAAAAGAAAAACACGAAATTTATAGTATATATATTATCGAGTAGAGACTAATATATCTAGCATTGTTCAGATACCAGGCTTCAATCTAATTATAACTCTTCTGGAAATATTTTTCATGTATAGAAAAATGTCAAAACCTTTATACTGTTTCATTTTCAGATCTTGAGCAAGTTTCTGGAATATTTGTTTTTAATGTTTGTTTTTTTTTTCATTTTCAGTCTGGGAGATTAAGTTGCTGGCAGAACCATATTTAGAATCTGAAATTTCCTTGTTCACAGCGATAAAAACTGATTTTTCCTTAGATGACAAGAGGCGTTTTTGTTTAAATAATGTTCACCCTATACAATGCCGAAGAGCCAATCAAGTTGAAGCGTCACAGAGTAATAGACACATTTTATGAGAATATATCAATAAGATAACGTCCAACCTTAAATTTGAGCAGGTTAAGATTGTAGTGACCAGTGAGGTATCTTTTTGAGAGTTGATTCAACAGAGCAAAGTATATGTTCGAGTGGAACTTACATTTCAACAATCGAATACAAAGAGAATTGGAGGTGGTTTGATGTGCGTGGGATGGTGAGTTGTAGCCGTAAAGGTTAGAACTAGCGAAACTAAGATATGTAGCATGTCTGAACACTTTCCATGAATATGGTAGCGAGAAGCTTGCAACATTTCGGCTGTGAGAAAGAGGATACAGAGCGGAAAAAAATTTAATTACCTACAAGAACGCAGAGACGCTTTTAGACACTGTTGAGACTAGAATGTATAGAATATATGGCATCAGTTTTCGATGTCTGGCCGGATAAAGCACGTGTAAAGGTGGAGGATAACAGGTACTCATGGCCAGGTACATCCTGGCGCGAGGTGTTGAAGTATCTATTAATTTCAGACTAATTTTCATTTGATAAGACCAGACCTTCCTGTTGGGATATTTACATTGTCAAATCTGAATAATTTACACCAATCTAGAATCTGGGTCTGTAGTGGTCTGGTTATTTTCATTTCTTCCCAGCCAAATGGTTATTTTTGCTTACTATTTCATTTATCATATCATCTCTTTCTAAAAAAAATGTTTTTAATCAATTTTTGATTTGGTATAATCGGCTCTAATGCATTTGTTGCAAATATATTTCCTTTGCCATTTCAGATGTATTCTGCGTAACAGACTTTTGGATTATTTCTCTAAAATTGTAACGCACGTTTGTATATAGTTATATAGTTATACGTATTTATGACAGAACTACGTAAATTTAGACATGTAAATTCTGTTTTAGTTTACAATAACTTATTTGGCCTTACAAGATTGTATGCAAACGTGTCGTTTATGCTGTAAATAAAAGCAATATATTTACTGAAATTTATTTTTTAAATTTCAGATCAATAAGGATTTCCATAAGTGATATGAAAGACATAACCACAAAAGAGAAAAAATGTTTTAAACTTCTTGAATAATGAGTATACAACTTTTGAAATTCCGAAAGATTTGTTCAGAGATCTATGAACAGTCAAGAAAGGAAATTGAAAATATTGGCAAGACAAGAGAAAGTGGTTTTAAGAATGTCAGAAAACGTGATCTCAGAAAAAGTAAATGCGAACAAAAGCTACTAAACAATGAAAAAAAATCTATTACGTATGTAAACAAAGAAAAATGCAGACGATTAAGCAGATTACTTACTGACATAAAAGCAACCAAACTAGGACCTTATGTAAACACAATCAAGGGCAGATATATTAGCTAGACGAAGAATTAAATGAAGATTGATTTCTAAACAGTAATTATTATTGAAGGTAGAAGTAAATTGAATGGATTTAATGGTTGGGTCAAAGGTTGGGTCCTATATAAGCAATTAACAAGACTTAAAAGACAAATTGATAGAATATTACACAGCAGAAAATTTCGTTTGAAACAAAGAAAAGTGTACTGAACTATTACGTAATATCTTCCTTCCTATATGACAGTAAATACTAGACAATCTCCTTAAAGATAAGAAGAGACTTGAAGAAAAATAAATGTGGTTCTACATACAGATCATGAGGATACCATGAACCAAAATGTGAGCAACGGCAAGGTCTAAGAGAAAATGGAAACAAAAATGACCCTTATAATTAACATCGGAAAGAAACAGTTGAAATTTCTGGGGCGGTTAATATGAAAGAAGGGCTTAGAAACTCTAATGCAAACAGGAGAGATTAATGGAAGAAGGGACAAAGAAAAGCATCACTTCACACTTTATCAGATTTAATAAATGGATTGTAGAACAGGGTATAGGTGAAATAACGAAGAGAGACGTCTTATCAAACGGTACCTGGACAGGAAGACATGGAGAACTATGACTGCCTATGTTCTGAATTAAAATCGCAAAAAAAAAAAAAAAAGATTATATCCAGTAAAATTATAGGTCTCTTGATTTGATTGCATTTTTGATTTTCTTCTTCCCGATTATCAACGATTTGTAGGATATTTAAAAACTGAACATATTTTGCACTGTAGGAATAATTCTTCATTTTTGACAGTGATTATTGCAGTAAAAATATTTTGTAAGAATAACAATAATTCTCCATATACATGTCCTACTTTTTAATTTATATATGGATTAAGGATATGGATGCATACCTTTCTACGTGTAGTAACCTAAAAATGAATGTAACAAACCTGGAATTTGAAATCGGCCAAAGATTTCTCATTGTAAGCCGCTATCCATTACACCACCCGAACATAAGTTACGAAGATATTTTCGTCTGAACCTGGACACTACACCATCAGTGATGTTTACAGACGAAGAGCATTAGATTTTTCGGTTTTTTTAATATCATACTCACTTTTCCACGGTAAATCGGCCGATACTGATCGGATATCGAAGTGTGTGTCATCCGTCAGCTACAATTACTCTCACAGTATAAGGCCGCTTAACATACTGCGACTCCTCCAGCCTTTATTGTCAAATCATGAACAACTTCCGGTTCAGCAGCTTCTTACATAAAAAAGCAAAAATAGTGACCGATTCCATAGGAAATCTCGACTTGAAGTGATAAGTAACGATCTTGGATTACAAATGTAGACAATTATTATTATTCCAAAGATATTGAATATTACAAATCAGAGACAAGTGTCTTGAAGCGTTGCACAAAACAAATGCATCTGTATTTTTTACGTTTTTTCCTTATATATTATAAATAAATAACTCCAGCGGCAACAAATTAATGGAATAACCCAGCCATATTAATAAAATATTTCGACTTCATCTTTAAAATAGATGTTTATGAGAATGGAAATAATAATCAATGCAAATGGGAAGCAATAATGGTTTTTAAAATAAAAACTATTGAAAATTTAACAAAGTCGATGTTTGAGAATTTTATAGGGCGTAAAGAATATTCACATCTAAAATAATACAATTATATACAGTTTTATGGAATACTGTATTTAGCAAGTAAATATTTCTCTGGCATATATATTACAAATACATTGATAAATAAATTACGGTTATATTTCTTAAAATTTGCTCGCGTTATAGATGAAGAATAATGTATAATGAGCACAATATTTATAGGTATAGACGGCATTGGTGTAGGCATCAACAATACTTAATACTCATATGCCGTAAGCGATCATAAAATAATGTTATACGTAACATGATCAGATGATCGCTGAAGACATGAAACTGACAGTCACCTTGGAGTGTTAATTTCTATGTTCACGCTGTCTGCCTATAAGCTCAAAGTCATTAACGATATCTAAACTTATTTATATATGGAACTTTGTCTGTGTGTGTGTCCGTTACCTATAGACTCCGAAACGGCTGAACCGATTTTCTTGAAAAGTTACACAGTTGTACTATAAGCGTCTGCGAGTGTTCTTAGCTGTGTTTTGTGTCGAGGTATTCTCGATAAATATCGAAAATCGATAATCGAAAAAATCGGGTTATAGAAAGAGTGGTCCGATTTTAATCAAATTTGATACACTCATAGACAAAGACATAAGAAACGATATTCAGAAATTTCAAGGATGCAGTTCTTACAATAGTGCAGGCAATCGATAATATATATAAATATATATATATATAAATGTCAAGATGTTTGTGTGTGTGTCTGTTTATCTGTCTGTATGTCCTTTATACAAATCCACAATTTTTATCCGATTCTCAACAAACTTCATACAAATATTCTTTAGGCTGAGTCTGATTCCCAGGACCATGGATTAGTTTTAAAGCTTTCATTACACCCGACCAAGGTCAGGCTATGCTGCTAGTTTTTAATAAAAGAACTGTAAGATGAAACTTAATAGATAAATTATTTATATAAATATTAGCATAGACCAATAGGTTTACCGTATCAGTTATTTAATATTATTTTTATTGTGAATTCATTAACTTGCATAATAAATATGACAATCAATATTATATATAGTTATATATGCATGTTTGTAGGATGTATTGGATTGTGTGGAAAGTTCATGCCGATTTTTAGTCGTTTATTTACCAACGTTACTACTTTGTGGTGCAGTGATTATCTGGCTCGGAACGAGAAATCGGGGAGCCGAGTTCGAATTCCAGTTAGATTCATTGCATTCACTTACGCACAAATACATTTGGGAAATGTATTAATCCGTCTCTTCCCTCCAGTTTTGGTTAAATAACAGGACAGACTGAGTTCTATAGCCTTGGCTGGCAACCAGTCTACCATAGAAAGTAATGGCAACCTACTCTGGGATAACCTTCTGTCCAGTCAGTCATGTCTCTTTTGAGACATAATCGACCAAGCGTGTATCACGTATGGCACTTAACTGAATGACTGATGTCCCAAAGCATTAATATACGTCAAATTTATCGATGTATTTATTATGCTTGTGCTTACGATTAGAGCACACTTCATACTAAGTCATCAGGAAGAAGGTTTAAAATTACTTAATTCGTGTCAATTTTGCATCCCTATGAAAATGGAAGATTATAAAGTGCGTTTTAGAGAGTTGACGCTTTTTATTATCCCAAAGTCAAAAATACCTTGTAAGTAGCAAAGCAAAACCGATATGTGCTGCGTTTTCCCTGACAGAAGTTTACGAAACTGGTTCACTAAGTTTGAAGTTAGTGGTTGTAGTGTTATTGATTTCTCAGGCCGACACCCTCACTACAGAGGACGATTAAATCAAGATATTGATTGTGAATAAAACGCATTAAACACAGCGGGAATTATCAGAAATACTAAATTTATCAAAATCCACCGTCCATGTACACTTAGTAAAGCTTGGGTGCTCAAGTCGTTATGATGTTTGGGTAGCATATCATTTGTGTGAAAAAAATCTTATGGATCAAGTCTTTATCTGTGGTTTGCTGTATAAAGGCAATCAAAATGTCACCTTGTGATGGGAGATGAAAAATGGATCGTTTACAACAATGTTCAGTAAAAAGACTTCCTGATGTAAGCTACATAAGCCAACTTTCAGTTAGTCAGTTAAGTGCCATACGTGATACACGCTTGGGCGATTATGTCTTGAAAGAGACACGAATGACTGGGCAGAAAATTATCCCGCAGTAGGTTGCCATTGCTTTCTGCGGTAGACCGGTTGCCGACCAAGGCTATAGAATCCAATCTATCCTGTTATTTAACCCATAACTGGAAGGAAGAGACGGATTAATATCTTTCCCAAGGGTATTTGCGCGTAAGTGAATAGAATGGATTTGTATTCACTTACGCGCAAATACCCTTGGGAAAGCCAACTTTAGCCATCCAAAAAGCAGGTATTCATCCTATGAAAGTTATGCTGTGCATCTGGTGGGATTTTTCCGAGTAACTAGTCAATTAATTCTGAAAATCTGGACGAATTAAAGGCATCAATCCAAGAAAAAAAAAAACGTCCAGAATTGGCAAACAGAAAAGTTGTTTTTCATCAGAATAATGCCAAACCTTATCTTTCCTTGGCGGACAGGCA